>CM037777.1:33696676-33746676 GCA_021229015.1 Solen grandis | reverse complement strand
ATTCAATGCCCCTTCCCCCGAAAAATAGCGAAAAAAATGAGTAGTTCATTAAAAATTTCCCCCCAAAAACAATTCATATGATAAAAGAAAAAATTTTTTGGGGCCCATTAAAAATTGGCGCGTGACCCGTTTAAGGGAGCGGTAGGGGGGGCAGCCCCCTTGAATTTTTTCAAAAAGCGTTTTTGCGGTGGGGAAGGGCCCAGTTGATTTTAAATTTTTTCCCCAAAACAAACGATAGGGAAAAAAATAAATAAAATTCGGTTTACTTTCCTCGAAAAAGACAGACGCGTGGACCTCGGTTTTGGGGGGGGGAAAAGGGGGGATAATTTTTAAAACCAAAAATAGTCATTGTCCTAATTGGTTTTGGGGACAATTAAAAAAAAAAAAATTTTGGTTTTTTTTAGAATGTTACGTGACCTGTTAAAGGGGGGGGGGTCGGGGAATTATGTCATACCCTAAACAATAGCCATTGTTTTCCAAAATTAAAAAACGTTTTAGCGTGCTTTGGTTTTTTGCCTCTGCCTCGAAACCCCCCCCAAAACCCCTTTTCCCTACTACTTATGTGGGTGTGTGTGTATTTTCACCCTGCCAAACGAAACACGCTTCGATTAATCGGGGTACAAGACGAAACATAAACATTTTGTGGCGAGATAGACTTTGCCTTGACAGGAACTTCAGAATTGTCGTGTGTCGCCTTGCAATAGACTTTTTTCGCCACAAATGTAGTTCACCCCACCAACGTGAAACATAAAAACACCTTGTTGTTGTTTTTGTTGTTGTTGTTTATTTTTTTTATTTTATATACCATTAAAATTCGAAATAACACGTAAATCTACGTAAATCAACGAGCTCTTGCCTAATCTACATGCAATTGTAAAATTTCTTAACTTGTTCAATGGGAAATAAACATACTCTTGTATTTTTCTCCTCTTATTTATTTGCCTATTTAAATCACCGAATTATACCGGGTTTTGCCGATCCTCTGGTAAAATGTTATATTGTCTTTTTGATCTCGTCAATGTTTCGCGTATGTTGGAAAAATTCAGCCTTCGTACGTTATGTATGTGTTTGCTGTGATAGCAATCCCCTCAGAGTGCTTATTTGAAATGCACACTAGCTTGTTCGCTTAATTTTAACATCCGGCCAATATTCTTGCGGCTTGCGTGGTCTTTGTTTAAATGAGACAGAAATAAATATACGCATCACATACTTGCTCGACCCCCGTTTTATTTGATATACATTTAAAAATTATGCATGCAATTTATATCACGTTTTTCTTTTTTTCTTATTCTCAAGTTGACGTGTTAAGCGAGGGGGCTAAGAATATTGCATTTGGAGAGTACGGTCCAACCTGGCATCTGCATAGAAAAATTGCGTCCAAAGCGTTAAGGTACTACAATTATGCGTTCTTTTTAAACATTTTGATGTACTTTTAGTCTGTTGAAATGTTCATCATTGACACTGGTACTAGAACCGCAGAATTGCAGATTTCCTTGTAATCTTGATAATCAAAAATATACAATTACGATTTTTTACTCTGGTACTGTATAGTATAACATTGTAAAGAACGGATTCTGACATCACTTGGTTACAAACGTCGTAACTTTGTACACATGCATGCTACAACTACATTCTATGCACGGTTCGATTAATCTAATATCCTTTTAACACATGCTATAACGAATCATTGTCAAAAAGCAACCCTAATGAAGAAATAACGCGAATTATCAGCAATTTGTACATGTTCATAAGTCTGCTCCGCTACCAACATCCGTATTCGCGGAGCGTATGTTGTTATTGTAGTTATAGATTTTAAATAGAACGATCTGATTGAACGACAAGAAATTGACATCGACAGATTGTGGGAAACTCAGATCGAATCAGATTCGCCGAAATAACAAACTGGAAATTAATAGTGGAAGAGACTTGTACAAATTGTTGATATTTCTGGTTATTATTTCGTTAAGGATGTCTTTTGACAATGATTTGTTATAGTACGTGTGAATTGAATATCAGATTAATGGAACCGTTCATAAATAATATAATAGCAATATACATCTGTGCAAAGTTACGACCTTTGTAACCAAGTCATGTCACATTCCGTTCTAACCATTTTCAAAATACCGTACAGAGGGACGAAAAAATAAACGAAATCAACTTTCCAATGAAAATGACATTTCTGTGGTTCTAGTGCCATTGATCATTGAGTTTAGCTCATGACATTTTCTTCTCGTGCAATCACGTGCTGGTATTTGTTCATAGTCACCGTGGACTATAACGTGTAGTCCAACACTTTTGTAAAAAGCAATAAGGGTGGACTATGCAACCACATAACTCACACTTTTGTGAAGTTTTGTCGCTAGTGGAAGGAAATATTATGTGCTAAATAGGTTAGTTCATAGTTGCCTTTAACTACACGATAAAGTATCTCGGGCATCGCCCTCGTGACTTTTTTGTGTAGTTAAAGGCAACTATATACTAACCTGTGCATTTATGACCTTAACAATACCAAGTTGCCATTGTCCTATGTTGTTTTTTATCCACCATATTTACGGCAGTGATACACGTGATTTACCTTCATAACGTAAAATAAAAAAAAAGTTTCGACATATTGGTTTCACATGTAATGTTTTCGTTCACATTAACGTTGTATCCCTTGTGGTTTGGTCATATCAATAAAGAGGACTGATTCTTCAATATGTCTTATTCTGTCAAAGTTTTCCCCAGCATTCCGATGGTATTTTATAGTCCATGTACCCAAATTAAGATCATAAAGTATCCTCAATATTTTTCTAGGGAGTACATGCAGGGAAATAAACTGGAAAAGCGAGTGTGGACTGCTGCCACCACAGCAATGGACGAAATGGAAAGACAAACAGAACCATTTGAAGTAAACGAACATTTGACGTCCATGATTTCTAATCTCCTGATGGGATTATGTTTTGGTGGAAAGTATGCATGCCCGACACATGTATTCAGTCAAAAATAATGTATACAAGTAGTAAACGGGACGGTTTGCATACAAACATACGGGCGCCATTTATGTTGACCTAGTTTTCTATTTTAGTAATAGGCGGTCATGTAGGTTACTATTTATAGTAACTCATTTGCTTATAAGCATTTTAGGGTATGACGCGTAGTGGCCATGTTGTAGGCGGTCATTTTATTTCTTATGTGTGTAATGTGCATGCGTGGTGGCCATTTTGGTTTATAGTATGACACCATGAGCTATATTTAGAATGACATCATGATCTATAGTAAGAATGACCTTATCGAAAGAATTACCCCATGTTTGTCTCAGTGATGTACAGATCTGACTTGTACATTCGACCTAGGGCTTGATCACGGGCATTGAGGCTCAGGTCCTTAGCCCTAGGCGGAGACTCATGGTGTACAATGGACAATTAAACTCCAGAAGAAAAATGGCAGCAATAAATTGAAAATACAATAGGTCAAATCACTACTGAAAAAAGGAACAAAAATATAAGAAAAACTCAATAAATACATAAACTAAAATAAAATGATACAAATGATACATTGCTCTCAAAGAGAAACACTTGCGATGTGAATACTTCCCAATCTCCCAAGAGAATGAATACATTTCCGGTAACTACTATAATGTGTTTGCGGTTAGCTCTGTAAATCACTGAGACAAACATGAGGTTATTCTACCGATAAGATCATTCTTACTATAGATCATGATATCATTTTTAATATAGATCATGATGGCATTCTAAATTTTAACCATTATGTCATTCTAAATATAGCTCATGATGTAATACTATGATCCATAATGGCCATCACGCATGCGCAATAAACACATAAGAAATAAAATGGCCGCCTACAACATGGCCACTACGCGTCATACCCTAAAATGCTCATATGCAAATGAATTACTATAGATAGTAACCTACATGACCGCCTGTTACTTAAAAAAGAAACGTCCCGTTTACTACTTATACATAAGTTTTAAACATTTTTACGAAAATCCATACTCAAAGCCACATTTTGTGATAAGATAAAGTTAATTCTTGTTCATTAAGTGCAACTGAATGGACTCTGCTAAATAAGTTAACAAATCTCGGTCACCTAGTTATATAGTAACGTATTCGATAAGAGTCCCGTGCACTATCTATTTTGCATCTAAGTTGTACGGTTGTCCAGATAGCCCAGATAGGCTGAGCAGATAGATTTGTTATCGCACTGGCTTTTCACTAAAGCAACCCAGGTTCGATTCGAGGTCGGTCCGATGTTAATATATGAAACTGTGTGGGTTGCCATGTGGGTTTTCTCCGGGTACTCTTGTCAAGTACCACGTGATTACAACCAGCGGTACTAACGAGGAAATTTTCATGAGCGATACCACTTGTTGTCCAATCGTTGTAAAATAAATAAGGTTTAAACTTTTTACTTTGAATTGCTTGCAAAATACATGTGATGACACTCCGAGTTGGTGCAGAGGAGGGTTAGGGATGGCTACTCAGAGAACATTTTGAGACCATGCTTTATTAAGATATATATGTGTTAATATGGCATTTTGTTTTTCATCATATCTTTTCTATCATATGACATAATGCTGAAATAGCTGTTTCCGGTTTCGTATAACCATCACATATTTTCTTATGTTTAACACGTTACATATAAATTTTAGGCCGAATTACATCACTCCGCGTCGCGCGCGTGTATTATATATATATATATATATATATATATAGTGTTTTGAATTCAAGCAGCTGGATTAAAAGTGTTTAATGCAATTAACTTTGATCGAAAAGATGCATTATTCATATGATGTTGAAAGTGTATGAGAAATTCACACGATAAATCGTTATTCTGAGTTATTATTTGAAACTGTTTTCTTGGTGTTAGATTACAACTAGCAATTTGTTCACAGTCCGTTTATTCATGTTCTTGTTTGTTGTTATAATCGCGATTTACTGTCAGTGAATGACTTGTCATTTCATATCAAATTTTACTACATTCGATCATAAACTCGTTTAGTAACTTTGATATGAAATAACAAATCATGACAGATCCTATATATCTGACGATTTGTACGAATCGTATTACGTGCGTATGCCTGGATACGCGCCTATCACCCATCTATACATCTATATGCAGGTATACAAGTATGCGCGCGTATGTGGTCATTTGCATGTCTTTCTTAGCCTTTTAGGTTGAACATTGCATGTATTTATAGAAAAATTCGATATTTATTTTAGGGGAAATCATAAAGACCCAACATTAAAACGTATATTGCAAGACAAAGATGAGCTGACGAATTCGGCAGATATTGTTTGCATGGAGGACCTAATACCACCCTTGAGATACGTTTACAAAACAAAGAACTTCAAAAGGATAGAGGAATTTACAGATCTTTCCCTTACCTACATATACAAAAGGTTTGAGGAAGAAGAACGAACATTTAATAAAGGTATTGTATGAATAAATATTTGAATTTTGAAGTCCATAAAATATATGTTCAGCTTTTGTTCTTTACTGTTTGTTTTTTTTGTTTGTTTTTTCGTGGTAACGATCCTCGGCTGCGAAATACAAAAGTCGATAAAAGTGGCACTAGTGTAGCTCCATTGCTTTGCGCTCAACATAAAAGGGTAATTCCAGGACTGGTTGACCGGTAGCAGGATAATGCGACTGGATATTTTATCATGCCACATGTCTAAGGTGAACGGTGTTATACTACAGTGTGACAGAACTATATTTGTCTCAAGTAGAAACAGTCTCCAAATGACTGAAATACTGCCGATGGGACGTTAAACTCTGATTTATCACGTGAGGAAGTTTTCCACCTACCATGCGAACTATTGGTGATTCTATTCAGGTGGTACTGCGAAGCTTTACACTTCTTGTAATTCCATATGTTTATAACGTTATACGGTAATTTGATATAAATTAACATATTTTCAATTTGTGTAAATTTATCTATAAAGTAAACAGTTTTCTGAGCGATCTCTGCACAGAGTTTTTGATTATATTGAATTATCAAAATATTTTACTGCAATTGTCAAGAACCATGAATGAAAACAGTTACTGAAGTCTTGGCATATCATTTTTAACATGACATATTACTACGCAGGAGTAGTTGTGAGACATTGAACCTGTTGGTTCAGATGGATATCTCCAACATTTTCATAATTTCATAAGCAAACATTCACTAAACAAAAGGCTGTAAGTGATTTATCTGTCTAAAATGTATAATGCATCAGTTTTATCGTTTTTTGTTCTCTTGTTTGCTGATCGCTTTGTAGTATACCTGCGCTTTGAGCGCTTTGGTCATAAGTAATGGATAAGTTGCACTCCATTAGCGCTGTGACGTGTGACTTGCTATCAAAGCAGGTAAATATCAGACAACTATATTGATCAACGATTTTTTTTCTCTAAAATATGCCAGTGGAGTAAAGTAGAAATGTGTTACAGACAATATCCGACACTTTGTGGATTGCCTGCTGTTGGCGAGATACGAGGCGGAACAAGAAGAAGGGAACGAAGCCCTGGAATCGCTCACCAAGACACACCTTGTTCAGACGTGTTCTGATATATTCTTTGGTGAGCTCTGATAAATATGTTACGATTGTTTTCTTTGTTTGATTGTTTTCTTGTTTGTATTCTAAGTACATACTGTACACTGATCCTTATACTGACTATAAATTTATCTTTAGTTTGATACCCATTCTTTGTTAGCATAGTATATATTTTCATAATCAGTTGTGAAAACAGAAAATTGAGCACATTTGACTGATGTTTTTTTTTGTTTTTTTTTGTTTGTGTTGTTGTTGTTTTGTGTGTGTGTGTATGCAAAGAATTAACGAAAGGTAGCATGTACTTCCATTTTGTGTAAGTTAAACATAATATCAGAGCTTGTTTAACATGTTTTCTACTAAAAAGGTGTAAAATGATTTTTTTTCAATATTTCTTTTTTCGTGATTGATGGTGAATCATAGTCAAAATACAACTTCATTTATTAGTGTCTAGACTTCCTTCCTAAGACTTTAACCACACTTATTCGTAGAAATAAAATGTAAGAATAGGTGTTTCTTTTCTGTATTGTTTAATCTTTCCTCTGTAACCCGGCGTTATAAATAGGCTGGGTAAAATCCACATAGATGGTTTTATCATATGAAGGGCACGTGGACAAGTGGTAAAACGAACATGCCTGCACATCCGATGCACAAAGAACTGGTCTAACCCAGGAACGTCGAGAGCGATTAGTTTAAGTTGTAACAACTTGTTTCACAAACAACTTAAATAAATAAGTGAAAAAGTGCTTTGATTGAAGACCCACATCATGTCTATGAGTTTTAAATTTGAATACATGTGTACATGTACATGTTTCAGCTGGAATCGACACTTCACGTTTAACTCTCATCTGTGCTATACTGTGCATGTTGATGTACCCGGAAATACAAGAAAAAGTTCAGAAAGAAATTGACAGGGTTGTGGGTATGTACTGTTTACTAAATAAAAAGGTTCACAGTATATAAAGGAAATCACTGTACCATGTCTTGCAAGCCTTTTCAATTCAATGTATACCCTGTATTGCGATTACAATCACTTACTACTTCCGATCACTGTACTTTTCTTGGGAGCCTTTATATTTTAACTTGTACCTTTCTTGCAAAAACCGGAAGTAGTCTTGTTTATATACTGTGATGTTATCGGTTTGGTTGTGTTAAAGGTTATGGAGAAAATGAACAAGAAAAAGAAACATTGAGGTGTAGGAGAGATAAAAACATAGTGTTTGTTTTGTAGTATCACCCAAATTATAAACAAAGATAGGTAGAAAACATAAGGTAATTCATCCATCATTAAATTATAATCATGGTCCTTCAAATGCTCAAAAAGACTTCAGTGGATATACAAACCTTCACTGACTTGGAGGTATACGCTCGTTTGCTCGAAGTTTGTATTCACAATAAAAAATCCACGATTACTTGATGGATCATGATTTTAATAAAAGCCAAGCAATTTCGTATTGTGTGTCTTATATATCCCGGAAGAACATTCGATAAGACACTTATGAGAAATTATTGACTTTCTGTCATGATTACGGCACTCGTTATCAAAGCTTTACAATACAGTATGTTGATTTGTTTAACAGGTAAATATCGTTTACCCGGTGTCACAGATCGTCCAGATCTTAGTTACACAGAAGCTGTGTTGCATGAAAGCATGCGTGTATGTACTGTTGTTCCATCCGGCATATTCCACCTAACAACATGCGACACTTCAGCAGGTAGTATTTCAACATTGGCAATTGATAGAAAGATCTGATATTAAATCAAATTGATTTTGGTGCCTATCATGAAATCTAGTCACCTTTTTTCTTGTCTTTCACATCAGATCAGTTAATCGAGAAAGTTCCTTTCTTTACAGTTAAAATGAACAAAAATGACAAAAGAAAACGAAGAAAACGTAGGCAGTGAGATAAACTAAGCCTTAAAACTTAAGTCTAAACAAAAATCAGGATTAATATACTTTTTTGTGTAATCTCATTAAAACCTTATTTTAACCGATGTTCACTAAGTAGGAACTGATGACATCTTACCAAATGTCGACTCAAATTGACCTTTGATTAGCCAATGAAATCGTCGGCTTCAAATTCTTTGGTATGACATCGTGAACATTGGCATGTTAACGTCTGCGAACGGAAATTTTAATCTTGCGGATATCACCAATATATTCCGATTTTCAAATGATTCGAAACGCGCATTCTGACTGGACAATTTTGATATCATTTTCTTATATGTTAATTTTCATGACGTAAATGTCGACTTGAGACGACCTTTCACGGGAAGCTGTCAGGTTTTCGTAACATAGTATCAGAGCGAAAACTAAGAGTTGATTTTAATGTAGACTACGTATTGAAACTGTAATTAAAAGTAATCTGCAAGCTATTTAAGCGATATGAAGAAATAAAAGTCACATAAAGCAAGAACTGTTCACCTCAATTTTTTAAATGTTAATTTTCTGGAAATGTGTAAATGTTTCAGTAGAGGATTACTTGACCTTGACTCAGTTACATGATCGGTATAGTTTAATTGATGCATGTTTAGAAACAGCCCTTGGAAGAGAGTGTTTGAGGTGATCTGCATGCGAGGAGAGACAGCCAGCTCATTTCTGGCTTTTCTCGAAATGCGCTTGATTGTTTCATAAGCGCGGTAAACATCGGTTTACCCCCCCCCCCCCCCCCCCCCTTAGGTATGTAACGTCAGTCGTTGGTAAATTTTATTTGACATGACTAGTTGAGCTTACCGTCGCTTCGACAGTATTTCAGTCATTTAGCGACGTCCAGCTAATTACAGGTGGAGGAAGACCCCGAATGCGCGGAGGCATCCGGGTAGAACCACCGACCTACCTTAAGCCACCTGGAAGGCTTCCTCACATGAAAATCCGAATGACCCTGCCAGGATTCTAACCCACGCAGTGAGGGGCTGAGTAAGTGTTTAAGTCAGCGACTTTACCCTCTGGGCCACGGAGGCCCCCCTCAGTCGTTGGTAAAACACAGCGGCGTATAAAAGTCTCAATTGAAATTCAAACTTTTGAAGAAAAACCTCACGTCCCGTTTTTTTCAGTATGATTTTGTTTTACATACTCATACTCTATGCCCATTAGTTTCATTAGAAATTGGAGTAGGATACTCAAACCAACATGAGCCTGACATCGTACCTAAGTATTTTCTAGAACACCTGGTAGGAACTCACAATTGTGGTTACATACATATAAATTTATATCATCCCGGAAAGCCCCGCCAGATTGGTAGGTGGATCCTCTATCCTCCGTCCAGTGAATGTTTTTAATTCAAACCGTTGGTTTTATAAATAGGTCGTATACTTGTTCATTATCAGAAAGCAGTTTTTCAGCGTGTGTAATGTCATATTTACAGGTGGATATGACATCCCAAAAGGTACAGTGGTTGCCATCAACCACTGGGCGCTCCATAACGACCCAAGTGCATGGGAAGACGTCGACGCATTCAGGCCAGAGCGATTCTTAGATGAAAACGGAAAACTTGGACCAAAACCCCGGAACTGGCTTCCTTTTTCAGCTGGGAAGAGGGTGTGTCTCGGCGAGTTTGTTGCCAAACCGGAACTTCACCTGTTTTTTTGCAGCACTCATGCAAAGATTTTCCTGGAAACCGGAGCCCGGGGTTATCCCAGAGATTAAAGACAGTGGCCATTTTATTAGCCTTCTTCCACAGTCGTATAAAGTTGTCTTGGAGAAGCGACACTGATTTCTTATAAAACAACTTAAACTGTATTTTGTGTGTCCTTCCTGCACAAGTTGCGTGTATCTCTTTTAGGTATATCTTGGGTTGATCCGAATAATGTTATTAGGTTGAAAATATCATTTTAATGGACATCATTGTGTAAGTAAACGGTGTAAGATCATGATTATTATGTACAAATAATTAGTCATTCTTTTATTGCTTACCGTAATTGTTACAAGATACAATGTCATACCTTGACAAACCTTTTGCAGTTGTCTGAGTTATGAAATGGCAATATTTAGTACATATTCACAATAGAATTAAGTTAACCAACTTAGGCGTTGCCTAGTGTTGCATCCACATGTCTTTCACTTTTTATTTTGTCCGGATGGGCCATAAGTTAGAACGCAAATGCAGCGTCTTCCATCCAAACGGTGTATTAATCAGAAAAGTATATGTCTACACTAAACCAAGATTATTATATAGCTATGAATATATTTGATGAAAATATGCTCAGCTGATTCATAAATGATTGTTACAAACTGATTATAAAGCTGAACAAAGTTTAATATGTATTAAAATATTAACCTTAAAATGTGCTAGAAACAAATATGTATGTGTAGCCTGTTGTAATTAGCCTAGAACCCTAGTGCTGATCCTAGCAGGAAAAGTTCCAACAAACCTTATCAAAACTAAATCCAAACCCATAGTTTAAAACCAAAACCCTTTCGTATGGATTTATAACAAGCTCATGTCTTGCACGAGATGGCTATGCTTTGAAGCTCAGAAAGATCCCAAGCCAAGTCAAAGAATCTAGCATCGTATTTACGAAACATCCGTAAGTCCTATATATTCTAGAGTGTGTATTGTATACAGTGTCACCTTGCGGAACAATGAAATCTAACGTAATGCAAACACTGAAGTAGGCCTTTATTAACTCTTAAAATGTAACATTATATAAACATTTATGAGGTTTACAATTAAAGTCACCCTATAACAATACTTCAGCAAAAAAAAGGTCTTTATCGTGGAAAAAGAACATCACTTCTACAGCTTCTACATTGTGAACGTTTGTACAGTCGTCATATCATTATGACAGTAATAATATGTCGGCTTCTACCAACATTTACACTGTAGAAGCTGTACTACTCCAGTTTTGTTGTTATTGATGTGTGGTTGTGTGTTGTTGTTGTACATCTTTTTCTTTACTTTGAAACTAAACAAACAATTTTCGTACCAACCAACTTACTTGCAAAGAATGTATGCTTGGATATTATTAAAATGAATCAAATTATTTGAATAAAAATAGTTTCTGTTTCATTTACACATAAAAATTATTTATATTTATATGTTATTGCTTCTGAGCACGGGGGATAACTAAAAAAAAGGCTGTTAAAGTTATTAACAGTTGTGTCTCCTTTGATACATATTAACCATTTTTACCAATTTGTAAATGTTACTTTAATTGAATATTATTGTTTTTACATGCCTCATTTACATGCACTTTTCATATTAACATAATACATTATGCCGTCCCCTGTTGTCGAATTGTTAGAGTGTCCACCCCGAAATCGGGAGTTTGTTGGGCCGAACCCTAGCCGCGACATACCAGAGTCGTAATAGATAGATATTTTATTTGCAATCCATTAGGACTATGGGCCAATTAGGAACATTTTTTTCTTATAATATGATAATAAAATAGTATGGCGTACGGTTAGGGTCGATATTGTATCACCCTGCATCATCCTGAAACTTTCAGCATCATGTTGAAAGCTTTCAGCATCATGCAGGGTCGTGTATCTAGATTTTCAGCATCGTGCTGAAAACTTTAGTATGATGCAGAAACCTGATTTTTGACCCTTTAGTACGCAAATGCAATACCCTGTAGCATGCTGAAAATTTTAGCATGATGCTGAAAACATTCAGCAAGATGCAGGGTCATGCATGTTTTAAGTATCATGCTGGAAATATCCAGCATGATGCTGAAACATTCAGCATGATGCTAGAAACATTCAGCATGATGCTGAAAACTTTCAGTGTTATACTGATGCAGGGTCGTGCATCTCGTTTTTCAGCATGATACTAAAAACTTTCAGCATAATGCTGAAACTTTCGTCAGCAGCTGATAATTAACTCGGCTGATGACGTCATCTCTCAATCATTTTGTTAGAACGCGAAGACAGGAACCATTGCTTAGGGGGTGCAAAAGGATTTGGTTTAGACAGTTTCATATGGTCTCAAGATGAAGGGATATTTTGTGAAGATGTCACACGAGCAATAGATGACTATCAAATGCAGATTGCCGATTGTTCTTTTCATTGTGTCTTGTGTCACATGTGTCTCCTACCGGTGAGGTGCATATTTTTTCCGTTACCATAGCAACCAGAATTTTAGTCCGTGAAAAGAAAGTGTCGTGCAGAATACACACACTGCCATCCATTCATATACCAAGTTTCCTAATATTGTCTTAAACGGTTTTTAAGTTATAGCGGAATTCAGATTTCCGGACGGACAGACGTTACCATAGCAACCAGAACATGAATAAATGACGAATGGTTTTTGATGTCACCTGCTGTAAACTGACGTGACACGGATCACTTTTCCGTCGTCTGTGTGTCTGTCTGACAAAACTATTTTCGTCACGCTTCAGTAGGTGACACATGTGTTCCAAAGAACACTCTTGGTAATTGAGTATGTAGATTTGTTTAATTATGGTTAGTTATTAAAATACAAAAGATATGCAATTCCATGCAATGCAAAACTATTGTATTATATATCTTTCGAAATTAGCTCTGTGTGTGTGTGTGTGCGTGCGTGTGTGTGTGTGTTCAAGCAACTGCAATTATTTTCCAAACGCAAATAAGGGTTTTTGTCTGTTCATTCATTTGAACCAATATATTCTTTTCACGATTTAGTTAAAATTGCATATCTTCAGATATCAGAGCAGGTATAATTATTTTATACCACTGGCGGATTCAAGGACACAGCCCATGCGCGTCCCTTCTAAAATTCCCCGAACATAAATGTCGACACACAACCTCCAAAACACCCACAGGAATGCACAGGTTTAAATTTTAAAAAATCGTGGGGGAGTTTCCCGGATCCCAAGTGAAAGCAGAACTACACCCTTCTCACGACTCATGCAAAGTGGCAAGTGGCAAGCCGCGTGCATTGTCACTGCTTACATTTTTAGCTCACCTGAGCACTATGTGCTCAAGGTGAGCTTTTGTGATCACCTTGAGTCCGTCGTCGTGCGTCGCCCGTCGTCAGCAATTTGCTTTAAACGACATCTCCTCTGATACCGCTGGATAGAATTTAATTAAACTTGGCGAGGATAATCCATGTGTGAACCTTCACAAAGTTGCTAAAATTAACTTGATCCATGTAGAACTCTGGTTGCCATGGTAACGTAAAAAAATATAAACTTTAAAAATCATCTTCTTCAAAATTTCTGGCCAGATCTCAAAATGTTTTGGTACAGATGTTCCTTGGGTAACCCTAAACTAAAGTTGCTAAAATTATTCGGATCAATGAAAAACATGTCCGCCAGGGGCGGAGCTAATTTGCCTTAAGCCAAACATATTTTTTTTGCAAACACGGGCGAAACTAGCACGTGCGTCAAATTGAAATAAAAAGTAAAATTCAGATACGTTCTACGGAATTTAGTGCCACTTTGAATGTCGTGTGTCGCTGTATGAAGGCAACGCTCGACAATTTAAAGCGACGCACGACAGTTGTAACCAAAAACACGATATTATAAAACGACACACGACAATGCGACACGACTCGACATTATAGCGCGAAAGTGTAAAATTGACTCACCATATTTTTTCACGAAACATCGCAATAAATATCAAGTGTCGTTTAAAATGTCGTGCGTCGCGTCGCATTGGCACTAACTGGATTCTGTAGTTACACAGACTTATGGCTAGCTCACCGGTAGACACACGATATTTGCGCGCTATAATGTTGAGTGTCGTGTCGTATTGTCGATTCTTTCGTGCGTCGTTTTATAATGTTTTGCGTGTATCGTGTCATGTTGTCGTGTGTCGTTTTATATTGTCGTGTGTCGTTTACAACTGTCGTGCGTCGACCTTTCCACAAGACACATGATATTATGAAACGACACAAATTGCTTTGCATCGTTTTAAATCGTCGTACGTCACCTTCTTACAGCGACACACGACATTCAAAGTTGCTCTAACTGGATTCTATAAGTCCAGCTTATCGAATCATTGGTAATACCGCGCATCCCGACAACGAGTGGGGCCTTTTTTCCATTCCTTTAATTACCATGTAGACGTAGTGTCTTGTCGCCTCAATGATCAGTTTCACATCGCTGTCAAGACAAATTTAGAGGGTTAAATATACCAAATCAGAGTTTGATACAGGGACATTGAAGTACGAATATGACAATCCGCCTAAACGAGGCCTGTGCACTCTAAACATTGTCACCTTTCCCTTAATTGCTCAATGTTTTTTTTTTTGTTTTTTTTTTAAAGTTTTTTTTCAAGTCCAAAAAAGATACCGTATGCTCCATATTCAAACTTTTTCTGATGATATGACTCACTGATCAAACCGTATCGACATCATGTAGACATTAAAAGCAAAGGCAAAAGAAGCGGAATAGACCAATTCACAAACATAAGCCAAATAAGATAACTCTGACAATTCAATTTTGTTACTTATTGCTTTGATATGTTTCTTAATATATTATTTTTTTCTGCCTGCGTAAATGTTCGCACTTTCATAATAATATTACAACCTCTTTGTAGCACAACAGCTGCTATTACCTTTTTTGGAATGCTTCTTTCATCGACCTTTCTGACACGGAACCCATTTTTAGAATTCTGATCGATTTTCTTAAATAAAGGAAGATAAGCATAATGTAATAAAGTAACAACATATAGATATGTTTATTTGAAATAGCCACTTCGTATTTTAAAAGGTGTGAAAAAAAACTTTTTTTTTTCATGAAAGCATGGATGTAAAATCAAATGCATTCTTTTTAGAAAAAAGGGGAATTTAGAAATAAAGATAAAACTGCTTTTATTAAAAAATAAAAACAAATAACAGTAATGCGTTTAAAACAATTACTCTAGTAACCAGTTACCTTGGAAGTGAAATTATATTTCATGACCGAGAGTAGAGTTTTCGAAGAGAATTGTGGATTTTAGTATTAATTTATCTATCAAGTATAGGTTAGGGTCTGTGAAAATATTTCTTCATGATTTTGAATCCGGAGGGAGCGAGTGTAGCGAGCGACCGAGGATTCAATGCCATAAAAAACTTTCGTAACAAATCCTAACCTACTTAGCGTTGGCCCCTCCCACTTTCTACCAGAATATGTCATGTGACGTTTAAAGTCGCGTGTATATATGCAATGGCGGGAATTCAGCACACAAGATTACCCTAAACGTAATAAGATCGTCTATTGCTGCAGAGGGTCAAACTGGGTAAATGTATTGAATACGTCTGAAGGGTTGGATTTTAACTTTTATCATGGTTTAAATACTACACATCACTGTACTGAAACTCAGAATTTATCTATGACTAACAACTTGACATTGCTAAAGTCAAACCCTTTTTTTTCCAATCTAAAATTATACATTGCGCTTTCTTTTTTCCTAATTTATTATTTTTCTTAAAAACTACGCATGCGCAGACCATATATCGTCATTCTAAAAAAAAAATAGAACGCTCTTCACCGTTAAGAGCCAGTACAGTACGTTCTTCACGAAATAATCGGAGTACAATTCAATTAATGCTTTTGATTAGCCTAGAGACAACTAGCAAAATAGGCGAACCTAAATCATTGGCTATATCCCTATAGGATTTGTACGATGTATAAGAGAGGCTCACCGTTTCTTTTTTAGCTCACCTGAGAACAACGTGCTCATGGTGAGCTTTTGTGATCGCCTTTTGTCCGTCGTCCGTGCGTGCGTTCGTCGTCAACAATTTTTTAAACAACATCTCCTTCTAAACTACTCACTGGATTTTGATAAAACTTCACAAGAAGGTTTATTATGGGGCCCTTTACCAAAGCTGTTAAATTTTTTTTGATTGGTCAAAACTCTAGGTCACAGGAGCTAAAAATAGATATTAAAAATGAAAATTTTAAAAATCATCTTCTCCTAAACCACAAGGCCTAGCCTTTTGGTTTTTGGTATGTAGCATGATCTTTTGACTCTCTACCAAGATTGTTCAAATTATGACCCTGGGGTCAAAATTGGCCCCGCCCCAGGGGTCACATGATTTAACATAGGATAATATAGGAAAAATGTGAAAAATCTTCTTCTCCGAAACCACAAGGCCTAGCCTTTAGATTTTTGGTTTGTAGCATGATCTTATGACTCTCTACCAAGATTGTTCAAATCATGACCCTGGGGTCAAAATTGGCCCCGCCCCAGGGGTCACTTGATTTAATATAGGCTAAAAAAGGAAACACTTGAAAAATCTTCTTCTGCCTGGGGTTTAGATATTTGGTGTGCAGAATTGTCTAGAAGATCAAAACCCAGTTTGTTCAAATCATGGCCCTGGGGTCAAATTTGGCCCAACCAAGGGGTCCCTGACTTTACAAAGGCTAATATAGAAAAAAAACTTGAAAAATATTCTTCTCAGAAACCACAAGGCCTGGAGTTTAGATATTTGGTATGTAGCATGATCGTATGACTCTCTTCCAAGATTGTTCAAATTATGACCCTGGGGTTAAAATTGGCCCCGCCCCAGGGGTCACTTGATTTAACATAGGCTAATATAGGGAAAAAACTTGAAAAATCTTCTTCTCAGAAACCACAAGACCTGGAGTAAAGATATTTTGTATGTAGCATGCTCTTATGGCTCTCTACCAAGATTGTTCAAATCATGACCCTGGGGTCAAATTTGGCCCTGCCCAGGGGTCACTTGATTTAACATAGGCTATCATATAGGAAAAACTTTAAAAATCTTCTTCTCAGAAACCACAAGGCCTGGGGTTTAGATATTTAGTGTGAAGCATTTTCTGGTAGATCACAACCAAGTTTGTTCAAATCTTGGCCCTGGGGTCAAATTTGGCCCTGCCAAGGGGTCACCTGATTTTACAGAGGCTTATATAGAATAAAACTAGAAAAAATCTTCTTCTCAGAAACCACAAGGCCTAGCCTTTTGAATTTTGGTATGTAGCATGATCTTATGACTCTCTACCAAGATTGTTCAAATCATGACCCCGGGGTCAAATTTGGCCCCCCCACACTTCTTCTAAGAAACCACAAGACCTGGAGTTGAGATATTTTGTATGTAGCATGATCTTATGACTCTCTACCAAGATTGTTCAAATCATGACCCCGGGGTCAAATTTGGCCCCGCCCCAGGGGTCACTTGATTAAACATAGGCTATTATAAAAAAACTTGAAAAATCTTCTTCTCAGAAACCACAAGGCTGGGTTTAGATATTTGTTGAGCATTGTCTATTAGATCACTACCAAGTTTGTTCAAATCATGACCCCGGGGTCAAAATTGGCCCCACCCCAGGAGTCACTTGATTCAACATAGACTAATATAGGAAAAAGCCTGAAAAAAATCTTCTTCTCAGAAATCACAAAGCCTGGAGTTTAGATATTTGGTATGTAACATGGGCTAATAGACCTTTACCAAGTTTTTTTCAAATCATGAATCATGCATTGTCTAGTGGATCTATACTTAGTTTGTTCAAATCATGGCCCTGGGGTCAAATTTGGCCCCGCCATAGGGGTCACCTGATTTTACATAGGCTTATATAGAAATAACTTGAAAATTCTTCTTTTTAGAAAACTAGAAAACACATGGCCTGGGGTTTAGATATTTGGCGAAAACTGGCCCCGCCGCAGGGATCACTTGATTTTACATAGACTTAATTTGGAAAAAAAACAACTAGAAAAATCTTCTTCTCAAAAACCACAAGGTCTGGAGTTTAGATATTTGATACATGGGCTAATAGACCTCTACCAAGTTTGTTCAAATCATGACCGTGGGGTCAAAATTGGCTCTGCCCCAGGGGTCACTTGATTTTACATAGTCTAATGATACCAGGTGAGCTATCCAGGGCCATCATGGCCCTCTTGTTTTTATCTAATAATAACATTTCCTTCTACATAATTATTCGTATTTTATTTTTGACATGTTATTTGTTTTCTAATCGTCTCATGAAACCTTTGTCGCCGGCACCATTATCCTTTTCATTCACAGGCGTGAAGATTACTGCTCAATTCTTGAGCAAAATAGTTACAATAAACTCCATAACAGGCGCAAACATAATTCAAAATAGCGAAAGACTCTTCCTTCTGGATTTGAACGGGGGATGTCTCAGCTTCATGCTGAAACCGGGCAAACGAGATGCACGACCCTGCATCATGCTGAATGTTTTCATCATAATTTAAATTTAGTTGGGTTTTCAAAAATCATTCTTACGTTTTCAGCATGAAGCTGAAAAACTAGATGCACGACACTGCAAATTTACTGAACCTCGTGACTTGATAAATTTTATGTTACTGAACCTCATGAATTTTTACGGATAAATTGTAATTTGGTAATTTGATCAGTATTAAGTTACTGAACTTTAAATGTTTTAGGAAACAATGAACTTTACTCCGCCATACAGAATATGTAGAATCTTAGTTACAAAATTATTTTACATAACAGTGCAACATGAGCAAACATAGAGACTCTGGGTCTGCCATGTTTTCCAATGCTTTAAAACATGTAAAAGTAACAGGGTTAAAATGTGTTAAAAAAACAATTTTTGGATTAAAATCATACTGATCACTGCCGGTAAAGACATTGACTTAATATCGCTAAGTTTATTTCGTGGGGTGAGAGCGAAACTATGCTAAGTGCTTATATATTTGTATGCACTTAGCATAGTTTCCTCTCACCCCTCAATTGGTTAAATATTCCACTGACAGTTTTCAGTCATTTGGAGACGATGTCTACTTGAGACAGATATAGTGCTGCCACACTGCAGTATCACGCCGTAGAGATATGTGATGATACCACACCAAGTCACATTATCCTGTCACCTGGCCAACCAGTCTTGAAACTACCCTTTAACGCCAAGTGCCAAGCAAGTGAGTTATACCAGTACCATTTATTACGATATCAAACTCACAACCTCCCGATTCTGGGCAGGAAGCACTCACCATATGGCCACCAGAACCGAAGTTATCATCACTAAGCTACTCTCAGCTGTGGTTCAAATCATGGCAAGTTCACTTGGATAGTTTATGTAAAGGTGTTTTGTTTTATTGCATAATATTTATGTAAGTATTTTGTAATTTCGTAATGTTATGTTTTCGAGTTTTTCTTTCAGGTATTATATATTAATTATTATTAGTATTATTATCATTATTAGGAATAAGAAATTACACATTCTCCGTTGATCTTCATTTCTTCCAAACTTTTAATAGCGTATTAAGTTTGTTTTTTTTAATTTTCAGCCACGAAAAATTCGTAGCCCATTTATTCCCCCGTCATAGGTATTATGGGGTCGGGGTCATCCGCCATACTACCTTACAAGTTTTCCAAGTGCATGAAAATATACTAGACAGTGAAATACATTTTTTTACCAGAAGTTTTACAAACTTGCAAAAATATATGGAAAAAATTTGGCAGAATTTTAATGTTCTAATAAAATTTTCAATTTTTCAATGTAACAAATATTTGTAATTAATTACATTGATTTATTATTTGATTTCAACCAGTTCAGCAGAAAAAAAAGTGTTTACATGAAATCTAGTCTGAAAAATATATTTGAGTGGAATGCAAATCTGCAATAAATTAATTAATTTATTTATAATGATTCAGAACATCTTTAAAATTAATAAAAAATAAAAATAGATTTTTGTGGAATATATACAAAACATTTTTATATGAAAACATAACTTTCTATTCTTTGTTATAAGAGGTCTTTTTTATCTCAATAAAAACCTTTCTACACCTTTATCATACTTTTACATTAGAATGGGGGTAACAAGATTAACAAGGCAGTCCAAAGGACAGCTATATCCCCCACCGCTGCCTTAATAAAAACCTTTTCAGCACTACTGTTGTACTGGGGCTTAAAACTGCATTTAATGTAATAAGGACAACATTTTGATATAATTGACTAATGAAAACTTTCACCTGTGTTCTGCACATTGCCTCAATTTGGTTTATAATTGAGGCAAGTTTCATTAAAATCCTTCAAGGAATATAGGAGTTTTGGAGCGGACATGAAATTGTAAGGAAATAGAAGGTTCAAACACATGACCCTCAAGTGTGACCTTAGCCTTGAGCCGACATGACGGCAACCTATGTTCTGCACATCGTCTCAATTAGATATATATTTGAGGTAAGATTCATGTAAAAACTAAAAGGGGTAAAGGAGATATGGAGCGGACACGAAATTGAAATGGAAATTGAAGGTTCAAACACATAATCTTCTAGTGTGACCTTGACCTTGAGCCGACATGGCTGCCACCTGTGTTCTACACATCGTCTCAACTAGGTTTACATTTGAGGCAAGTTTCACAAACATCCATCATGTGATATAGGAGATATGGAGCGGACACGAAATTGAAAAGGAAATTGAAGGTTCAAACACATGACCCTCAAGTGTGACATTGACCTTGAGCCTACATGGCTGCCACCTGTGTTCTGCACATCGTCTCAACTAGGTTTACATTTGAGGCAAGTTTCACGAAAATCCTTCAAGCGATATAGGAGATATGGAGCGGACACGAAAACGTTACGGACGGACAGACAGACAGACGAAGGCCATTCCTATAACCCCCCTCCCGCTTCGCGGCGGGGGATTAAAAATATAGGAACATTGCATGTGCTATTTCAACATTACATACTTTCCAAGAGTAAATACCCGAATATATATAATAACACAAATTAACCTATACAATCTTATATAATACCTATAGTTATTACTTATATTTCGTATAAAATAAAGGGTAGAAATATTAGTATATCTTTTTCAACCTCTTTATCCTTTTGCTTTTATTTACTTTACACTGGTTTCTGTACCAAACATAAAAGGTTTAGATAATAAACTGTTGAACCATATATTTTACGTTATTTAAAATTTCTTTATAATTTTGATAGATGTATTATTATTAATACCCAAAAATTAAATATTCATACAAAAGCTACAGATATATAGCGTATTAATTATTACAAAAAATATAACATATTGTTATTCTGGATTACATAACCAATTTATATATTTTGTTTATGATATGTATATGTGATTGTAAAACTGCATTGTCTTGCCATTATATTATAAGAAAACATTGTACCTCATGAGCCTATAAGACTAAAGGATTGCAAATAAAATATCTATCTATCTATTACGACTTTGGTATGTCGCGGCTAGGGTTCGTACCCAACGAACTCCCGATTCCGGGTAGGACGATCTAACCACTCGGCAATAGGGGACGGCATAATGTATGTATGTTAATATGAAAAGTGTATGTAAATGAGGCATGTTAAAACAATAATATTCAATTAAAGTAACACTTGTAGATTGGTAAAAATGGTTAATATGTATCAAAGGAGATACAACTGTAAAGAACTTTAACAGCCGTTTTATAGTTATCTCCCGTGCTTAGAAGAAAAACACATGAATGTAAGATATTATTCTATTTGTAAATGAAACAGATACTATTTTTTATTCAAATAATTTGATTCATTTCAATAATATCCAAACATACAGTCTTTGCAAGTAAGTTGGTAGGTACGAAAGTAAATTGTTTTTTTAGTTTCACAGTAAAAAAACCCAAAGATGTACAACAACAAGACACACATATACAAAGACTACAACAATACAACAAAACTGGAGTATTACAGCATCTTCATTGTATAGGTTGGTAGAAGCCGCGTATTATTAATGTTATAATGATATGACGACTGTACAAACGTTCACAATGTAGCTGTAGAAGTGATGTTCTTTTTCCATTAGAAAAACATTTTCTTTGCTAAAGTATTGGTACAGAGTGACTTTAATTGTAAACTTCATAAATGTTTATATAGTGTTACATTTTAGGAGTTAATAAAGGCCTACTTCAGTGTTTGCATTACTTTAGATTTCGTTGTTCCGCTAGGTGGCACTGTATAAAATGGACACTCTAGAACATATAGGACTTACGGATATTTCGTATTAACTATGGGTTTGGATTTAGTTTTGATAAGGTTTGTTGGAACTCTTCCTGCTAGGATCAGCGCTAGGGTTCTTGGCTACAAGTGGCTACAAATATATATTTTTTTCTAGCACATTTTAAGGTTAATATTTTAATACATATTAAATTTTGGTCAGCTTTATAATCAGTTTGTAACAATCATTTATGAAACATCTGTGCATACTTTCATCAAACATATCATATATTTGCTATCGAATCAACCGGCCAGTGCAGTTATAACGATGATTCATAGCTATATCATAATCTTGGTTAAGTGAAGATACATACTTTTCTGATTAATACACCGTTTGGATGGAATACGCTGCATTAGCGTTCTAACTTATGGCCCATCCGGACAAAATAAAATAAAAGACATGTGGATGCAACACTAGGCAACGCCTAATTTGGTTAATTTAACTCTATTGTGAAAATGTACAGAATATTGCCATTTCATAACTTTGACATCTGCAAAAGATTTGTCAAGTAAGGCATGTGTTTTGTAACAAATACGGTAGGAAATAAATGGATGGCTTATAATTTTTACATAATAATCATGATCTTACACCGTTTACTTACACAATGATGTCCATTAAAATGATATTTTCAACCTAATAACATTATTTGGAGCAATCCTCGATATACCTCAAAGAGATACACGAAACTTGTACAGGAAGGACACACAATAATACAGTTTCAGTTGGTAAAAAAGAAATCAGTGTCGCTTCTCCAAGACAACCTTATAAGACAGTGGAAGAAGGCTAACAAAATTGCCACTGTCTTTAATCTCTGGGATAACCCCGGGCTCCGGTTTCCAGGTAAATCTTTGCATGAGTGCTGCAAAAAACAGGTGAAGTTCCGGTTTGGCAACAAACTCCCCGAGGCACACCCTCTTCCCAGCTGAAAAGGGAAGCCAATTCCGGGGTTTTGGTCCAAGTTTTCCGTTTTCATCTAAGAATCGCTCTGGCTTGAATGCGTCGACGTCTTCCCATGCACTTGGATCGTTATGGAGCGCCCAGTGATTAATGGCAACCACTGTACCTTTTGGGATGTCATACCCACCTGTAAATATGACATAACACACGCTGAAATACTGCTTACTGACACTGTACAAGTATACGACCTATTTATAAAACCAACGGTTTGAAATAAAAACATTCACTAGACGGGGGATAGATAATCCACCTACCAATCTGGCGGGTCTTTCCGGGATAATATAGTTTATATGTATGTAACCACAATTGTGAGTTCCTGCCACGTGTTCTAAAAAATACTTAAGTACGACCTCAGGCTCAGGTTTGAGTATCATACTCCAATCCCTATTGAAACTAATGGGCATAATATGAGTATATATTTAAAAAAGAGAATCATACTTAAGAAAACGGGCCCCGATGGTTTTTTCTGAGGTCCAAACTTTGAATTTCAATTGGAACTTTTTATATGCACGTGTATACGCCTCTGTATTTTACCAACGACTGAGGGGGCCTCAGAGGGTAAAGTCAGCGACTTCGAATCCCGGCAGGGTCATTCGGATTTTCATGTGAGGAAGCCTTCCAGCTGGCTTGCGGTAGGTCGGTGGTTCTACCCGGATGCCTCCGTGCATTCGGGGTCTTCCTCCTGTAATTAGCTCGACGTCACTCTATGACACAAATACTGTCGAAGCGACGGTAAACTCAAATAGCCAAGTCAAGTTTACCAACGGCTGACGTTACATACCTAAGGGGACGTAAACCGATGTTAACCACTAAGCGCATTTCTAGAAAAGCCAAAAATGAGCTGGCTATCTCTCCTAACATGTAGATCACCCCCAACACTCTCTTGCAAGGGCTGTTTCTAAACATGCATCAAACTATACCTATCATGGAACTGAATCAAGGCCAAGTAATCCTTTACTGTACAAATTACACATTTCCAGAAAATTAACATTTGAAAAATTAAGGTAAACAGTTCTTGCTTAATGTGACTTTTTTGTTTTCATATCGATTAAACAGCTTGTAGATTACTTTAATAATTACAGCATCAATACGTAGTCTACATTAAAATCAACTCTTCGTTTTCGCTCTGATACTATACAACGAAAACCTGACAGCTTCCCGTGAAAGGTCGTCTCAAGTCGACATTTACGTCATAAAAATTAACATATAAGAAAATGATATCAAAATTGTCCAGTCAGAGTGCGCGTTTCAAAGCAACTGAAAATCGGAATATTTTGGTGATATCCGAAGATTAAAATGCCAGTTTGCAGACGTAAACTTGTCAATTTTCACGATGTTATACTCAAGAATTTGAAGCCGACGATTTCATTGGCTAATCAAAGGTCAATTTGAGTCGACATTTGATAAGATGTCATCAGTTCCTATTTACTGAACATCGTTTAAGATAAGATTTTAATAAGATTACACAAAAAAGTATTTAAACCAGATGTTTGTTAAGAATTAAGTTTTGAGGCTTTGTTTATCTCACTGAATACGCTTTCTTCGTTTTGTTTTGTCAATTTTGGTCATTTTCACTGTGAAAAAAAAAAGAACTTTCTCGATTAACTGATCTGATGTGAAGACGAGCAAAAATGTGACTAGATTTTATGATAGGCACAAAAATCAATTTGATTTAATATCAGATCTTTTTATCAATGACCAATCTTAAGATACTACCTGCTGAAGTGTCGCATGTTGTTAGGTGGAATACGCCGGATGGGACAACAGTACATACACGCATGCTTTCATGCAACACAGCTTCTGTGTAACTAAGATCTGGACGATCTGTGACACCGGGTAAACGATCTTTACCTGTTAAAACAAATCAACATACTGTATTGTAAAGCTTTGATAACGAGTGCCGTAATCATGACAGTGTCTAGACAGAAAGTCAATAATTTCTCATTAGAGCCTTATTGAATGTTTTTCCGGGATATATATAACACACACAATACGAAATTGATTAAATTAAATTGAAATCATGGCCCAACAAGAAGTCGTGGAATTTTTATAGTAAATACAAACTTCTATAAACTCCGAGAATAAGAGCTTATAACTCCAAGTCAGTGAATGTTTGAATATGCACTGAGGTCTCTTTCAGCATTTGAAGGACCATGATTATAATTTAATGATGGATGAATTACATTAAGTTATCTACCTATTTGTGTTAATAATTTGGGTGATACTACACTACAAACACTGTGTTTTCATCTCTCCTACATCTCAAGGTTTCTTTTTCATTTTTTCCATAACCTTTAACACAACTAAACCGACAACCTCACAGTATATAAACGAGTCTACTTCCAGTATTTGCAAGAAACATACAAGTTGAAATATATAGGCTCCCAAGAAAAGTACGGTGAACGGAAATAGTAAGTGCTTGTAATCACAAGACAGGGTATACACTGAATTGTAAAGGTTTGCAAGACATGGTACAGTGATTTCGTTTATATGCTGTGAACATAATACATTTCTGTTTAGTAAACAGTACATACCCACAACCCTGTCAATTTCTTCCTGAACTTTTTCTTGTATTTCCGGGTATATCAACATGCACAGTATAGCATAGCTGAGAGTTATACGTGAAGTGTCGAGTCCAGCTGAAACATGTACATGTACAATCAAAGCACTTTTTTCACTTATTTATTTAAGTCGTTTGTGAAACAAGTTCTTAAAACTTAAACTAATCGCTCTCGACGTTCCTGGGTTAGACCAGTTCTTTTTGCATAGGAAGGCCATTAAAAAGGGTTCGAACCCACAACCTTCGGACGTGCAGGCATGTACGTTCTACCACTTGTCCACGTGACCTTCATATTGTTACCGTATTTATCTCTATTTTTTCATTAGTGCTGTAATCAAAAAAGCCTATCAAGATCATTTATATGGAGTTAACACAGGCTATTTATAACGCTGGGTTACAGAGGAAAGATTAAACAATACAGAAGAGAAACACCTATTCTTACATTTTATTTCTACGAATAAGTGTGGTTAAAGTCTTAGGAAGGAAGTCTAGACACTATTAAATGAAGTTGTATTTTGACTATGATTCACCATCCTTTCACGAAAAAAAAAAATATTGAGAAAAAAATCATTTGACACATTTTAAGTAAAAAACATGTTAAAATATACATTTGAAACTACAAGCTCTGATATCATATTTAACTTATACAAAATGGAAGTATATGCTACCTTTCGTAAATTCTTTGCAAACACACACACACACACAAGTCAAATATTCTCAATTTTCTGTTTTCACAACTGATTATAAAATATTTACTTAGCTAAAAAAGAATGCATACAATTTAGACAAAAACGGACGAAACTCAATAATTTAGGAATGTAAACATGCGCATATTGGGTATCAAACTAAAGATAAATTTATGTTCAGTATAAGGATCATTGTACAGTTGTATTGAGAATACAAAGAAGAAAACAATCGAACAAAGAAAACAATCGTTACATATTTATCAGTACTCACCAAAGAGTATATCAGAACACGTCTGAACAAGGTGTGTCTTGGTGAGCGACTCCAGGGCTTCGTTCCCTTCTTCTTGTTCCGCCTCGTATCTCGCCAACAGCAGGCAATCCACAAAGTGTCGGATATTGTCTGGCATATATTAAAGTAAAAAACGATAAACCTATACATTATACATTTTAGGCAGATACATCACTTAAAGCCTTTTGTTTAGTGAATGTTTGCTTATGAAGTTATAAAATGAGTTATCCCACTGAAAAAAGGTTAATGTCTCACAGCTACCCCTGTGTAGTAATATATCAAGTTAAAATTGATATGCCAAGACTTCAGTAACTGTTTTCATTCATGATTCTTAAAACATGTGCAAACTAAAACTATTCTGATAATTCAATATAATCAAAAACTCTGTGCAGAGCATCGCTCAGTAAAACTGTTTATTTTGAATAGATACATTTAAACGCAAATAGAAAATTATGTTAATTTATATCAAATTACCGTATAACGTTATAAACATATAAGTGTAAAGCCTCGCAGTGCCACCTCAGGAGAATCACCAAGATTTCGCAGGGTAGGTGGAAAATTTCCTTACATGATAAATCAGAGTTTGAAGACTGTGTCTACTTGAGACAGATATAGTTCTGTCACACTGTAGTATTACACCGTACACCGTAGACATGTGGCATGATAAAAAATCCAGTCGCATTTTCCTGATACAGGGCCAACCAGTCCTGAAATAACCATTTGATGTTGAGCGCCAAGCAAGGCAGCTAAACTAGTGCCACTTTTATCGATTTTAGGACGACCCCCTGCTCCCGATGCCGGACGCTCTAACCACTCAGCCACCAGGCACGGTTGATTAGATCGTGAATAAAAGCTGAATATATATATATTATCGACTTCAAAATTCAAATATTTATTCATACAATACCTTTATTAAATGTCCGTTCTTCTTCCTCAAACCTTTTGTATATGTAGTTAAGGTAAAGATCTGTAAATTCCTCCATCTTTTTGAAGTTCTTTGTTTTGTAAACGTATCTCAAGGGTGGTATGAAGTCCTCCATACACACAAAATCAGCCGAATTAATCAGCTCATCTTTTTCTTGCAATATACGCTTGAATGTTGGGTCTATATGACCTCCCCTAAAATAAATGCATGCAATGTTCAACCTCAAAGGCTTAGAAAGACAGGCAAATGACCACATACACACGCGTACTTATATGCCTGCATATAAATGTTTAGATGTTGACAGGCGCGTATCCAGGCATACGCACGTAATACGATTTGTACAAATCGTCTTTTATATAAGATCTGTCATGAATTGTTATTTCATATCAAATTTTACTAAACGAGTTAATGATCGAATTGAGTAAAATTTGTTATGAAATGACAAGTCATGTCAGATTCTTCTTTTTATCAAATTACCTTTACTGACAGTAAATCGCAATTATAACAACAAACAAACAAGAACATGAATGATCGGACTGTGAACGAATCACTATTTGTAACCTAACACCAAGAAAATAGTTTCAATAATAACTGAAAATAACGAATTAACTTGTGAATTTCTCATACGTTTTCAACATCATATGAATAATGCATCTTTTCGATTAAAGTTAATTGCATCAAAGTCATTCAATCCAGCTGATCGAGTTCAAAACACTATGCATATATATAGAATATACGCGCGCGACGTGGAGTGATGTAATTCGACCTAAAAGTTATATGTAACGTGTTAAACATAAGAAAATGTGCGATGCTTATACTAAACCGGAAACATCCGTTTCAACATAATGTCATATGACAGAAAAGATATGGAAAACAAAATGCCATATAAACACAAACATATATCTTAATAAAGCATGATCTCAATATAATCTCTGAGTAGCCATCCCCACTCCTCCTCTACACCAACTCGGAGTGTCACCACATGTATTTTGTATACAACTCAAAGTAAAAAGTTTAAACTTTATTTATTTTACAACGATTGGACAACAAGTGGCATCGCTCATGAAAATTTCCTCGTTAGTACCGCTGGTTATGATCACGTGATCACGTGGTACTTGACAAGAGTACCCGGAGAAAACCCACATGGCAACCGTACAGTGTAATATATAATAACGGACCTACCTCGAATCGACATAGGTTGTATTAATGAAAAACCAGTGCGATAACCAATACGCTATCTGGGCAACCGTAAAACTTAGATACAAAAAAGATAGTGCACGGGACTCTTATCGAATACGTTTCTTTGTAACAAGATGATAAGATTTGCTTATTTATCATATTCCATTCAGATGTACATAATGAACAAGAATTAACTTTTGATTTGTTACAAAATTTGCCCTTTGATTATGGATTTTCGTAAAATAAAGTTTAAACCTTATGTCTACACTAATTTTTGACTGCGAACATCTGTCGGACATACATACTTTCCACCAAAACATAGTCCCATCAGGAGATTAGAAATCGTGGACGTCAAATGTTCGTTTACATCAAATGGTTCTGTTTGTCTTTCCATTTCGTCCATTGCTGTGGTGGCAGCAGTCCAAACTCGCTTTTCCAGTTTATTTCCCTGCATGTACTCCCTGGAAAAATGTTAAGGAATACTTTATGATCATAATTTGGAAACATGGACTATAACATACCATCGGAATTTCAACAGTCTAAAAGTACATCAAAATGTTAAACAAGAACGCATAATTGTACTACCTTAACGCTTTGGACGCAATTTTTCTATGCAGGTGCCAGGTTGGACCGTACTCTCCAAATGCAATATTCTTAGCCCCCTGGCTTAACACGTCAACTTGAGAATGAAAAAAAAGAAAAACGTGATATAAATTGCATGCCTAACATCTTTAAATGTATATCAAAGAAAGGGGGATCGAGCACATTTGTGATCCGTATAACTATTTCTGTCTCGTTTAAACAAAGACCATGCAAGCCTAAAAGAATATTGGTCGGATATTAAAATTAAGCGGAAAAGCTAGTATACATTTCAAATAAGCACTCTGGGGAGACTGCTATCACAGCAAACACATACATAATGTATGGAAGCTGAATCAATATACGCGAAACATTGGCGAAACCAAAAAGACAATATAACATTTTACCAGAGAATCGGCAAAACCCGGTATATCTTGCTGATTTAAATTGACCAATAAATAACAGGAGAAAAAACTACAAGTGTATGTTTATTTTACAAAAGCATGTAGATTAGGTTTTCGGGAAGATCTCGTTGATTTACGTACATGTAGGTTTACGTGTTATTTAATGGTCTATAAAATAAATAAAGATTAAACAACAACAAAAAGGCGTTCTTATGTTTCACGTTGGTGGGGTGACCGACATTTGTGGCGAAAAAGATTATGGCACATTTTTTCTTTGGTGCCCGCAAGGCGAAACACGACAATTCTGAAGTTCATGCCGAGGCAAACAAAATGTCGATTGTTCGTCTTGTACCCCGATTAATCGAAGCGAGAAAAAAAGTGTACCGTGTTTCGTTTGTCAGGGTGCAAACACACATACACCCACATACTATTTCCCAAATCAAGAAGCTCAGTAACTTTACGATAAGGCCAAAAACGACATGCTAATCCTCCTAAAGTGCCAACATAATTTGACCTAACCTCAATACGACTTAACTTTGTGAGATATTGCGTTTACGAGGTATGACTACACTATAATTATACAATAGTTTTCCAATCGAAAAGGGCTATATAACTCTGACAGAAACAGCTCGATCACAAAATCAAAACGATATACATACCGAAGAACTCTGGCTTGTATACCACCAACAAAATAATAAAACTAAATAATACTTTAATTCTTTAACTAGGTAGATACACATTCCAACATAAATATTTTATGAAATATTCAAGTACATGACTAAGCTGAACTGAAATATAACCGAAATAACTAACATAAAATGTTAAGCACTGAAATATTTGGGTATTTGAGTAAAGGAACAAGACCAATGCAATTCACCTTTTTTTTTTAAATTCTACTTAGAGCTAAGAATTGTTGGTGGAATTCGACCCAGATTTATAAGCGCAATTTGCTCCTTCGGTATCTAATTGATAATCCATCCATCCTGAGTAATTTAGCAATATTACACTGTCTGTTTATGTAATTGAGTATATAGCACGTAGTATCTAAATAAATTGACACAGTAGGCTAAAATGGACCTCTTGTATGAGTGGGTCATACCATATTTAAGCAGAGGTAAAAGGTACTTGGTATGTGCAAGGACGCAAGCTATGTTACGCATATTGAGATTCCCGGTTGATTTTCGAGTTTGTTACTCATCAATTTGAAAATAATTGGGTATTTGTCCATTTTAATTTGCGTAATTGCGCAGGTACACAAGCTATCTCTTCTTCTGTGAATCATTATTTGCAGTAAATTTAGTGTACAAGACATTTGTGTCGATTGTCACGTGTTGAGAAAAAAAAAAAAAAAGCAAAAAAAAAAAAACTAAATTGTTGGCAGGGGCGTGCCTGCGGCTAAATTCGGGATACGCAGACTTGCTAGGGGGGTCCGGGCATGCTCCCCCGGGAAAAAATTGGGGCTAGAATGCCGTAGGTGCGATCTGAGGGGTATCTTTGGGTAAAATCTGGTTCAAATAGCTCAATAATTTTACTATTTTCTCCTCTCCTAACTCGTGGCGAAGGATTCCATCAGGGATGAGGTGTCGAGAATATTTGGCATAAACGTAACAGAAGACAACATCATCTTTCAAAAATATTTTATATCATAGATCTAATCATGATGATTAAATTTCGACCACATTTGGAAGTGAGATGCGTCGCTGGAAGTCGAGATGTCAAGCTGAGAGTGGCCATGTACAGGATTATAAATGTATATGTGGTAATGTTTGCTATAATTCATGTACAGTAAACTTTATGCTGCAAAAATGATATAATGACATAAATAGCTATGGAGAAATTATAAATCTTTATACAGTACCTACTGTTTAATTATTTTTTGGCTTTTGACTATGAATTTCTTTGCAGAAAACATTTATATATTGAGTTAAAATTGGACATATAACCATAATATGTTATGTTTTATAAGATTGAAACACATTTTGCATACATTTTGGCAATGAAAATTACCTCATATAACCTTAGTAATATAACTTTAAGCTTAGTTTTTCAGTGAAATTTCTACAAAAAAGAGTCTCCGATTTAATCAATTTCAAATATTTTTCATATCTTACATCTGAAATCGAAATATTTCGGTCTGTACCCGGGTTAGGCATCGATTTTTATTGCAGTTTTGGCACCTTTAGATTTTAGATTTTCTGGACAAAATATACGCAACTGCGTATTTGCGTAAGCCTAGGCACGCGCCTGGTTGGAGGTGTACGAAATACTGGTAACAATGTGTGCTGAGTTTGGTCTAACACAAAATAAAAACAAATTAATAAACTACTGGTATCGAAAAATGAATCTTAAAGTATCTCAACAATTTCTGTACTCACGCGAAGGAGAACGTAGTCTGCTCGCAAAATCTGTGGATTTCTGGACCAGAACTTCTAGAGCAGTTTCGATGTTGTTCACAAATACCATATGCATCGGTCCTGTAAACATAGATGTAAAATGGGTTTCGAGCCTTGAAAAAAAGTTGTTGTTGTTGTTGTATTGGGGTTTGAAAGAAAGTGTACGAAGTATATACTATATACCCGTAAGAGTGGATTTGGAAGATTTCTAAGTCGATTTTATACCACTAGAGCTTTATTTGCGTTTTTACAGTTTCTTGCATTAACGCAAATCTCTTGATCTAAAAGAAGGGGGCAAAGAGCATTCAATAACCAAGGAGCCATAACTCTGTTAATATCTATTTTAATATTTCAAGAATATGCAAGCCTTTTTACGCTAATGGTTTGACTACAATATTCCAAATTGCATTTTATATGTAAGTGATCCTTCCACTTTCAAGTCATTCCTGCTACCTTTCGTCGGAAATACATTTGTATTATATGCCACACTTGATTCGTCAAAAAATAGTTAATAAACCCCTTGATATAATCGGACAAAGAAAAGAAAGAACAAAACGATATTGCCTGTGATGGGGAAAACACCCATTTTTTACAATCATGGATGGCTGGATTGGATAACCATGTGTCTGTAGATGGTTATTAATAGACGTAAACCTACATATGTTTAAAAATAAAAAAAATTGAATCATGAACTGCTATAAAAATGTAGCATCTGAAGTACACTGCTTAATTTGGCCATGAAACTGTTACTGTGAAAGTTTTCCAAAGAATCTAAAACAATGTGAGTTCAACTTGGCGCCGACCATCCCCGAGGGGTTAGAGCTTCCGCCTCGAGAGCGTGTGGTCGTGGGTTCGATCCAAGGCCACAACTTACCAAAGTCGTACCAATGGTATGGTATAGCTACCTTTCTTGGCGCTCAGCATAAAGGGGCAGTTCAAGGACTGGTTAGCGCAGTGTCAAGATAATGTGACTAGGTGTGGTATTATGCCACATGTCTACGGCGTGATACTGCAGTTTGGCAGCGCTATATCCTCAAGTAGACATCGTCTCCAAATGACTGAAATACTATCGGTTTAACGTTAAATCTATCAAACATTTTGATGTTGAACACTCCATCCGCTGGATAACTAGGCATATGATCCAGTTACTGGATCCTCGCATAATACATACCCATATAAAGGGAGATAACCGGGCCATACTTTTTGGACCATTCATACGCCTGCTTGTGCAGGATTTTGGAGTCCACCTCTGTAAAAAATGATAATGACAACATGTACTGTATTATCAAAATCATCACCCCATTCTTCGGGCGACACTTTGTACTACTAAGGTATACTTAATTAGGTGTGTGAAGTTAGCGTGTAGATCGTAGATCGTAGATCGAAACTATAACTAATTTTCTTTGTCGATCTGGGTCGTAGATCGTAGCTCAACCATTGAAATAAACCATAATAAATGGTTGAGCTGGATCGTAGATCGTAGCTCAACCATTGAAAAAGTTCACGGAATGGTTGAGCTGGGTCGTAGATTGTAGCTCAAACATTGAAATAAACCAATAAAGTTGGTTGAGCTGGATCGTAGATCGTATATCAACCATTGAAAATGTTGATGGAATAGTTGAGCTGGATCGTAGATCGTAGCTCGACCATTGAAAACTTTCATAGAATAGTTGGGCTGGGTCGTAGATCGTAGCTCAATCATTCAAATAAACCAAAATAAATGGTTGAGCTGGATCGTAGATCGTAGCTCAACCATTGAAAAGTTATGGAATGGTTGAGCTGGGTCGTAGATGTAGCTCAACCATTGAAATAAACCAATATAGTTGGTTGAGCTGGATCGTAGATCGTAGCTCAACCATTGAAAATGTTGATGGAATGGTTGAGCTGGATCGTAGATCGTAGCTCGACCATTGAAATTAACCAAAATAAATGGTTGACCTGGTCCGTAGATCGTAGCTCAACCATTGAAAATGTTGATGGAATGGTTTTGCTGGGTCGTAGATCTAGCTCGACCATTGAAAATGTTGATGGAATGGTTGAGCTGGATCGTAGATCGTAGCTCGACCATTGAAAACTTTCATGGAATGGTTGAGCTGGGTCGTAGATCGTAGCTCAACCATTTAAATAAACCATTATAAATGGTTGAGCTGGGTCGTAGATCGTAGCTCAACCATTGAAAAAGTTCATGGAATGGTTGAGCTGGGTCGAAGATTGTAGCTCAACCATTGAAATAAACCAATATAGTTGGTTGAGCTAGATCGTAGATCGTAGCTCAACCATTGAAATAAACCAAAATAAATGGTTGACCTGGATCGTAGATCGTAGCTCAAATAAACCAAAATAAATGGTTGACCTGGATCGTAAATCGTAGCTCGACCATTGAAAATGTTGATGGAATGGTTGAGCTGGTCGTAGATCGTAGTAAAGTAGCTCGACATTGAAAATGTTTATGAATGGTTGAGCTGGGTCGTAGATCGTATTTTAGTCGTCGTCGGTAATTTTGTACTCGTCTGGAAAAATGAACTTGTCGGGAAAAAATATCTGTCGCTTTTTGTTTAGTATTAGTCGTAAACTAGTTATATATTTGTCTTCTTTGTCGGGATTATTGTACTTTTCGGAAAATTGCATTAGTCAGGAAAAAGTCGCATAATCAACCAAATTACATTTTCGGGAAACTTTTGTTCTTCGGGAAATATATTCTCGTCGGGAAAATTGCATTTGTGGGAAAAAAATTTCGTCGGGAAAAGAGTTTCCGTCGAAAATCCTTGAACTTGTCGGTAATATCTCATTCGTCTGAAAAGTTTCCGTCGGGAAATTTTCGTTCGTCGGGAAAAATTCGTTTGGATTTTAAAAATCTTTGTACTTGTCGGGAATATCTCATTCGTCGGAAAAGTTTCCGTCGGGAAATTTTTGTTCGCGGGATCTACGACCCAGCTCAACCATTCCATGAACATTTTTAATGGTCGAGCTACGATCTACGATCCAGCTCAACCATTTATAATGGTTTATTTCAATGGTTGAGCTACGATCTACGATCCAGCTCAACCATTTATAATGGTTTATCAATGGTCGAGCTACGATCTACGATCCAGCTCAATCATTTAACGACCCAGTCAACCATTTATAATGGTTTATTTCAATAGTTGAGCTACGATCTACGACCCAGCTCAACCATTCCATGAACATTTTCAATGGTCGAGCTACGATCTACGATCCAGCTCAACCATTTATAATGGTTTATTTGAATGGTTGAGCTACGATCTACGACCCAGCTCAACCATTTATAATGGTTTATTTAATGGTTGAGCTACGATCTACGACCCAGCTCAACCATTCCATGAACATTTTCAATGGTCGAGCTCTATCTCGACCCAGCTCAACCATTGATTAATGGTCGAGCTACGATCTACGATCCAGCTCAACCATTTATAATGGTTTATTTGAATGGTTGAGCTACGACCTACGACCCAGCTCAACCATTTATATTGGTTTATTTTAATGGTTGAGCTACGATCTACGACCCAGGTCGACAAAGAAAATTAGTTATAGTGTTGATTTACGATCTACGATCTACGCGCTAACTTCACACACCTTACTTAATTTATGTGGATCTATGTACTTACCATAATGTGATACCATGAAATGAAAACAAAACAAACAACTTAATATTATCAGACGCATCTAGTATTAAGATTGAAGTATGCCTTTAGCAGAATACGAACTATGCTTAATGATATACACTCGTGCAAGTCCGTTTACCGTCGAATTTTCCCGATACAAATGTTCATTTAAACTGGCCTGTTATGAGAATCACATATTTGAATAGTAGCAACCGAGAAATGCAATCAGGCGAAAAAAAAAATGTTTGTTTCCACTAACAGCTCTAAAAAAAATAGGGTCGGTAGGTCGGCTTAACTTTCATTTGTTATTGTTGACTTTTGTGTCCTTTTTTACCTTATGATGTGACGAAAAACAACGCTTTGCAATCGTTATAACCCGAATTCGAGGGAAAAACAGTTAAGACCGGGTCGGTCGGTCGAGTCTGTTGAAACAAGTAGCATTTTTTATTACACCTTATCATGCTAAAGTTAACCATATACTCACTCCGCCAGAGGAAAAAAATCAAGCTCATTGGTCCAGAGGGGACGAGTGGTTAGATAGAGTGTCCAACACGTAACCTGAAGGTCGTCGGTTTGATCCCCGTTCGTGTCAAAGCAGAAACTGCATATCTTCCAAGCGTTGGTTCAGAATGGCGTGGCTAGGTGTGGTATCGTACCACGTGTTTATACGGCATGAAATACTGCCAGTGAACAGACACAATTAAAGCACTTACGAAACATGTTTCCCAGCAGCGGCAGGGCTATTGGACCAGGGGGAAGCCTGTATCTCAGTCTTCGTTGGGCCCAGTAGACCAGCAGCCCGACAGTCAACCCCGCCATACACGTGGCGGGGATAGAGCAGGAAAACAGTGAATCAAACATAGCGGCTATCATGAACGTTTCTCCGGAATAATTAAAACTGAAATTAACAACATGTGAGAATACGATGATAATTAACTCAATGTTTGGTCTGTTTAAATAAAAGGATAGCCTATAGAAGATCATCGTCGAATATCCCCGGCTGACTTATTCCGTTCCACTACATGGCATCATGTCCTGGGGAAATAGGCAAACAAACCGTCGTAGTACAGTAGTTATTGATTGAATTATCGACCAATGAAAACGTGACTTATAAATGCAACACTCTCAGGCGTGGAGGCTTGAAAGCCATGTAAACAATAAAAAAATGACTGTACACGGCATCTGTACCAAAGTCTGAAACTGGTTTCGTTGTTATTGTTGTTGTTGTATTGGGGTTTACCGTCGCTGCGATAGTATTTCAATTATATAGCGACGTCCAGCTAATTACAGGTGGAGGAAGACCCCGAGTACACAGAGGTACTCGGGTAGAACCACCGACCTACCGCAAAGCCAGCTGGAAGGCTTCCTCACATGAAAAATCCGAATTTCCTACCGGGATTCGAACCCACAGCGGTGAGGGGCTGAGAGATTTGTAGTCATGACTGTAACCGCTCGGCCACGGCGGCCCCCACTGGTTTCGTTAAGAAGAACCGCCAATTTTGGCAACAGCATCGGTATGATTATCCATTATAATTTAAATGTGTAAAATGGGTCCTGTTATTGTGTTAGACACTGTGAAATGGTTAATGGTTACGAGGAATAAGTTGAATAATAATAATAATAATAGCTATATTCATGTTCAACGAAAACAATGATAATGTAATACAACTATGGCAAATTAGTGTTACACTGTTATCTGCATAATAAACCAAACCAAAAATACACAGAAGGAAAACTTCCGAAAAGAATCAAAGCGCTGAAAGCACTGACATGCGGTCGACACAGGGTTAATAAGAGTTTCTCTTTAATAAACCACCTTTTCCTGTACTTCATTTTTGCCCATTGTTTCCTAATGCCTTGGAGCAAGGGTTATAATCTTGATTCCATTAATAAATTGAAAATGTAATGGGCAAACTCTCCGCAGCAGTTATGGATAACATAGTGGTAACGCACTTGGTTATTCACCAATGCGTCCTGGGTTCGATTCCAGTTTACGTACGTGAAAAGGTATGGTGGTCACCCATCCAGGCACATGGGTTTTCTCCGGGTACTGCTGTTTCCTCCCGCAATAATGACCACATCCGCCATCATCCGAGCCGTTGAGAGTGATTTGTATAAGTTGTATAAGTCAGAACTTCTCACATAATTGATATAAAATAAGTAAAGTTTAACATTTTTTTTTTCAATTTTTTATTGGTAAATAGTGTATTATGACATGAATAGTGTATTATGACATGAATCTATGTGTTACTGATTGACTTGGTATTTTATTATTTAAGATATTATAAATTGGTTTTTATATTTCAAAGTAAAGAAATGATCTTAAAGGCCCATTCAGCCTCCAATATTCATACTGAAAAGCAAACAATGTGTTACAGGTATATTAACAGATGCAATCTGCAGATCCTCTGTGAATCTAAAATGCAGGGATAAGAAAGAATCTTTTACTTAAGACCATTCCATTATTTACAAAAATCTGATTAGCATATTAAGAATGATCCTCGTCTGTTACTTGATGTCACCGTTAACAAATTGTGAGTACACATATTGATGACGTAGATAAACAAGCTCTTGTTTGGTGATTTAAATTGTTATCGATTTGTTTGGAAGTACTAGCCAGTGCAAAATGTAAACACTGAATCGGCTGATAGTATTTTGACATTCATTCAAAATATTAAATGGTGTAATTTGATTGCTGCATCTCATTTGCCACTTTTAACAAAAGACGGTCGGCAAGCAGAACACCAAAAAACATTGTACCTGAGGAAAATTCAAGGCCACATCCTGGGTTAGACCCCATAAGTTAGACCCCAAGTGAATTGTCATTTCATATTATATAGTCATGAGAAGAATCAACATAAGCTGGCTAAACTGCATATTAATCAGTTAATTACCAATGTTCTATTGGCTGTTAAAGTATGTCATACTGTCATACCATACCGTCTACACTAATTATCATATTTGTCAAAGAATAAGATTTAAAACTGGACCTGCCATGAAAGCAATAATGACTAAAATTGTTTATGTCTTTTAAGCAATCAACAAGAAAAACCTAAGCATCCGATGGAAGGAAGCGACTGGAACTTTTCCCCAACAGAACCTTCCATATATTATTCAAGGAACTTATGAACGTGGATATATGTTTGGGCGTGACAAACATGGAAAAGACAAAAGGAAGAGAAATGAAGAATACGAGAGAAAATTGCAGGTGAATTTTATATGAAATGAAAGTACTGTATTCACAGAGATAATTTCATGCAATATATCTGGGCAAGCCGTCTGCATGATGACTGAACAATCAGATAAAGGACCAAAGTTAAATAAGGGGATTTCATAGAGTATCCTGGGGTCGGGAAATGCAACATCATAAATTAAAAGAGGGGATCTCAGAGAGTACCCAGGGGATCGCGTATAATTCAAACTTAATGTATCAAAAGAGGAAATCTCGTTGAGTACTCAGGGGATCCGGTAAGGTACCCCACTTATTGAATCAAAAGAATGGAACTCATAGAGTAACAAGGCGATCGGGTATGGTAACATACTAAATGTATCAAAAGAGGGGATCTCATAGAGAACCATGGGGATCGGGAAAGGTACCATACTGAAGGTATCAAGAGAGGGGATGTTATAGAGTATCCAGGGGATCATATAAAGTACTAATTTAAAATTAGAAGCACCGGGCTTTTGTCTGGGCGCTTGCTTTTTCGTCTGAAAAAAAATCTTCTACATTGATATGCCTATCATGCGCCGATAGTGAATATACCAGACGTCATGTGTTGCTAATTAGTACTCCATGGCTGTGTAATAAGTATGTGTTTGGAGTACTGTGTATGCAAATTGAACAGCAGTTGTTCCGCCCACCTCACTGATTGACAAACATTGCCGAATAGTTGGGTATCAGATTGTTTGCCGAAGCATATTTAAAATTATTGAGGCAAATACCTGTGCTTCGATTGAATTTATAACTTAGTAGAGCTTTGTCAAACAAAATGTCTGTAAAACTTGAAGTAATATAATAATAAAAAATGAAATTTTATAATACATGTAATTGTATTTTTAAATGCATCTTTCAGATTCTATGTAATTTCTCCCATATATTCACCATTTGTTGAAGTCCAGAATAGCCCCCAAAAACTCGTAAAATATTATCTTTTAGTTTCAATAATTATTTGTCTTTTCAGAAAAATGAAACAGCAGCACTGAATGAAGGGCAGTTGATCAAGTTCAGCTAAGTAAAAAGGAAAGACTGTCACTGTGGTCCAGTTTAAGCGTACATGACTGCAGATCAGAATTTGTTCTCAGCAGTTACACACTTGTTTCGCTTTATGAATATCATAGGTCAAAAACTGTACATTTATTGAATGTATTTTCTTCTTTGCATTTAGAATCATTATTGCAATAAAAGTCATGACAACTTTTTTTCATTTGGGTAACATGAAGCATAATTAAATGGACGTGTGTATACGTATATGCATATGTTTGTTTACTGGGTAGGTATTGCCTACAATACCTCAGTCATTTGGAGACTTTATCTACTTGAGACAGATATAGTGCTGTCACACACTGCAGTATCACGCCGTAGACATGTGGGATGATACCACACCCAGTCACATTATCCTGACAACGGGCCAACCAGTCCTGGAACTACACTTATACGCTAAGAGATATACCGGTAACAATTCTTATGACTTTGGTATGTCGGGACCGGGGATAGAAAACACTCTAACAACCACCGGTATATTTTCATATTCTCTTTTTTACATGAACTTAGTTTAGATAATATTTCAATTTTTATTTTATCTATCTATGAGTTTATGTGTATGTATACACGTATTTATTGTGAAAAAAATCTAACATCATCTTGCCTTTAACTTCCATTATAACTTGACTTGACTATTTGAGTTTACTGTCGCTTCGACAATATTTCAGTCATATAGCGACGTCCAGCTAATTACAGGTGACGGAGACCCCGAATGCACGGAGGCATCCGGGTAGAACCATCGACCTACCGCAAGCCAACTGGAAGGCTTCCTCACATGAAAATCCGAATGACCATGCCGGGCTTTGAACCCACGCAACGAGGGGCGGAGTGAGTGTTTAAGTCAGCGACTTTACCCTCTCGGCCACGGAGGCCCCATTTCCATTATGATTTAGGCACGAGAAAAAAAACCCCAAAAAACCTTCAACTTGTATCATGGTGCAGAGCAGGGCAAACATTTTTACCTTCACATTGAGTCATGGTTCAGGGCAGGGTAAACATTTTTACCTTCACCCTGAATCATTGGTTTGGGCAAGGTAAATTTTTTTACCTTACATTGAAACATGCTTCAGGACAGGGTAAAATTTTTTACCTTCACCTTGAATCACGATTCAGGGCAGGGTAAGAATTTTTAATTTCATATTGAATCATTGGTTTGAACAGGGTAAAAATTTTTACCCTCACCTTGAAACATGGGTTTGGGCAAGGTAAAAATGTTTGCCTTCATATTGAATCATTGGTTCAAGGCAGGGTAAAAATTTTTACCTTCATATTGAATCATTGGTTTGGGCAAAGTAAAATTTTTACCTTTCCTTGAATCATGGTTCAGGACAGGGTAAAAATTTTTACCTTCACCTTGAAACATGGTTCAGGGCAGAGTAAAATTTTTACCTTCATATTGAATCACTTGTTTGGGCAGGGTAAAAATTTTTACCTTCACCTTGAATGATTGGTTTGGAAAGGGTAAAAATTTTTACCTTCATATTGAATCATTGGTTTGGACAGGGTAAAAATTTTTACCTTCGATTTGAAGCTTGGTTCAGGACAGGTTAAAATTTTTTACCTTCACCTTCAGTCATGGTTCAGGGCAGGGTAAAAATTTTTACATTCACCTTGAATCATGGGTTTGGACAGGGTAAAATTTTTACCTTCATCTTGAATCTTGGTTCAGGGCAGGGTAAAAATGTTAACCTTCATATTGAATCATGGATTTGGACAGGGTAAAAAATTTTACCTTCACTTTGAATCATGGGTTTGGACAGGGTAAAATTTTTTACCTTCAACTTAAATCATGGGTTTGGACAGGGTAAAAATTTTTACATTCATATTGAATAATTGGTTTGGACAGGGTAAAAATTTATACCTTCATCTAGAATCATGGTTCAGGGCAGGGTAAAAATTTTTACCTTCATCTTGAATCAGGGTTCAGGGCAGGGTAAAAAATTTTACCTTCCCTTTGAATATTTGTTGTTTTATTCTTATAGTTATCTACAGAATGTAGTGAATATATGTGTATAACTGATTCAATTCGAGTTGTTTGTCTTCCTTTTTGTACCCCCGAAAAATGTAAATGTCGGCTTTTATACTTAAAAAATAGCCGTAAAATGGCAATTTTCCGGCCCAAAATGAGGGATTTTGGGGATAATTCCCTAATTAAAATGGATCGAGTTTAAACTAAATGTATCAAAAGAGGGGATCTCACAGAGTACCAAGGCGATCGGGTAACGTAAAATAATTAATGTATTAAAAGAAGAGATCTAATAGAGCTCCCAGGCGATCAGGTAACGTAACATTCTTAATGTATCAAAAGATGGGATCTCAAAGAGTACCCAGGAGATCGGGTAGGTTCCCCAATAAATGCATCAAAAGAAGGGATCGCATAGAGTACCCAGGGGATCAGGTAAGGCACCAACTTAATGCATCAAAAGAGGGGATCTAATAGAGTATCCAGGAGATTGTGTAAAGTACCAAACTTAATGTATCAAAAAGGGGGATCTCATAAAGTACCCATGGGATTGGGTAAATTGCCAAACTTAATTTATCAAAAGCGGGGATATCATAGGGTACCAAGGGGTTAGGGTAAATTCTAAACTTAGTTTATTAAAACAGGGGATCGAAAAGAGTATCCAGGGGATAAGATGAAGTACATTACTTACTGTACCAAAAGAGGGGATCTAATAGAGTACTCAGGGGATCAGGTACGGTGCCAACTTATTTCAAAAGAGGGGATTTATAGAGTATCTAGGGGATCGGGTAAAGTACCATACTAAACGTATAACAAGAGGGCCAAGATGGCCCTGAATCGCTCATTTGAGAAATATTGCTTTCATTCCTTTTTACAACATAGTCATAATGAATACAAAATCCATACAGAAGAACAGCAATATAATCTTAATTCCACACAAAAATTTGTCAAAAAACACAAGTTAACCCTAGCGTGAGATCATTTTGGACCCCAGGGTCATGATTTGAAAACTTGGTTCAGGTCCACACGGGCATGTTACATACCAAACATCTAAACCAATGATCTTGTGGTTTCTGACAAGGATATCTTTTAAAAATCTTTCCTATGTAAGTCTATGTAAAATCAAGTGACCCCTGGTGTGGGTCCAATTTTGACTCCAGGACCACGATTTAAACGTACTTGTTAGATGTCCATCAGGCAATGTCTAAAATCCAGGCCCTGCGGTATCTGGGATTTTTTTTCTTGATTTTCCTATGTAAATTTAAGTGACTCCTTGGGCGGGGCCAATTTTCCCGGTGTCCGTTTTTCCAAATTCGAAAAGGCAAAGATTTATTTGGCGAATCCAAGATTCGAAGCATTGACATTAATTTTCAAGTACCTATAAAATCGCTTCCAGATAAATAAAAGAGCTGACTTTTTGGAAAGAATATTAGCATTCGAGAGTGCTTTAAATTCTGTGTAGATGAACGTAATTTGACGCCATGTGACGTCATAAAGTGAAAAATAATGTCTATTTCTACCTGTTAAATTTTAATGTTGCAAACATCCGAGCACCTTGAAAATCTAATAGCATATGCTTCGCATAGTTACTTTTGCATTTCAATGATTTTCATTTGCCTATAACGTGTCTTGATGTCAAATTTGACGTCGTCTAAAATGTTTGTACGCGATCTACAGCCATTACTTCTGAACGGATTGTCATCAAAATTTCATAAAATGTATTTGTGTCGCTCTAGTTGTGCATACCGGTGTCAGTTTTTCTAAATTCGAAAAGGCAAAGCTTTTATGGTGAATCCAAGATTCGAACCATTGACGTCAAATTTCAATTGGAAGCGATTTTATACATATTTGAAATCTAGTTCGCGCATTTCCGCCGCCATTTATAATAGGATTTTTCTAAATTTTCACAGAGAATGTAAATCAAGACATAGATGTGCCCATCCATGTACGTTTTCCCAATTTCGAAAAAGCTAAGGTTCTATGGCATAAACAAGTTTCGAACCTAGGACCTCAATATCTTTAAGTATTTTGAAGCTTCCAGGTGTGCTTGAAACATGAAATTTGGACAACTCACACGTACTGAAGTCTATTTTCTCTGTTTTGAACACTGACGTAACGTGATGTCATTTGACGTCAAGATATTAAAAAGCTTTAAACGTTTTAAACAGAATTGGTGTTTAAACTTTGCAGGGCTTGCTTTTTGACTGATTTGTAACTGGTTTGTATGAACTTTTCACTGAAAGTGCAAAATAAGCTCCTTTGGTGACTAATCACTTCTGTTTTCGGAAAATCGCAAATGTCAAGGTCATACATATTTCATTTTTATCGTTTATCTCGTTAATCTCAAAAACGATATATATTCTGTAGAGACAATATAAAATAATTTGTAATCCTTTGAAAGTCCTTTTAGATGTAATTTACATTTTGAAGGTCTGGTTTGAATTAGTTGAGTTATGGCAAATTGCGAAAACTGTGCTACCCAAATAGCTTACATCTGTTGCCAATACACTGTAACAGATATGGAATTATTAGTTATTTAAGCTCTAGAAATAGACTGCACTATATCTCACGTTTTCGACGGATTGATTGTTAGTACTTATAAACATTTGGTTTCATTTCTTCGTCTTTCGGTTTCAAATAAGACTTTTGGTCGACAATGAACATCTGTATGGACTAGTTTGTGTTTTGGATTGTAATGCAAAATAATGATTTGGTAAGATGTCCGCGATACATACCTTTTTGTAACTTTTTATTTGTGGAGTGTATTCTTATAGTAAGAATGCACTAAATCTTATACACATATCTATCTATCAATTCATATGAATGTAACTCATTCATCCCGTATTGACGTTGTACACGTAAGGATTCGAAACTGTTTATACCCTGACATTTATATATAAAAATGAATGCTTATGAAGGAAGTTATTTTTGGGAGAATCATATAAGGCCTCATTTTGTAGTGTGTTGTAACTTTCCAGCTTGCATATTTCTCCTTGACATATTTTTCTCGGCGACGTTGATTCTTTTCTTGACCGAGATGCGTGTCTTTTTTTTTCACATTCCCTGGAAACGTGCAGTGACGATTACGTGTAATTTGATAATACACAGCGAGGGTACATTACAGTGTCAATGTATTCATTTAGTGCAAACTTGATTGTACATAATCTCCAGGGATCTCTGGGGTAGAAACAAATGCATACGGATAAAGATACTGGTACAGGTGTTACAAAACAAATCATGAAATAAATATACACGTATGTTTGTTGCGAGCAAGGACATATATTTCAAAATGGCAGAATGTATGTACATTATATTTTCACCCAAGGATGTAGGTAAGACATGCACTGAAAGATCATCATCGTTCCATTAAATGACTAAAAAGTAATATTGGAAATCATGTATTCTTTAGTGCACTAATGGTACAAAAAGGAATTTAATGTTACCAGAATTTTAAAATGTTTGGGTAAGCTTCGGTGTTTAATATAGAAGCAACAGCAATATAACAATTAACCACCACATAGAACAAAACAATGCAAGTTGTTGATTTTTTTTCTTCATATTTTACAGATAAACTAAATATCAAGATTGGGTTGATATCACGAGCCAGTAAAATGTTACCCTAAGATAAATCATTTGAAATGAACAGGAAGTTTACATGAGCATGCAATATGTGTGGGTTATATTGACATTACAATACCAGAGTATTTCAACCTCCTTTGGGCAGGGAAGCATTGAGACACATAGAAATGTACCCTGACGCGTAAAAGTATTTATGTAATATGAGAGGTTTGCTTTGCAAGCGTCTGCATAAGTTTACGCATGTCAAGGTAATGTTTATAAATAAAAGCATGGATATCTGAAATACCACTAAACCTTTTCAAGTATAATCATTCCGGTAATATGAGATTTTTGGTTTGCAAACGTGCATCCAACCGCTAGGACAAAGTAATGTCTGACGATAGCTACAGCAATCACTAAAGGTAACTAATACCCCCGATTCTCACCTTGTCTTTGTTATATCTGACCATGAAGAGGGTCATGATGACCCTAGGATATTATTAGCCGAATTAAAACAATTAAGTCATCTGATTTTACCTCAACAGCTTTGATTCAAATTTCATTTAGAATAATACCAAAAATCATTTCAACCGCATTTGTGCAGGGAATTAGAACATAGAATTTTAGCAATAGATTATGGAAATGAAGTTTTTTTTTATTTATTTTTTTTTTTAAACATTTATTGAATACCACCTAAACCTTAGTATACAGTGGTAGGTGGATTCCAAACGTGCACAACCTTACAATATTTATATGCATTACAAGTAACTAAAAATTTCACTTCCCTTTGTATAAATGGACATAATGATATGATGACCTGGATAATGAAGACGAAAAAAAATAAGTAGATTTTACTCAGTTTGCCTTCAAATTTATTATATTAAACAAAATCATGTGCAACCAGCATTTAAGATAACTATTATTTTACAATGCATATAGTGGAACAAGTTTGTGCCCAATGAAATTAAATTCTGACTTTTGGGTTCATAGAACAAATATTTTGAAATGTTCAGAATATAAAAAGAAATGGGTCAAGTTATTAATTGTATTTCTTATACTTTGTTAGAGCTCTAAGAGATGACCGTTTCTGTCAAATGATATTAATTCCTTAAGGAGAAATTTTGAATTTTCTATATAGAGTATATGAGGAAATTAGCCGATCTCCTAGGGGTCTCATTTTTAAGGGAACAAATTCATTTTAGCTTATTGTAGAGCACTATAATGTGACAATTTGTGCCAAATGACATTAAATTCTTACCATTAATTTTAGAGGAGAAACACTTTTAGGTTTATAAGATAAAATTATGTTGGTTGCCATGGCAAAAAGAGTTCTGAATGGATCAAATTTATTGGTGAAAGGCCTACCAGGAATCATTCATGCTTAGATTCATACACTGTGGTTTCAGAGGATATATCTTAAAGTAAATTGATGACGACACATAACGACGGACGCAGGGTGACCACAAAAGCTCACCTTGAGCATGTTCTGCTCTGGTGAGCTAAGAAAGGTTATAGTGCTTCATATAACGTGTCATGCAACTAATACATGAAAAGTCAAATGATTCGGGTAAGTAATCAAGGAATTATGAATATAAATAATATTTGCAAAGAACAACAGGAGTTGTCCGTAAGACAGCACACTAGACTATTCCAAAGCTTATTATTGACGCTTTAATCAATTTTTTTAAGTTCAAAAGTGGTCATAATATACTAAATTAAAATCACTCAATCTCATAACAGGCGGATCTTCTACATTTTTTTCAATGAAGATATTTATCGGGATCTTGTTTTGCATTTTTCCTTTTATTGTCCGAAATTATAAACTGTCAAGGGAATGTGATCAAACTAGTTTTCGAGCCCTACACTCTGATGACATTTATTTGAGTGAAGTAAAATTTCAAAATATGATAGACACATACACATGCAAATTCGGACGATAACATAGCACATGTAAAAAGAATATTCAGCTGATCTCGTTTAAACTGATTTACAAAGCGGGTCAGTAATCCCCCACAGAGATATGGGGAATTGATAGCACCAGCAGTTATTAAACCAAGGGTAGACGAACAAATTATCTACTTTGTATGATTTAATTTCAGTCTGTTTTAATTATACATTTCTGTTTTCTTTTCAGAAAGGGGTCAAAAATAAATCATCATCTCATGAAAAATAATTGGTGTTCTTTTAAATGAATTTTACATTAAATGCATTGAGAATTTAGATAGCTCCCAGTGTCAGGTATGACTCCTGATCTGATTTGTTATATTTTTTTCCAGCCAGAACCGATCAAATTAACCTATGTTTTTCTTTTAGTTAACCTTGTCATTCCAGGAGTCTGATGTCGTTGTTGTTTATAAACATTTTCGTGACTTCTGACCTGGTTTAGGCTGTGTTCTAGTTTCACTGTTGTGTAACATGTACAGCGAATCCATAGCGCGCTGAGAATCCATAGCAGTTGATAACTTTAACATTGAATTATATTTTATTGTAGATTTAAATTGTCAGGAGACATTTTCTTCGAACAGGGGGAATATGTAAAAGGGTCTTTGTTAAATTGCTATGCTTGTTTATTTTGTCTTGTATTGTTCTGTCCTGTCAGTTGTGAGTTTGTATCTGTGGCATGTGTACTGTTCATGTGCACCATGCCCTGTCATTGTGAACTGTGTCATGTCAACTGATTATGTTTGTACAGTGTGCATGGTTTTGTTGATTGTTGAGTGAGTGAGATTTTAATCCTTTGTCCCTGACAGTATAAATATGAATTTCTCTTCTGTTCTGTCACTTCGGAATCAGATTTTCCCAAAATCAGGATCAACATATTCTCCGCTTTATTGTAGGTGTCGTTCTAATTAGTTAGTGCTGGTAAGTGTTTTTCATATCCTGATATACTATGATATATTTAAGATGTATTTTTATTTCAACGCGCCTGCTACTTTGAATTGCCTGGATCCAATTCATTTGCATTTATTGTTTTATAATCTGTTTTCAGGCCCTCTAATGATATTTAGTATTATTTATACTGGAACAAATGTATGAAACAGAACACAGGCGTTGTTGTTCTTCATGACTTCGCTACAAATGGCGCCTAACGTGATTTCATCTTGGGGGTCAGCAGCTAAACTGGACAACTACAGAAGACACCGAGGGATGGTTAACCAGTGATTGATTCACGGTGCAAGACCTGGTACCAGGCAGAAAGATTTTGGTGTGTGTTTTGTGTTGTGATCCTTTTTGTCATCATTTTCAATGACGAAACGTGTACAAGTTTTTTTTTATTGCGAGATATATCTTACTATTAATCCTTTTCGAGAGGTAAACCGGTTTCGCTGACACGGAGGATTAACATTTTCACGTACAGTATTCTAAGGAGTGGGTTTTTTCACAAGTATGAGAAGTGAAACTGGACAAACTATTTATTTTTAGAATTTTGTGTATTTGTGTTAAAATGGAATACATGTAATTAAATGTTAATAACACTTTACAGGATTTTTTCAATGATTTTCAGTTACGGGATGAATCTGTCACTTCATTTGCATGTAGACTTAAAGAAATATTATCTAATGCCTGTGTTACCTGTTCCTTAGCCCCAAGAGGCAAGGAATGACATGTTAAGGTGTAAATTTTGGACCTCTCTTCAGTAACAGTAAAAAGCCCAAACCCGTCATAAGTTTGACAAAGTGAAGACTTTTGAGGAGCTCATTCGTGAAGTAAGAGCTGTTGAATATGAGCTGACTTTGGGTCCAGACAGTGCTTCTTTTAGAAATAGGACATCGGAAGATGTATCTGGTAGGAAGGTACAGCAAAGTAGTGTAGCTGTAGGTCCATCCCAAGACTTGGAGAAAAGACTGTCAAAGTTAGAGGATGATTTAGATAGGAAATTTTGAAACTTAGACAGGAAGTTTAGCAAGTTACTTGAGTTAGATCAAAAGTTCCATCGGGTTTTAGAAAAACTAGATTCTTAGCTTCCTGTGCAGAGCCAAAATCCTGCTTAGGGCAATAGGTATCAGGGTAGCAGAGACATGAACAGAGGTATGTCTTACCATACAGGTGCTTCCAGAGGTTATAGGGGCAGGAATGATAGCTTTTAAAAAATTCTGAGATGTAATACATTTACTGCTGTCATAGATACCGGGTCAATGGTCTCTACCATCATAGAAAATTCTGATCTGTCAATGTTTGATAGGCAACCTATTCAAGACATAAGTTCTTTAGGTATCAATTTGACCACAGCTAATGGTTCTCAGTTGCAT
>CM037777.1:33646576-33696576 GCA_021229015.1 Solen grandis | reverse complement strand
TGTGTCTATTTGAAGGTGGGTTGCTAAATTTAGAAGCTGCTGCTCGCATAGGTCGTCCTGCAACTGTTGCCTGATTCACAATGAGACAAACTTTTTCATGGCATTTTTTAAGAAGCACTTAATCCGAAAAGGCGATTGAGATTTTTTTTTCTTTAAGGGAAAAGATTTTTCTAAAATTTTGCATATAAGTACTTAAGACTTTAATTAAAAGATACATGCATTAAAAATAGGGGATCACCATTCTCTCGTTTTAGAGATTTTAGTTTAATGTAAAACATCATTGTTTTTTAAAATTTGTTGAAAAAATCAAAGCATTAAAATCTTGGAAAGATTCTAAATACTGTATAAACATATTAAAATAATATTTGCAGAATCTCTCAGAATATTTTATCATAATTTGTAACTTATAATGTGCTTTATAAGTTAGAGGTTAAAATACCGTCAAACATGCATGGGAAATACACGACGAGCAAAAATAGTTATTGTAATTTTTTTTAAAATATTAGCCAGATTTTCCTACTGAAAGGTAAGCAATGCTTGCAAGGGTAGACTGACCGGCTCAAAAGGTATATTTTAGGCAGTTGGGTAGTACTTTGATGGGCAGATCAAGTAAACATGATCAAAACAATCGCTGTTTAGAAGAACCAATGCAAGTGACTTTATGCTTGGAACACCAGAGCCGGATCCAGGAGTTCAATTTAGGGGGTGCAATACTAAATATATGTAGGCAGTAACAATGCAATTGGCTTGCCGCTTTGCCCAAAGCATGAGGAGGGTGTAGTTCTAGTTGGATTTGAGTCCAGGGGAACTCTCCTGCGATATTTCTTTAAATTTAAAGCAGTTAAATAGTGTCCCCCATTGTATCCGCCGGTGCCTATGATGTGATATGATTCCGCACCAAGTCACGTTTTCCTAACAGCGGACTTGATAAGATTATGTGAACTTAACAAAACAATTGAATGTACATTGTATCAATGAAACCCCATCTCGATCAATGTATAATAAGGACATAAATCGGAGTAGGTTAGTACATTCTTGCGCATGTACATTCAGCATCCATACTTCCGGTACAATACAATGGTACATTCAATCTCACGGCCGGAAATTATTTTACAATGCTATCTTGAGGGTATTGTTCAATTGTTTGAAATTCATAGATCACAGTGAATCAAACCAATATGCTGCAACACTCATTTATATAGCCGAAAAGATAACGTTATCTGCTATACTTACTTAACTTAAATGAAAAGCTTTCCTTTTTTCCGGATCATATAACTGTATTATAAATCAGCCCATCGAGTTTTCAAGGGTAAGTTATTAACATATTACTTATTTTGTTTATTTTCTTCACTATTGATTGCTTCATCGATAACTAGATCTGATAGATCTATGGTCGTTAGTTCTGAAATTATTTACAGCAAAAAAAAAACAAGGGTCAGGACTGCCACAAAATAAGCCCATCACAGTATGGGGACTCTCAGAAATAGCTCAGAGAAACAAGCTATTGTCTCCTAAATCCCATTAGTTAATGAATGTTACTTATTAAAACAATCATGTTGAAACATTTCCATTAATTTGAAGGAAAATGTCTCTTTTGACTTATTCAAGTGTTCAAGGACCATAACTTCTAAGTCATTCACGCGATAATGCTGAATATTTAACTCATCCGCGATTTTATGGCCATGCACATGTGTGAAAGTTTGAAAAGGATTGGGCTAACGGTATTGAAGTTGGAGCCCAGACAATCACAATTTCAAGTATTTTGTGTACGTTAAGGGCCATAATTTTTAAGTCTTTCACGCGATAATGCTGGATATCGAACTCATCCGTGATATTATGGCCATGCACATGTGTGAAAAGTTTGAAAAGGATTGGGCTAACGGTATTGAAGTTAGAGCCCGGACAATCACAATTTCAAGTATTTTGTGTACGTTAAGGGCCATAATTTTTAAGTCTTTCACGCGATAATGCTGGATATCGAACTCATCCGTGATATTATGGCCATGCACATGTGTGAAAAGTTTGAAAAGGATTGGACTAACGGTATTGAAGTTAGAGCCCGGACAATCACAATTTCAAGTATTTTGTGTACGTCAAGGGCCATAACTTCTAAGTCATTCACGCGATAATGCTGGATATCGAACTCATCCGAGATATTATGGCCATGCACATGTGTGGAAAGTTTGAAAAGGATTGGGCAAACGGTATTGAAGTAAGAGCCCGGACAACAAATGTTCCACGCCCGCCTACCCGCCCGCCGTGAGTGTTCACATAATACGCCCCATCTTAAGATGGGCGTATAAAAAAATCCATGATTGTGGTGAAAACACTGATCTTAACATATGAATGAAACATGATATAAATAATATCATACACAATAGGAGATCAGAACGTATCATTTACATTGTGTTAATTTTTCATGCATAGCTATTTTCATGTAACATCGCGCTGACTTAGGTGTAATGACGTCAATCGATAAAAATGGCGTGTCGTTGTATAGTTGTGACTTCACGGGACTGAACGAAAGGCAATGAAGATGTGGAAAAAATGTATTTGAAAAACATGAAATATATAGAATAATTGCTTATTTCATGGTAAAAAGAAAAGAACAAATAGAGCGTATCAAATTCAACCGAGATTTGATTGAAGCACATGGCTGGCAACAGTAGTATTGACATAGTCCCTGGGTTTAACCCTTAAAGTCAAGATATTTAACATCATTCTTTATCATCCAAGAAAGTAAACATTAGATTTTTGTTCAACTGACTGTTGACCTAGGTCTAGTAGATTGGTTTTCAAAAGTGTAGTTTTCTTCTTATTTGACTTAGCACTATTTCTTGAAACATCTTTGACTGAAATTCCTAAATTGTTAAGATAAGCAACTTTGTGGTTTATTATGCTAAATAAAACGTTTGTATATATGATTTTGTCGTTATAAAATGTAACACTATCTTTAATCAAGATTTCTTATTTTTACAGTATCTGAGATTCATGTTTTGAGTTCATCTCGATATGAGATATTTCTTGAGACGCCAATCAGCGGATTATTGTCTTGTGAATTTTAAAAACTTCAGAAGACCAATGGGCCGTCACTTCCGGTACTGGTTCCTCCTTGCTATCATCTATGTGGAGACACACGTGACCTTCGGTAAAGATAAGAGTGTCATAAATGTTGATGGTATGCTTCTGTCGTTTGACGTACATTCTGAGAAAATTGCAAATTATCTTATCAATATTATATTATATATATTAGCGTACAGTTAGTTCGATATTGCGAAGATACGTTTTTATCAGATTTTAAACAACCGGAGTTCTACTTCACTTTATCATGCATGGCAATTTAATACTTATTGTTTCGTGAAAGCCACGTTTGCGCACATTACGCTTTGATTCTAAATCGACCGTGGGTTATTTGATTAGCAAAACTTCGCAATCGTGAATTATTAATTAGACATTTCACTTGATGCTTGTCATAGACAGCACAGATCATTTAAACAATGAAACGACGCGTTTTGTTCGGTTTCGAAAGTCTGATTTTGCTTTTGTAACTTCAATGAAGAGTATTTAAAATACTACGAATGGTTTCATTAGACAGCAAGTAGATGTTCAATATATCGAAGTATACGACATGGTTGTTTGGACGCCAGAAGAAAAATCGAACTTTCTTGTCCATATCTCGCTCTATAAAGCTGCATATTGGTTAGCAAATTATGCCTTGCTAACCTGAAACACAATTAGGTCATCCTTTCGTTTTCGACATTTCGCCCTCTAACGGAACGTCACAAAATACATGATGATTAATTACAATGTTGTCCCAAACACCGGCTGAAACTTAACCATGCCTTATTTCTTTTATTTCAATTTATCCTAAATTTGAAATTAAAAAAAAAATAATGGCAATATTGTACTGTTGCCTTTATTGCATTTTTTTTTCTGTTGCCCTCCATTTATTTTACATATTCTGTTAGATTTTTTTTCTCTTTACGACTTTACATTTTTCGAAAATATTGATTGCTATAAGCTATAATTGAAGACGATGATGATGATGATGAGGAGGAGGAGATAGCAGTGCATACTGCTGTTTATTTATCTACTATTTGTGTCTTTCAAGGGAACAGAACTCCCCCCTGCAGTCCACCATGCCAGTCCTGCAGTAATACAGGCCAGTGTACACAGTGCATATCTGGGCGGTTTGGCGACACATGTGAACAGTTTTGTTATTCCAAGGGATGTAAGAACAACTCTTGCTACATGGACACCGGCAGTTGTATTTGGGGCTGCATCCAAGGTTACAATCAGTATAGAGATTATGCTTTTGAGAAGGGATACCTGTGTCAGAGTTGCGGTAAACATTGTGACAACTGCAGAAACGACTTCGAATGTCACACGTGCCATGAGGGGTTCTGGGGATTAAACTGTGAGCTGAGTTGTTCGGACTTGTGTCATAAGAAGTCCTGTCGTAAGAGTGACGGCCTCTGTGATGGAGGGTGCGCTGCGGGGTATCGACCTGAGACTGTCAACGGGCAGGCCATGTGTACGCGGTGTGCAGACAGCTGTAGGGAGTGTCATGACAACGTTAGCTGCTCAGCGTGCCAGGGAGGTCAGTGGGGACAAAGATGTGAGTATCGTTGTTCTGAACTCTGTACCAGCATGATGTGTCATCTTGGGGACGGAGAATGTACGCACGGGTGTGCGATCGGTTACCATGTCAACCAAACAGCCAAACACATTTGTCAACCGTGTCCTGAGAATTGCACTGAATGTCTTTCTGACGCTGAATGCTTAAAGTGTAAATATGGACAGTGGGGGACCACGTGTGAGAGCACGTGCCCGGTAAACTGCACGGATAGCACTTGCTTACAGTCTAATATTTCGTGCGACACGGTGTGTCCAGAAATATGTAGACAGGCGTGTAACGTGGAAATATACACGTGTTCCTTGGAAAAGTCAGGTATGTACATCTAAAACTGTTTAACTGCGCAGCATTCGCCTCGTACCGGTTACGTAACGCTAAGCTACTTTAACCACTGCCACCAAGAAAATTTAAATCGCGACTTTCATTATTTTCATGAAAATATTCTTCTTATTTTTTTTATTATTTACCAATACTATCATTATGAACGTTATTTAAATGAAATACAATGTAAAACTAAACCGATATGAAATTTAAAATTACAAGAGCCATGTTAACATGGCCATGACCCCCGCCGAATGCTTTCTCGTTAGAAGAGAAGTTGGAGAGTATAATAATTCATTTTTAAATGATAATTTTTGTTAATGAAGACTGATGTTTTAAGTGATTTAACTAATTCCCCTATATTGAGGTCTACTTGTAAAATGTTAAGGTTACTGTGACAAAAATTTAGCATGAAAAATAACAAAGGGCAATAACTCAAAAATTATGAAAGGTAGAGTTATCATTATTGTGCACTGCACACCTCCTCAATTAGATCTATTCACCTCTGACGGAACAAGTTGATACCTCAAATACTTTTTGAGTTATGCTCCGGACAAAAATTAAGCCTGAAAAATAGCAAAGGGCAATAACTAAATAAATATAAAGGAAGTTACATTCTTGTGCACTGCACTCCTGTCAATGAGATCTATTCACCTATGAAGTATCAAGTTGATACCTCGAATATTTTTCGAGTTATACGCCGGACAAAAATTAAGCCTGAAAAATAACAAAGAGAAACTAGAACCGCAAAGCGGCATCTTGGTTTTCGCTTTTAACTTGACTAGTAAGAGTACTGGTTTCAACTGCAGACATAATTGATTGATATTAACTTTATTCGAATATTTTGTTAATTGATCAAATTAAGTCCGATCTTCAAAAACTAAACATCATTAGAACGATCTCTTCACGAACTAGAACTTTTGTTCATATACTTTCTATAAAATATTTCTAGATTTGAAGCTATTTTGTGCCGATAAAAATAATCGGTATTATGACCTTGACCTTTGCATATTTTCATCGTTATTTACTATGAGTTTATTTGTATTATTTAAATGCATAAACAGTGAAAAATGATGAAGATTGAACAAAAATAAAGTCAGGAGCTGCAAAAAAGAAGCAACATATGGATTTACAATTGTTTGATAAAAGGATCAAACTTTCGACTGTAGTAATTTGATCAAATGAAGTCCGATCTTCAAAAACTAAACAGCAATGGAAAGATCTCTTCACAAACTCAAACATTTGTTCATATACCTTCTTTAAAATATTTTTAGATTTGAAGCTGTTTTGTGCCGATAAAAATAAAAATAATCGGTATTATGACCTTGACCTTTGCATATTTTCATCGTTATTTACTATGAGTTTGTTTGTATTATTTAAATGCATAAACAGTGAAAATATGATGAAGATTGAACAAAAAATAAAGTCAGGAGCTGCAAAAAAGAGGAAACATACGGATTTACAATTGTTTGATAAAAGGATCAAACCTTGGACTGTGGTAATTTGATCAAATGAAGTCCGATCTTCAAAAACTAAACACCAATGGAAAGAACTCTTCACAGACTAAAACTTTTGTTCATATACCTTCTATAAAATATTTTTAGATTTGGAGCTATTTTATGCCGATAAAAATAATAATAATAGGTATATGACCTTGACCTTTGCATATTATGGGTGATTTTTTTTCTATGATTTTATTTGTTTTATAAAAATACATAAACAGTGAAAAAATGACGAAGATTGAACAAAAAATAAGGTCAGGAGCTGCAAAAAAGAGGAAACATACGGATTTACACTTGTTTGATAAGAGGATCAAACTTTGGACTGTGGTAATTTGATGAAATGAAGTCCGATCTTCAAAAACTAAACACCAATGGAAAGATCTCTTCACAAACTAAAACTTTTGTTCATATACTTTCTATAAAATATTTTTAGATTGAGAGCTATTTTATGCCGATAAAAATAACAATAACTGGTATATGACCTTGACCTTTGCATATCATCGCTGTTTTTTGTTTCTATGATTTTATTTGTTTTATAAAAATGCATAAACAGTGAAATAATGATGAAGATTGAACAAAAAATAAATTCAGGAGCTGCAAATAACCTTAAAAGTCATGCTTTTAAAATGTTGATTTTTCGAAAATATTGTTTAAGTTTGACCGCGTACTGTGGACAAACCATGCATTTCCCGAATTCGCCACCCCATATATTTTGTGCGTATATGTCTTGCAGATCATATGCAACAAACAAAATTCTCCTATCTCATCTCTGAATAAAATGGGTAGGTTTTTGGTAGACCTACCCTTATTTAGCAGTTTTTACGAGATTCGAACCTTCAACCTCCTGTAGCACGAAAGTTTTATATACGCAAATTTTTGAAACCTATCATATTTTATTGGGCTATTTACAAGGAACATTGTGCAAAAACCGCATTTAAATCGGACCTCAAATAATGGAGATATTGCTTATTAAATATTTTCATATAAAACGCCCCCTGGCGGGAAAATCAAAACAAAAATGAAAATTATCTCGACGTTAGGATCATCTTCAAGTACGTGGTTATTACTGATAAAAGTTTCATAGATGTGGTTTTTCTCACCTCGGAGCTATGCCGTTCACAAAAAGGGGAAGAAAAAAAAAAAAAAAAAAAAAAAAAAAAAAAAAAAGAAACAGAACGAGAACAATAGGTTTTCGCACAGCGATGCGAAAACCCAAAAAAAAGAAACAGAACGAGAACAAAGGGTTTTCGCACTGCGATGCGAAAACCCAATAACTCAAAAATTATGACCGGTAGTGTTATCAGTCTTGTGTACTGCACTCCTCCTCAATGAGATCTATTCACCTATGCACCTATGAAGTGTCAAGTTGATACCTCAAATACTTTTTTAGTTATGCTCCGGAAAAAAATGTGGGACGGAAGGGCGGACGGACGGACAGACGGACGGAGACTATTACCAAGGCGGCGGGGGATAAAAAAAATAGGTGGCAGTGGTTATTGTTCTTAACAAGGGACGTAACACCTGCTGGGAAATATACTACGCAGTGATTGTCTCCCTTCTTTTTGTAAATATTCACATTTAATGAAAAAAAAAAAAATAAAAAAAAAATATTAAACGCCATACCTGTATTTCGACAAGGAATCGCCATTTTCCGAACCTTTTTGCATTTTACTTTATCAAACCTCATTATTAGATTCAGTTGATCATGGTTGCACGTAGGTCTTAGAATTGAACACCGTTCCGAGCAACCCTTAAGTTACTTGATACAACGATCACAGTATGGTATATATATAATTAAGTTGCGTTGTTTACAACGAAACATATTATATTTGATAGTGGCAGTCCCGATACCGGATATCCAAATGCCCTCTAACGGGCAAGTTATACGTGCACCCACCGTTTTACATTAGATAAATATGCTTGCATGACATGCTCTGGTTTACATATTTTATAGGCAAAAAATACACAACAATCTTCTTAATATGATTTATTTATCAGTTTATTATAAAAGTTGAGCATACAACGATCGATAAATCTGCAAAGCATGAAAATACTATGAATTAAGTATACATGAAGTGCAGCAGTTCATCTAATAGGTTTTTGGCAAATAAAATGGTGTCGATCATTGAAATATGTTCGGCCCTCACACCTAAATGATATATTAGCTACAAGATCCATTTGATATTGAAAAACAATAAAACATTTCCAAATTACAAGCCATTTGACTTTTTCATTGCCTGTTCGAGTTTATGCTTAGCGCAACATTAGGACTCTCTGTCCTATGATTAATACATATAGAGCAAGAGGGTAGGAAATTGACATGATGGCGGGTTGCGGCGGAGGATCAAAAAGCGTGATCCGTATATAGTCCCCCACTTAACTTAGTAAAACAAAGTTTTCGGACATCAATAAACATCACAAATTTTCATGTTTATTCAACAACTTGCTAGAACCGGTTGGTTACCTGTCCATGTTTTGTGTTTCAGATAAAGGGCTGACCAGTGGAAACATTATACTGTGGGCTTTAGTGGGCGTGGCCGCGTTGATGTTGACCTGCCTCTCGAGTATCGTCATCGTCTTGATTGTCAGGTACGTCTTGATTGTCAGATAACTCCTATGGTAACGTGCTGCGACGCGACGGGGTAATTTTCGCGATAAGCGGTTGGCATATATAGGCAGCTCAAGATATGAAGCTGTATACACTTTTATTACACATTTTTGAATACTCTTTTTTATTAATACGTCATGTTATTAGTTTCTGTGCACTCTCTGAAAGTAGTTCAGTCATTCTTGGGACATATGTCGACAAGAGACAGATACATCATTGACTCATTGCGATATCGTGCCAATCTTGTCAATTGTCAATCACTCCTGGAGCTTCATGTGTGCGGTGAATTAGCAATTATTAGCGTGTAGGGATGAAATCCAAAAACCACCCTAACTTAGTCACCAGGACTTTAAAAAAAAAGAATTTGTAGACTTTGTTGTGGTTTTGTTGTTAGTTGCAGTATTAGAATAAAGAGGCTGTAATCTGTTTATAGTGTTAGTAGTAATAGTTTCTGCTGTTCTAGTTCTCGAAGAAGTCATAGCTGCAACAGCAGAAGAAAGTTACTTCAATTGCAATTAAAGATGAAAACGTAGTTTTTGTAAATCTTAAAACTTAATTTCTGAGCTTGAAAGGAATAATTATAATATCTTGTGAAAAAGTGATGAAAGATACGTTCTGTGATGACAGAGAATTCATATTATATTACAATCTATACGAGTGTGACATGCTCTGTGTATGTAACTAACCGTTTCATCCATAGGCGGAAATGTAAGAAAAAGGAAGAAGTGAAGTCCAATGGAAGGGGAAATGACGTTATTCGAGGTACCTCCCTCTCTCTCGCTCTCTTTCTCCCTCTGTATTTCTGTGTGTGTGTGTGTGTGTGTGAGTCTCTCTCTCTCTCTGGGCCGTTATTCATGTAATATTCTAAGTGATCCCTCAACTGATATGTTGTCACTGAGTCTAGTCGCACACGATTCATATTTACCCCATTGCAATAGAGAAAGAAAGTAAGAAAGAAAGAAAACAAATCTCTTACCTAAGGACACATTAAAAAAACAACATATATATACACTCTCTAACGGGGCAATTATCTCATTTCCATTCAAAACATTCACTTTTTAGTTGCTGATTTCTTCTTCTTCCTTTTTATTACAGTGAAATGTAAAAGTGATATATAAACAGGCTGTCTAAAATAAAATAGCGACCAAAAACAACTGGACATTGGACATTATTCATACTTTTTATCCTTGCAACTGTTCCGTCTTGTATGTTGTATTTAGACCATGCAATTCACAGTTAAGTTATGAGGTGTTGTATCGCCAACATTTATAAAACAACATTAGGAAATTGAATGTGTTTTAGTTCTGTATCAGAAACATATTCTTGATGTGACTGTTCACTTTAAAGCCAGTGTAAGTCAAGAAAATGCAGAACCAGTCAGTGTTGACGCCATGAACGGTTGGCAAGTAGCAGAAAATGACGTTATCGATGACCTAACATTGGATCTCCCGCCTCCCCCGTGTCATATGTTGGAAGCTCCTCCTTTGGAAGAACAATATCAAGAAGACGTCTACATGAACGACGGAAGAAGTAAGTCAACAGACTAGCACCCGGCTTGTGATTGTAGTCTGTATCCCAGTCTTGACTATTGTGCAGTTATTAAGAAAATGCACGTATCGCCCGCCAACACATTTCTTCAAATCTTCAACTTCCCCCCCGCCCCCCACCACCACTATAAGAACCAGAAACGCCAACATCGGCGCGTGTTTGCAGTAAGATTTTGTTGACTCATTTAAAACCGTTTTACTTTTTAGAAGCGAAAGCTTTTAAATTCACACAGTTGATTTCCTACTTACAATCACATTACCGCCTCTGATCAGTATATTCGCGTTGAAAAATAGTACCACTAGTTGTATAAGTCAACATTGCAGTTTTGATTAAAGTTGGATATATTGCAGGATTCTGTTGATTTTGAAAACATTGGATAATCACAATTTCTGGGCAAAATAACTGTAAAAGAAGCATGTTTAATCATTCAGTATTCATCCGCACAAAAGTTTCATTCATTTAACTACCTATAAATAACCTTATTTGAACCGCAGTTTTACAGTTGTGGAATAAGCTCAAACGGTAAGAGCGTCGATTGGTATTTTTCCATTGCAAGAGGTCGTGAGTTCAATTCCAGCTGGGAACTTTTTATCTAAATATTCTTATTTTTTAATTCTTGGGTTTTATATGTATAGTATGTTTTAAATACTTTTTTGTTTTGTTTTTAATTTGTATTTACTTCCTATTGATTAAAGTCATAGATCACACGACCCTGATATTCAGTCTAAAAAAAAAAGATAGACTTCTCTGTTTAAGGTCAAAACAGTAGAAAAAGCCTTCATTTAACATTTTGTTGTAATCTTTTCTGGTTAGAGTCTCAAATGACTGTAGTGTCTCTAGTCGCATCTGTCCATCACAACTCAGAAAACACTTTAAGGATAAAGTGTATACTTTATACAATGGTCATTTTTAATATGAAGGTCCTGTGCATAGACAGGTAAGATTATAAGGTCAAAACAGTAGAAAAAAAAAAAAGAGGGGGACAGTATGCATTTTGTTTTAATCTTTTCTTGTTTAAATTAAAGTTACTTGATTTTTATTTTTTTATTTGTTGATAATCATGAATTTTATTTTCGTGAAATATAAAGAAACTGATATGATATTCAAAACTTTAATCAAAACTATAATTAGAACTGAAAAACGTTAATCCGGCCTATATCAGCCGAAATCTACTTGTGGTGGCAGTGGTTATCGACAACTGTAAGGGGAGGTAACTACTGCGTAAATATAAGATAACTGGCCCCCGACTTGTGATTATACCAGAAACACCGTCATCGACGCGTGTTTGCCATAAGTTTTGAGAACGTATTTTTTTTTTCTTTTCGTTTTGCTGTTATTGTCAATGATGCTTTTTGTTTTATGTTTTGCTTTGTTCCATATGCAAATTACAAACAGTATTATGTTTATCAAGATAAATATAATTTCCATCATTTAACCAAATTCATCATTCAAAATAAAACTCAACATATACGTTATGCCAAATTTCAATAATGCAAAATTAACGGAAAATATCAAAACCTTAAGTTTTTTTTTCTGAAGAATACAATTATTTTAGTGTTTATTTTTTTTTTGTCAAATTCAATTACATTTCTTATATAAGTTGTTTAAATATATATTTATATCATTTATCTTTTAAATAACTAATTATATAAAGCTTTTTGAGTCTGTATCTACACTATTTAGAGATATGTTGATGCATTTTCGGGTCAGATCAAGACGGCAATGAACCTGAGTATTACAACATGGCAACTGTTTCCCGCACTCGAATACACGTGGAGGAATTAGAGGAGAAAGTTCGAGTGTTTTCTGAATCGGGATCAGGGTTGTCCGAGGAGTTCCAGGTAGGCAACGACGAGGCCCTCTGTTATATATAGTATACATGTGTCTGCAGTATAGACATGAACATTCGTACCGCGGGCACCTGCTTATGATAGGCTTGTTCCCATACTGAAGTTCATGCATGCGATTTTTTTTTTATTTTTACTATTTTTTTCATATCTTTTCAGATAATAAACCATTTTTGTGAGCATAACGATTAATTTGATTATATTTTTTTCTTATTTATACTAAAAGTCCTTTTGATTGCTTTAAACCGGTATGATGTCATATCACGTGATCTGTCTAGAAGAATTAGTGCTGTATAAGAGTTTTCGGAAGACCGTGTCCGATATGCAAGAATAACCGTGTATTGCAATGATTGACACTGTAATTTTATATTTGATTTAATTTTCAATACCTATTATTTTCATTTGCATATTTAACAAGATAGTATGCATTTAATTTTCAAATTTATTGGGTTTTTTTTTTACAAAGGCATATGGAGTGACGTCAATGATTTAGGGAGAAAGTTTACAGATAAGGGGTTGTCATTCCCGCCAACAAACTCAAAACAGAAAACTTTGTTTATGCTACACATTTGTGAGATTTATCAACTTTATTTTTACCTTCTAGCGTTAGTTATCCATAAGTTTACAGAAAATAAACATATAATGAATGATTTCCAAACATATGTTCCATATATGCGTCAATTGAATGATAGTGCGATTTTATAACCAAAAAGTAACATCGAATAAGCGAAGGCTACTTTTTCCAGTGTGTTGAAGGTTAAGACATTTTTTCGGCGTAGCTGTAAAAATTGATTTTGACCTACTTCTTCAACCAATCAAATGTTGGTATGCAAATATGATATTCTAATTTAAAATGGGAATTTCCGGTTGTATTTATCTTTCTACTTTATACAACAGGTTTCATTTTCAGTTGATACATGAAAGATATTTTAACACTTCCATATCAATTTAGGAACACTGCTTTGGCAATATGATTTAATTAAGAAGTAAGCGTCTGTTTAGTTTTAGACCACGATTTCCCCTAATTTGTAAAAGTGGACTCGGCCTTTGGGGGAGGTAACTACTGCAGAGAAGTTCTGCAGTTTATTGTGCGGATTTTGGAAAAATAATCGGATATACGCGATTTTATCTCTTTCAATTATGAATTGTCTTTACTTTAAAAAAAAAGAAAAATCAGCAAGTGTATAATATTTAATGGACGTTGGTAGATTAGCTTTTCTTAGTTTGTAAACTAATTCCATTTTGTTGTATAGTCTTCAGACGATACTTTTTGTTTTTAATGGGTTTTGGCTATTTTTCCATTTTGACTCCATAACTACATCTACGTGTGTATTTTCTTGTCGTATTGTACTGTAACATACTTTAGCATCTTGTATGAAAGCAGGAAATAACTCTTATGGTTAAAGTTTTTGTCGTATCGAAATATCAATCTCCATGATTCCAGAAACTGACTAGCGGTTTAGTCCAGCCATACACCGCCGCTATTAAACCTGAAAACAGTCACTGCAATAGATTCAGGAGCTACATCCCGTGTAAGTAATTTTCTTAAGTCTTATTCTTTTGTACACAGACTATACCATGATTTTGATATTTTTACAGTAATGATAATTCTAATCTATTTTTCTATTTCCCTATCTGTCCATCGTATCTACTCACGAATCAATCTGATTGAAATAAGTTCCTGAATGATACATCGCTCGCTATATAGTAGAGCCAAGCAAAGCGTCACTAAATTTCTAGGTAATAACTATCCAATTCTTCATGCTGTCTAAAATTATATGGTTAAACTATCTACCACCTCTCTCTCTCTCTCTCTCTGTCTGTCTGTCTCTCTCTCCATCTTCATTTTCCACTTCCAGATGACGACAGCCGAGTCATACTGCAGGGGTTACCGTCAGATTACATCAATGCTAGTTATATAAATGTAAGTACTTATTTTATGCACATTTGTTGGCCTTAGGTTGGTCTTTTAGGTTTTTATTTCACTTACAATTATTTCATCAACAAAAAAATATATATATTTTATATTCGAACTGGGGCGGTTTTGGGGAGAAATACCGCAATGAGTTTGTCACCTCGCATTATAGCATATTCAGACTAGACCATATCGACATTATTTATATGAACGGGATCTATATGTCTGTCAGGTGTTAAGTTTGGTTTGGTTTGATTTAACGTAGGTAAGATTCTCTCTTCTGATTGACCAATAAGCCGTGTACATAACATCATGTACACTGTGTACATGTATACGACGCGTGATCAGTATTTATAAATGCAAACATAGGTCTGAACTTTGCAGTTTAATAAATTCTTAATACAGTTTACTGACAGGCTACATGATGATGACTATTTCTTCCCGACTGAGGAAAATCAATTCACTCTCGCCGAGCAGCTCGGTTGACATGATTTTCCTCAGCTGGGAATAAAGTCATGTACATGTACCATGTCAAGAAACTGTGTATCTTATAATGTCAACGTCACTTCAAAATAAAATGAGGCGTCTTCATTATAATCATTGCAACTCAATGATATCGTCCTCACAAGAAGTTTAACATTACAATAGAACGATTTTTAAGAAAGACCTTAGGTACGAGATCTTATGTATTCGGTTTTATATATGAGACCTTATGTATGCGATCTAAGGTACGAAATCTTATGTATGCGGTTTTATATGAGAGATTATGTATACGATCTAAGGTACGAGATCTCATGTATGCGGTCTTATATATGAGACCTTATGTATGAGATGTATGAGATCTAAGGTACGAGATCTTATGTATGCGGTCTTATATATGAGACCTTATGTATGAGATCTAAGGTACGAGATCTTATGTATGCGGCCTTATATATGAGACCTTATGTATGAGATCTAAGGTACGAGATCTTATGTATGCGGCCTTATATATCAGACCCTATGTATTAGATCTAAGGTACGAGATCTTATGTATGCGGCCTTATATATCAGACCCTATGTATGAGATCTAAGGTACGAGATCTTATGTATGCGGCCTTATATATCAGACCCTATGTATGAGATCTAAGGTACGAGATCTTATGTATGCGGTCTTATATATGAGACCTTATGTATGAGATCTAAGGTACGAGATCTTATGTATGCGGCCTTATATATGAGACCTTATGTATGAGATCTAAGGTACGAGATCGTATGTATGCGGCCTTATATATCAGACCCTATGTATGAGATCTAAGGTACGAGATCTTATGTATGCGGTCTTATATATGAGACCTTATGTATAAGATGTATGAGATCTAAGGTACGAGATCTTATGTATGCGGTCTTATATATGAGACCTTATGTATGAGATATAAGGTACGAGATCTTATGTATGCGGTCTCATATATGAGACCTTATGTATGCGATCTTATATATGCGAAAGTATGTACAAGATCATATGTACGAAATCTTATGTATGATACTCTTTATTCCGAAATTTTTTTTATACGACTTGTGTACGAGATCTTATTCCGAAACTTCATGTACGAGATTTTATATACACGATCTTATGTACGAGATCTTATTCCGAAACTTTATGTACGAGATTTTATATCTTGAATGTTTGATAGTTATAAATGTTTATTGTTATATGTATTTTAATCACTTTGATAAAATGCACGTGTATTTGCTTGCAGGGATATATCACACCAAAAACGTACATAGCAGCTCAAGGTAAAGATTGTCTAATTGTTTTTAAAACACACACACACACACACACACACACACATTCTAAAATTTACAAATTCAGCTTTTTAAAAATATATACTTTCAATGCATTACTTCATCACACCCATCCACCCCGACAAAAACAGGCTTTGTAGAATGGCATTTTTTCATATATATATATATATTTATTTATTTATTTATTTATTTTGTCTATGTAAATTTTAATCAGATGTCACGAAAGACCCAAGGATCACCTCGTGTTTATGGTATATTAGATGCCCTCTTTCTCCTCCAAGTCTAAACATGATATTAATGGCCATTATGGCACCAGGAACACATGTTTGGCCTATGCTACTAAGTCGTATATGGCAATCCTAGTTAATGAAGTCTATGTGCACCAGGTCCTACCAGGAAGACGTGTGAGGACTTTGTCCCCTTCTGGAGCATGGTGTGGCAGGAGGGTGTCCGGCAGATCGCCATGCTGACCAACCTAGTGGAGAAGAAGGTTGTGTATATGGTCACGTGGTTTCAAATATGGTCACATGACTTATTTTTAAGAGATTTTTTTTCAGTCGCTTTCTCAAGTTAACCAATCAGAACGCAAGACAGACCATATTACATAATTACACATTTTCTACACAATTGTTATGTCAAAAATGTCTAAAGCGTCTTTTGAGTAATCGCTATATAATGACGTCACTCGTTAAATATTAATATACTAAATGGATACACTAACAACATAATTGCCGACAGACTGTCTTTCTCACCTTAAGCACTGCAGGTCCCCTCATGTATAATACTCGTATGTTATCTTTTTTAATGAAACGCTCTTGTGGTACATTTCCAGGACAAAAAATGTGACCAGTACTGGCCGGAAATGGGTTCAACGTTGCTATGTGGTGACGTCAGCATAACAATTGAGAAAGAAGAAATCTCAAAGGACTACATGATCCGCAACTTGAGGTTGTTCTGTGTAAGTATCATGACACGGTCGTCTAGGTAACAGAAGAAAACAATGTGCACATGCATTAGGTTTTTCCTTTTTAAGAACTTTCAACGAAATCAATACTTTTTGCAGACTAATTCCCAGAGCGCAGTATATTAATAGCATGAAGTATTCTGCTGTATATTTCTCTGTCACCGTTCTTACAATATGAAAGATAAATAATTGTAAGCAACGGCCTTGGATTGTATAACTTTATGGATTCAAACACAATTTCAGAATATCTATCGTCATGTAGATGAAATTATTTCCTGTACTGAAAATATTAAAACGTAAGTTAGACATGTACGATGATTCTGATGTAGCCATTTATTTCAACATTAATCGATAAGCAAAGAATCAATTTCATTTTTGTTCTGAAAGTTATTTAATATAGCCATTTCAAAATGACCATATATCGGGTTATTTCTGCGGATGTAATATTCTGCGTTTTTTTTCCTTCAAAAGAGGTTAGTTTTTTCTACGGATTTTTTTTCTGCGATTTTTTCTTTTTTGCCCAGGAAGATTTTATTTCTGCGCTTGCCTATCTTTCTCTTTAAACAAGCATATTGACATATCTAATTCTAAGTAATTAGGTAATTATACTTTTGGGAGATCACTATCTTACATCTCACATACCCTACAGTCGAACATACCGCACACTGTTAAAAGCTGATTTGGTATTTTTAAACCAGATTCTCCAACTGTTAATAAATTCCGAAGACAATTTGATCACTGAGCAGGCAGTGGTATACGCGTGTAAATATGCACAGTCTGCATTTTAAGACATTTAAGACATGTAATTAAGACGGGAAAAATCCCCCAGTACCAGTGTGGAAGGTGACATGCTGTGTGCCAATAATAAGGAAATATTACAATGAAAAGAGGTCAAACTGTTAGATTTTGCCCTTTATCCGTTTCATCCATTTTCTGTTAATACAACACATCTTACAATTCAATCAGGAATTTCATTCACTTGTTGTTTTGTTTTAATGCCTAGCGGTAAACAGACTCTTGTTGATAACTGAAAAACAGTCAAAGCATATTTAATGTAGATCAGTATTTAATGATCTGAAAAGATGTATTGAGTATTATCCTTTTTTCTGCTGTTAGTAAATTTTCGCGGACTTTATTTCTACGGCTTTGTGTTCATCAGCATAAAAGCAGAAATAAATTTACCACAGAAATAACCCACAATACGCTATCGAGTAATCAGCTTTTTTGGTTACTGATCTAAGTTAAAAAAATAAGTTGTTTTTTTTCTGAACAAATGATTAGGTTTATGTAATGATATGTAAATTCATTGCCCACGAGCAGCCTGGAAATCGGGACAGAAAAGTAACTCACCTGCAGTATTTCGCCTGGTCAGACGACAGTGTGCCCTCTGATGTCGCTAGTCTGTTGGAAGTGAGAGAGAAGTTACGTGATTGTAGGACACGTGATCCCGGTCCTTTATTGGTACATTGCAGGCAAGCATCTCTCCGTATACCCTCCTTTTTAGTAATATATACAGTGAAATTACGAAGAGCTATAGTCTGAGCACTGTGGATATGCTGAGGTAGATTCCCGTGTGCATGTCATGTTCCAAAGTTTATTTTCAGGTGTCAAAGTTTTATGCCATGTGCATATTCAAATGTAGATTTCCAGGTGCCTAATTAAAGGTAGATTCCAAATGCCTATTCAAAGGTAGAATCCAAGGTGCCTATGTGTCTATTCCAAGATATCCGAGGTAATCTCCAAGGTGACTTTACCAAGGTAGTTTCCCAGGTGCCATTGCCAAGGTATATTCCAAATTGCCCATTTTGAGGTAGATTCCATTGTGCCTTTTTCAGAGGTAGAATCCCAGAGGCTTATTCCAAGGTAGATTTCTACCTCAGAGTCTGATGTTGACATCATCATCATAACCAGCTCATTCAAGAGGACAAACATATAATAATAATAATAATAAATCGTGCAAAATATAAAGCGAAAACCAAGACGGCCCTGAATTCGCACACCTTAGAAAAATGCATTCATTGTCTTTACAAGTTACTATAAAGTTATCGCAAAGTCGAACTGAATTCAAGAACATTTAAATTCCACAAAAAGTTGCATCTGTGTTTCAAATTTTAAAGGACATAAGCCTTTATAAGTCTATATAAAAATAAAACAAAAAATAAAAAATAAAAACAAGGGCGGGGCGAATTTAGGTCTTGTGCTTTATGACAAGAAAGTTTTTCAAGTGTTTCCTATTATATGAGTCTGTGTGAAATCAAGTGACCCCTAGGGCAGGGCCACTTCTGACACCAGGGTCATGATTTGAATACACTTGGTAGAAGTCCACTAGATGATGCTATTCATCAAATTTAGCTCCTATAACTGTTTCAATCAATCAAAATCATTTGAACAATTTTGAAAGAGGGTCTCATAAGGATCACTCTTGTAACGATTGGTCATTCTAACAGCTCACCATGAGCACGTTGTGCTCAGATGAGCTAGAAGAAACCTAAAATAAAATTGTACTGTTTGAGCCTAGGTCTTAATTACAAACTTGGGAGATTAATGAATTGAGACCAGGGGCTCAGTTTTTTATCATAAGCCATTGCATAAGCCACACGCGGTGCTACTTTTTTAGTCATTACTTGTACAAGGAATAGTAATTGTGCTTGCTTTCATGTTCTATGACCCTGGGTTTTCACAGTGCTGGTGTTGGGAGGACGGGCACGTTTATTGGGATCGATTTCCTGATAGAGCAGGGCATCAGCGAGGACCACGTAGACGTGTTTGCCTGTGTCAACAACCTCAGACACCAGCGGCCGCATCTGGTCAGAAACCAGGTACCGGTAGTTCTCAACAGTTTTAATTGCAAAATCATTAATTTTAGTAGAGGCTTATTTTTAGTTGATTTTTGTGTATGGTATTGCCACTATTTTTGTTGATCATATTATAAAGAACGCTTGGACACGGTCACGGCGGCCATTACAAAAACACTTGAATGCCATATATCTACCTTGAAATTGATGTTGTCATTAGACCTATATTAAATGAAATTTCGATGGTACTTACTCGTATATAAACAAAAACAAAAAAAAAGATGGCCATGTATGAAATCCGTTGGAATAAATTTTCATCGCTAATACTATGAACGAATTTACTATATCAATATTTTTATATAACTACATGTTAGTCAATTTAGCTCGAATATTTAGAAACTCGGTCTCCATTATATGCGAGTATTTTATATCTAACCACGTGACAGAGCTCGATCAATTCCGGGGATCTTCGTGAAAATATTTGGGCAACTGGTTAATTATTTTTCTTACAATCATTTGATATGTTAGTGTTATCGACATAAGTTGAATTAATTCTTTGAATTACTGGGGCAAAATTTTGCTTATCGCCATTAAAAAGAGTGTTTTTATTTTCAACTATTTTCTTTAATTATTGAATTGATTTTGGGTAGTATTTCAACTTTTACGAAATATTTCGATACGACACAAATTCCCCTGCCAACTACAAGTCTTATAGCAGAACTTTCTCACAGAATGCGTTTCAGCTCAAAGGATTTAACTCCATCAAATTTGTATTTGCAGGTGAAACTCAAAACTTAGTAACTAAATATTGTAACCTACAAACTAAATACCAGCTCCGTATCTCCAAACATGTCGATTTTGCTCAAAGTCATTTGTCACAATGGTGTGAAATTATATGCCACGGTATTTTCAAAATGGTGGAACAAAGCAAAAACTGTTTATATCTATGTCTGCATTAAGCAATTCTTTCCTTTGGTGACATTTGTCCTTATGAAACACATACACATGTAGTACTAATTCGCTGTGATAACATACCGTAGACAAGGAACATTACCAATTCACAATTACATTATACTGACAATAAACCAGTTCTGGAACTTTCTTGTCAAACACAACGGAGATATACACATACAAGTCCGTATGTTGTTGCTAGGGTTTGAACCAATGATCACCTGACAGGGCTGGCGATCTTACCACTCGGCCACCGGGGATGGTCACAACAAACAACAACTGCTCGACAGTTAGTTCATTAATGCTAACCTTTTCAGTATTAACTAGAGTTAAAGAGATCTGGTGTAATTAGTGGCTGATATTTTTTTGTTTACGCAGATGCAGTACGAGTTTCTGTACCGTGCACTGGCTTACACGTTCGGCTCACAAGGAACAAACGACACGCTGAGCTCGGACGGGATTTACGCCAACACATGATGGGAGGCTGTCTGTATGTTGCTGCCATCTTGCAACCTTGTAAGATACCGCACTAAAGGTCCGACAACCATCCTAGATTTATGTTCAGCCTTAAGTTGTTCCATGACGTAGTGATGTTGATACCATGGATTTCATGTTTACATTGTCTGTGTTGCTTATAGAAAATAACTTTTAAACTGTACTCATCACAAGTGTTCAGTGTGCCACAGCATAATCCTGAAAACGACGCCCTTGTTATGAAAATGCAATCCTAATTCAACCTTGGCTATTCAAACAATAATTCATCAATATATTACACAACCGAATTATGTCTGCATTTGGTGTTGTTTATCTTGCTGTAAATACACCGTCAATATCTTAAAGATTACTATTTTTTATAATTTTCTCATTCTGATCAGTAATGGTACTTTTCGTAGCAAAGATTGAGATATTATAAACAAGTTAGAATAAATTGTTTTGATTACTGAACTACGTTTGTTATAAGGAATTTTTAAAACAAAAAAATTTGCATCAAGGATATGTGTTTCTTTTCATAGTTTTTTCTTACATATTTTAACCTTTTACCTCATGAATATTAATGGACAAATATATAACTTGATTACTGGTAATATCAAATTACTGAATTTTAAATGGTATGTTAAACAATGGATTTTTCTTTACTATGCAGGCTGTGTAGAATCTGGACTAAAATATTGTATAGAGAAGTCCCTTATCAGAGAGCTCTTCAGGAACTTGTCTGAGCTAGGTCTACTCTGTTTTCGAAAACGTCAAAACTTGTCCGTATGAGGTAAAGAGTTGTACTTTTTTCAAAATCAATCAACGAACATACTTATTATCATAAGTTAGTGTGTTTCTTTATAGCAGCTAGTACTTAACTGGAAATCACTTTGATTGGTCCAGAAAGTTATGACGTAATAGCACGTCATAATCTGAAACAGGGTGTAAGAGAATTTCTAGTACCTCTACAACCGCGGGAAAATTATGCATGATTACATTTTATTGTCTACGTTAATCAATTGAAATAAACTGCATCTCTTATAGTATGTGTTTTATTTTCTTTAATTAGCAATATTGTGATCAAAAGAAATGGGTAAACCTGAAATTAGCCCAACATATAAGATACCACATCAAGGTCACAGCAGGGTTGAAGTATACATAAAATATACCGACACTTTAAGGTAGAACAGAAGTGCTTCATGACCTTGACCTTTTGTAAAAGACCATACGCAAACTTAGTGCCACTGATAAACTTCTTAATACTTGCTTGATTGTATTATCAAACCGAAAAAGGTTAAGCCATTTAGGAACTGTTCCTACATGAGACCGATGAAGCAACCTCTAGTCCCATTATCCTGGCACAGGGCCAACAAATCTGAGCGACAAGCAAGGGAGATAAACCAGCACCACTTCAAGGACCTGGGTCGCAGAAAGAGAAAGAATCTAAGGCCGCCTGGTAATGAGGTGAATTCTATAACCACTCGATCCCAGGACACATCATGGCTTCTTATTCTAACATGTTGTTCGAAGGGTAGAGAAGGGTAAAGTCAATTCAACAGTATTTCTGTCATTTAGAGACTATATATACAGTGCTGTCACACTGCAGTATCACACTGTAGTAGATATGTGGCATAAAACCTCACGCAGTCACATTATCCTGTCACCGGGCTAACAAATCCTGGAACGACCTACCCTTTTTATACATGTATGCTGAGCGCCATGCAGGGAGCTTATAGTAGCATTTTAACGACTGAATTTTGCGGTCGGGGATCGAACCCACGACCTCGTGATCCCGAAGCGGACGCTCGGCCACAAGGAGGACCAATTATAAGCTTCATATGACAAACGGATGTTTTGATTATCATCAGTGTGTTATATTTAACATTGACAAAGTAAGCAACCTTGGCATTATGCAAATGATCAGGTCTAAAAATAAAGATATTTTTGAGAAAAAGGAAAGAAACAAAGCTGACAATCCAGCGATTTACTTAACTAAAAGAAGAATGTACTTTGTGAAATTATTACAAATCTAGTCAGTCTAAAAGTCAAATCCCACAATGACTTGTACAACTAGACTTCATACCTAAATAATATTATGAAGTTATATCAAAATCAGACCAAACGGGACGTTAAACCCAACATAAATAAAAAGATTCACAGCTTATTCTTTGGCCATATCAATTTTCTGAAGTCGCGCGGTTACTCGAGACTTCAACGAGGACTCGAAATAAAAGCGCTCGTATTTACGAAAAGTTCCAATTGATGTTTTAATTAATATAGCATTGATATGGTTTGTATAATAACGTGTTAGGTCGATTGTTTTTGACATAAAACAGACGCTTCTCAGCATGACGCAGGGTCGTGTATCTAATTTTTCAGCACCATGCTGAAAACTTTAGCATGATGCAGAAACATGATTTTTGACTCTTTTGTACGCAAATGCATCACCCTGTAACATGCCTGTAAACTTTCAGCATCATGCTGATGCTGAAAACTTTAAGCATGATGCTGAAACATTCAGCATGATACAGGGTCGTGCATCTCGTGTTTTTTTTCAACATGATGCTGAAAACTTTAAGCATGATGCTGAAAAATTCAGCATGATGCAGAGTCGTGCATCTCGTTTGCCCGTTTTCAGCATGAAGCTGAGACATCCCCCCGTTCAAATCCAGAAGGAAGAGTCTTTCGCTAGTTGGAATTATGTTGGCGCCTGTTATGGAGTTTATTGTAACTATTTTGCTCAAGAATGGAGCAGTAATCTTCACACCAGTGAATAAAAAGGATAGTGATACTGGCGACCAAAGTTTCATTAGACAATTAGAAAACAAACAACAAGTCAAAAACAAAATACGCATTATTATGTAGAAGGAAATGTTATTATGAGATAAAAAAGAAACGGTGAGTCCCTCTTAGACTTCTCCTATACATCGTAGTAATCCTATAAGGATACAACCATTCGGTTCGCCTATTTTGCTAGTTGTCTCTAGGCCAATCAAAAGCCTCCATTACTTGAATTTTACTCCGATTATTTCGTGAAGAACGTTCTATTTTGGCTCTTAACCATGAAGAGCGTTCTATTTTATTTAGAATGATCTATGGTCTTCGCATGCGTAGTTAACCACGCCAATTTCTGAATATTAATGTCGCTAGTATATTCAAGACACTCGTTTATTTCAGGACATGTTCTGTACAAAATAATTTACAGGATGATAGCCTGATTTTTAACGAGTGATATAAAAATAAAAGCGGACATTTTTTTAAGAGAAATAATATATCAGGAAAAAAGAAAGCGCAAGGTATACTTTAAGATTGGATAAAAATAGGGTTTGACTTTAACAATGTCAGGTTGTTAGTCAAAGATAAATTCTGAGGTTCAGTACAGTCATGTGTAGCTTTTAAACCATTGTAAATGTAAAATTCAACCTTTCAGACGTATTCAATCCATTTACCCAGTTTGACCCTTTGCAGCAGTAGAAGATCTTATTATGTTAAGGGTAATTTTGTGAGCTGAATTCCCGCCATTGCATATATACACGCGACTTTAAACGTCACATGACATTTTCTGGTAGGAGGTGGGAGGGGCCAACACTAAGTAAGTTAGGATCTGTGAAGAAAGTTCTTAATGACTGAATCCTCGCTACGTTCGCTCCCTCCGGATTCAAAATCAGGAAGAAATATTTTTACAGACCCTAACCTATACTTGATAGGTAAATGAATAAAATTAATAGTAAAATCCACAATTTTCTTGGAAAAGTTTACTCTCGATCATGAAATATAATTTCACGTCCAGGTTTACTGGTTACGAGAGTAATTGTTTTAAACGCATTTTTGTTATATGTTTTCATTTTTTAATAGAATGCAGTTTTATATTTATTTCTAAATTTCCCCTTTTTGTAAAAAGTATGCCGTTTGATGTTACATCCATGCTTTCATGTAACAATGTATTATTTCACACCTTTTATGATACGAAGTGGCTATTTCAAATAAATATATCTTTATGTTGTTACTTATTAAATTATGGTTATCTTCATTTTTTAAGAAAATCGGTTGAACTGTCAGAGTTATCTTATTTGGCTTATGTTTGTGAATTGGCCTATTCAGCTTCTTTTGCTTTTGCTTTTAATGTCTACATGATGTCGATACGGTTTGATCAGTCATATCATCAGAAAAAGTTTGAATATGGAGCATACGGTATCTTAATTAGACTAAAACAATGAGCAATTAAGGAAAAGGTGACAATGTTTAGAGTGCACAGACCACATTTAGGCGGATTGTCATATTCGTATACTTCAATGTCCCTGTACTAAACTCTGGTTTGGGATATTTCACCTTCTAAATTTGTCTTGACAGGGATGTTGAACAGGCCATTGAGGCGAGACAACACTATGTCTACATGGTTTACAGAAAGGGAAAAAAGACTTGACTTGACTATTTGAGTTTACCGTCGCTTCGACAGTATTTCAGTCATATAGCGACGTCCAGCTTATTACAGGTGGAGGAAGACCCCGAATGCACGGAGGCATCCAAGTAGAACACACGACTTACCGTAAGCAAGCATGATGGATTCCTCACATGAAAATCCGAATAACCCTGCGGGGATTAGAACCCACGCGGTGAGGGGCTGAGTGAGTTAAAAGGGAAAGAAGGCCCCACTCGTGGTTGGGATGTGAGGTATTACCAATGATTCGATAAGCTGGACATATAGAATCCATTTAGAGCCACGTTGAATATAGTATGTCGCTGTATGAAGGTGACGCACGACAATTTAAAACGATGCAAGGCAATTCATTAAACGACACATGAAATGCGACACGACGCTCGACATCATAGTGCGCTAATTTCGCGTTGATTTTTTTTTTTCACAAAACATCGCAACAAATGTCGAGTGTCGTTTCAAAATGTCGTGCGTCGCGTCGCATTGTGTGTCGTTTTATAATATCGTTTGTCTCGTGGAAAGGTCGAATCTTTCTCTTTTTATAGCTTCTAGTTTATGGACATTACAGTCTAGGTAACGCTACCTTATAGTTATTGCAAATAATGTTATTCAAATACTTTTCTGGTGAGAAAATATATTTAAAATTTCCATGACTTTCTAATTTTGACGTCTTTATTCAGGTCAGCAAATCATTCCTGTGAATAATTATCGTGAATATCTCGTAAGACTGAACTCAATTACATGTTTATAATAATATCTTTGTTCCATGAAAATGAAGAATCTAATAAATCAAGCCTGTTTTTATTTTTTTCGCTCCAACTGTGTTATTGAATTGCCATTTCCTTATATTAGATTAAAAAATACACATAAATCATATTAATTAATTTAATTAATTTGGAAAATGTGTTAATCAAGACCAAAATTTAACTAATCTTATTTTTCGAATAATTATCATAGGGAACCTATCAAACCCCCGTATACTGAACTATAACTAGGTTGTAGACGGACACAAGTAATTTATATAAAAGATGATGCCGGATTCAGGAGTTCAGGTTAGGTGGGCGCTATATTAAGCAAGAGGGCCATAGACGCCCTGGCTCGCTCACCTGAGTAAAGGGTTACGCAACCAGAGTTCTATATGGATTAAGTTTATTTAGCAACTTTTGTGAAGGTTCACCCAAGGATCATCGCTGCCAAGTTTAATCAATTCTGTCCAGCTTAAGGCAAATTAGCCCCGCACCTGGCGGTCATGTTTTTTCACGGATCGGATTAATTTTAGCAACTTTGGTTTAGGGTCACACAAGGAACATCTATACCAAAACATTTTGAGACCTGGCCAGTAGTTTTGAATTTTTTTTAAAGTTTTCATATATTTTCTTTCCGTTACCATGGCAGCCAGAGTTCTTCATGGATCAAGTTTAGTTTAGCAACATAGATCAACTTTATTTAACATTTGTGAAGGTTCACCCAAGAATCATCCCTGCCAAGTTCAATAAAATTCTGTCCAGCGGACATACTATGGTTATGTTAAACTTCTGATGACGATGTCATTGAGTTGCAATTATTATAATGAAGACGCCTCATTTTATTTTGAAGTGACGTTGGCATTAAATATTAGTTATACAGTTTCTTGACAGGGTACATGATTTATTCCCAGCTGAGGAAAGTCATGTTACCCGAGCCGCTAGGCAAGGGTTACATGTTTTTCTCAGCCGGGAATAAAAAGTCATGTTCCCCGTCTGGAAGCTGTATAACGGATTTGCTATACTATGGTTATTTAATTTCGAGCGTTAGTCATATGATTCGCCATTATATAAGGAAGACGACCTCATTATTGACATGAAGTGAGTTTGTGCATTAAATATTAGTTATTCATGTTTTTGAAGTACATGATTATTCACCAAGCTGTATGAAATTACTTTGTTACACTCGAGCCGAAGGGCAAGGGTTACCATGTTATTTATCGAGCCAGGAAAAAAAAAGTCATGTTCCCCGTCTGGAAGCTGTATAACGGATTTGCTATACTGCAAAGATCAATTCAATTTCAGCGTTAGTAAATACTGATAACGCGCCATATACATACACCCAGCGTACATGACGTTATGTGCACAGCTTATTGACCAATCAGAAGAGAGAATTTTACGTAGCAGTATAATAATGCATTATGTCATTCTTATTTGTTTATTAATAATCTTGAGGTATTCAAAACGAACTAACTGTAAATTGATATTAAAACGATTAAGTATTCAATAAACAGTAAACATTCTGAGCACAAGAACGATCGAGCTGAATGCCGAAAAGTATGACTCAATGTCATATAATGAGACATGAAAACACATAATTAAGATAATGTATTTCTCTACAAACATGTAAGAAGAATTCATATATTGCAATATTATATCAAATGATGACACAATAAATCGCATAATGAGTGAGCTGGCGGATAAACCCTTCCATATCAAGTCAGCACAAGTATTCTTTTTAGGTTTATTTCTTTCATCAGTATCTGTCCGTCGCGTTGACGCAAGCCCAAAAAACATAATTATGTACATGCGAGATTTAACGATACTCGCGGGGTTTATAGGGCGTTAATTATCGTCTTACTTTTCGCATCTCTAATGAAGAGTTTGATTCAATTTACAACAAGAGTCATGTTAATATGGCCATCCCCCGCCGAATGCTTGCTTTTAAGTTGGAGAGTAGAATATTTCATTTTTAAAAGAAAATTTTTGGTAATGAAGACTGATGTTTGAAGTGATTATAGATATGAAACCATGTAAAGACATTTTCCTATTGAGGGTCACGCTAAAATGCAAGTCACTGTGACAAAAAAAATATAAATAAAATAAATAATAAAAAAGGGCAATAACGAAAAGATAGAAGTTATTATTCTTGGCATGCATCCCCTCATAAGATATACCACTTGAAGATCCAAGTTGATACCTCAAATACTTTATGACTTATGCTCCGGACATAAAATCAAGTCTGAAAAATAACAAAAGGGCAATAACTCAAACATTTTGAAAGGTAAAGTTATCATTCTTGTGCAGTGTAATCCTCCTTAATGAGATCTATTCACCAATGAAGTTTCAAGCTGATATCTCAAATACTTTTTGAGTTTTGCTCCGGACAAAAATTAAGCCTGAAAAATAGCAAAGGGCAATAACTCAAAAATATTAAAGATAAGGTTATCGTTCTTGTGTACTACACTCCTCCTCAATGAGATCTATAAAAAAAAAAAAAAATGAAAAATAGGGTTATCATTCTTGTGCAGTGCACTCCTCCTCAATGAGATCTATCAGCCTATGAAGTCTAAAATACCTTTTTGAGTTTTGCACCGGATATCAACCGAATTTTCAAGTTGATATTTAAAATACTTTTTACTTATTCTCCGCAAAAAAATAGCCTGAAAAATGACAAAGGGCAATAACTAAAACAATATGAAAGGTAAGGTTATCATTCTTGTGCACTGCACTTCTCCTAATAACATCTACCAGCCTATGATGTTCCAAGTTGATACCTCAAATATTTTTGACTTATGCTCCGGACATAAATTAAGTAAAAATTGTGCATGCACTTCTCCTCAGTGAGATATATTAACATATGAAGTATTAAGTTGATACCTCAAAAATATTTCGACTTATGTCAGGACAAAAAGTAAGCCTGAAAATTTACAAAGGGCAATAACTCAAAAATTATGAAAGGTAGAGTTATCATTCTTGTGCACTGCACCCTCCTCAATGATATCTATCCATCTATGAAGTATCAAGCTGATACCTAAAACACTTTTCGAGTTATGCTCTGGACAAAAATGTGGGTCGGAAGAACGGACGGACAGACAGACGGGCGGGCGGACGGTGACTATTACCATATTCCCCGCCGCCTTTGGCGGGGGATTAACAAGCCACAAAGCGCGCTCATTTTTTTTTTCACAAATCTCCACAATACGTGAGTGTCATAGGGTGTATAATATATATAAGACATTTAATTCCGTTACAGATTTTTAGCCTCTTCATAAAACAATAAAGTATATCGAAAACGTATTTGTTTTATATAATGAGTTGCCCTTGATATAATTATGAAGTAATATTCACGTATTATAGAGTAGAAATAGGTATCGTGTTGTCGTAATTAAGTATTATGTAACGTAATTGAGTTATTTCCCTCTATCCATTCATTATTTCTCTAACTGAACTTTCTTACCTTTTTAACCTCTTTAACCTTTGTCAGCAAAAGATCGATGACCAATCGCAATCACTTCTGTCGTTGTTTCGAAAAAGAAAAACATCGCCATTTTTCTATGCTGTCGAAAACCATGAATTGTTTATATACAGGTAATACTCATGTGTATCCTATTGTTTTAACATTCTCTTGTACTTTCGATTGTTCGGAAATGTACATGTATTTCATTGTTATTGTTTGTAAACTTGATTGTCAGGAAATGTACATGTATATGCATATTGTACATTCCAGGAAAGATACATATCATAATATTAACGATTTCTGTCGTACAAGACCCGACGTGTTGTGTTGTTATTTGGAACCCGCATACCCGACTGAGCTGGTCTGCGACAGTGGCGCCCAACGTGGGACTGTGGCATCGGTGCTAAGTATGTCTAAGATACCTGCACATGGTTATATTTACACTGTAACTCCTTGACTTCAGGGACGAATTCTAAAACGGAGGGGGATAATGTCACAGTAACGATAACTCACAATAGGGGAGAATCATATGTAAGCGGCCGGGAAGCTCAGTCGGTAGACATTCACCCTGTAAGCGAAAGGCCCCGGGTTCGAGTCCCGGTCAAGCTGCATATTTTTTCACCCTGTGACATGAGCTACATCCTCAGCCCGCGAGCTAAATGTTCAACATTCGTCTTAATACATAAGTCGACAGTGGCAAATCGTTTAGCACACCAGTGCAGTATACGTAATCTATATCTTCTCCCCGCGAGCTAAATGTTCAACTTCCGTCCGCAAACCTTGCGAAATGCATCAATCCGCTTGCAGTATACGTGACCGATATTTTCATTTAATTATTCGGCTTCTATTCAAACCAAATGAGTAAACAAATCTGTGTATAGATACTGAGTTATCCTGTACATTTATTTATACCCGTTGTCTCAAAAACGTTGTTGGTCCACATATGTGTACCCATAATTTGTGACATCGTTCTACTTTCGTTATGGTGATATCCCCTCCGGTTATATAGTCGGAAAGGTCAATTTATGTGCGGAAAGTTTTCCTTCTATCGCTAACCAAAGCCTAATTTAAAACTTAGGCATAAATATTTCTGCATAAAAACTAAATGACACCTCAACATCCCTATATTGCCGAGATCCTTGAACAATTATGTACCAATTCCAATCAGGATTTTAATCTCATAACGCATAAAAGTGCAATTAAAGCATATTTTTATACAACATGTGCAATTGACCTACTTTTTCAATATTCAAATGAGCTACGCCGGTGTATAGGTAAAATATCTCTCTTCAGATAAGACCTTATAGTAACGGAGGCAGTGAACACTGAAGATTTGCGTTTGAATGCCTGTCAAACACAGAAATATGGATTTAACAGCATTTTAATCAATTATATTGTCACATACATACATGCATACATATTTTGATAAGCGTTAGGCTACGTGGGCGAAATGTACATTTAATTTATAACCGAATTATTAGAATTTAATATGAATATTTTTAAAAAATATTTTTGCTTCCTTAGATCTGACTTTCCGTGATTTTATGCAGGATATTATGGGCCCGCGTATACGGTTACCTCCTCCCCCTTCCCATGTCAGTTTTTTTCCCCCTATCGATTTTCAATTCTTGACCCCCCCCCCTCCCCCTAAAAAATCGTATTCTTCCCTGTAGCGACGTCAACATAATGAAATAGTATTTCCAATAATTCCTTAATTCATTGAAATACTTACATAAATTTATTTTAAAGAATAGTTCAACAGTGTCTCGCTTTCCACCACAACTCTTTATAAAACGTGCAACATGAACTACATGTACAATTTATACTTATCTAAAACTTAAGTCATGAATTTCCACAATACGGTATCAAAAGCTGCCGCAAAGTCAATCAGCAGCACAAGACCTGGTATATTATGTTTTTCAGTATAAAATAATATATCATATAAAAATCTAATATTGGTAGACATGAGCCTTCCTGGCAAGAAGCCTATCTGATCTTCATGTAAAACAGTACCTAGTGTATTTTTAATTCTAAAAGCTATAGATGAAAATGCAATTTTATATGCTATATTTAACAAAGATATGGGCCTCCAATTTTTTAATATTGATAAACCTTTATTTCCTTTGGGAATACATGTTATTACTCCTTGTTTCTGTGTAAATGAAAGTTCTCCTATCGAAAATGCATAATTAATTGCCCTTATTAAAACATTCCTATATCTTTCCAGAAAAAAAAAATTGTAATATTCAAATGACCATCACTGCCAGGACTTGTATTATTTGACATCCTTTTTAAGCTATTTAACATCTCAGAAAGTGATAAATCACCTTCAATTGACATTTTCTTTTTATTTTCAGTGTATGTGGAACTGATATATTATTGAAAATTGTTTCTAAAAAGAAATCGCCACTATCATTGGCTCTATATAAATTTTCATAATGATTCTTTGTTTCTAGCAATATTTCATCCTGTGTATCTAAATTTTTATCAGCCTTGTTTTGTAATCTATGCATAAATTTAGAAACCTTTTTTTCCCCCTGTATCCATTTTGCCTTTGATTTAATCATTCCCCCCCCCCTGCATTTTTGTTTTTCGGAGTTCTAAAGTTCCTGTTTTTATCCGATCTAACTTTACTTTGTTTTTCCAAACGTTAGATTTCTTTCAAAATAATATTTTCCTTAATAATTATCTTTCTTTTTCTAATGTGATGCATAGTTAATTGTCTTACCTCTAATTGCCAATAATAACATTTCAAAGAAAAGTTGATCACTGATACAAAATTTGAGAGAGTGCAATGGAATATCATCATTCCAGTGGAAATAGCATATTGTTCTATCGTTTCTTTAATAATATTATTTTTTATTTCATTCACATAGGACAGACCTTTTAGTAAAGAATTTTTGAATTTCCAGTATGAAGTTTCTTTTTGGAATTTTCCAAAACCTAAAGACAAATATATCAAAGAGTGATCTGAACGATAACCGGGCATAATCGCAGCTTTGTTAATGTCTGTGAACAGATAATCTGAAACTAAGAAAAAAACAAGCCTTGCTCTTTTAATAGGGGTTTTCCTATACCATGTATATTGCTTATCTTCTAAATGATCTCCCCTCCAAGGATCTACAAGTGTGTAGTATGAAATGATACTTAAAAACTTTCCCCGTGCTTTCTAATTGTTTACATTTATATAATTAAATAATTCTATATCTGGATTAAGAACCAGGTCAAAATCTCCTGCTAGAATAAAAATACTGTCATCATATTTAGCCATTTTATCTGACAAATCCTGGTAAAAACCAGGATTATCTTAATTGGTCCATAAACATTAATTATTGTGGTATTTTTACCACAAATATTACAGTTCATTATTAACAAATTCCCATTTATAGCACATTCTATTTTATTCATTTTAAGTTCAAAATTATTGTTTATAAAAATTACAACCCTCTGGACTGACTATTGTAATTACTAAAGAAACATTTATACCCCCATTCCCTTTGTATATATGGTTCATCCTCTTTAGTAAAATGTGTATCCTGCAATATGACTATAAAGTATTTCTGATTTTTAAGAAATTCAATAACATCTTTTCATTTTACCTTATCACCCAGACCCTGTACATTCATTGAAACTATTGAGACTTTATTTATCATATTTACTGAAGCCTAACATAACCCTTTGTTACGGTCAATTTGATGAAATGGCGCAACAAAGAAAAGCCAGCAACAAACTTGTTAACAAATATATTTTAATTATAAACAAGTAACAAATATCAATATGAATATCACAACATACAGTGTCTTAAAATTATTATAACAAATTAGTTTGATCCTTGTCTGATTGATAAAATTTAAATTTAACCTGAGCAACCCAATAGATATGTCCTTTATCCAAATGTAAGTCCGAAATTAATTCCACACTGTTGAATGACCCACACTTGATGAATTGCTGCCAAAAACAAGTCTACTAAAACACGTCTCCTCAACAACAAGTCTGCTCTCCCTAAAACCCCTTTCATTATAAATACTTGAGCAAAATATTCTAGAAACAACCATACTATTCTTCAAAACAGAATGTTCTAAAGTGTAAACAGGTTACATAAGACTTCTAGAATTTTCCATAGAAAGAAAGAAAGTTCCAGTAAACAAATATACCAGTAAACAAGTTAATTTTAGAACAGGGATCGCCTAATAGATCACTCAAGAACAAAACTAGTAAAAAGTTATTCTTAGAATAGGGATTTCCTTCTACAGTGTTGTGTATACATAACTAGGTTAGGTGCAATATGTAACACATTGAAGCAACTAAATGGGGATCATAGAGTATACCTTTATTCTGAATCTGTACTGACCGATACTTATTACAGGTTAGTTTTCCCATTGTCCATCTGTGCAGTCTATCCATGAAGTCTAAATACATGATTGGTCTTGAATTATAAGTATTCCGGAAGCTGGAGAGATAAAAAAGATAAAAGAATCAATAAGTCATTCATAAACAGAAAACATGTTGTCTGATATAGAAATGGGCATATATTAAGGTCAGAGACTACTAAATAGTTTTCCATAGACCTACATTATAAGGTGTATGCTTATAGCTACATCCCTATATCTCATTGGGCATTAAGCTACCCCTGATTTGAAAGTTCCATCCAAGTGCTTTCTAAAAATTACCAGCAAAGTAAAGCATGACCACCAAAATTTTGAGCTACAGACTGTCAAACATGGTAACCCCCATATTGGGACTAAATTTCCCTCCAAATGTCAAAAATAGCACGTTCTCAATTTGTACTCACAAAAATCACACAATGTCAGATAAGCAGATTATTTATGTTTTTTAGTGTTTAGAAAATTCTAATTTTGAAAATTAGACAATACTCACATTTTTATTTTATTGATAACCAATCAGAAAAATCCCATTATGTAAACATTAGCCACGGATTCCCTGTACTTTTTTGCTTGACCATTGGGAAGCCCAGACCTATTTAGTAGTCTCTGACCTAAAGACAGACTTAAAGACTTTTTTCCCTTACAACCCAAATATATTTCAAACAAAACATGTTTTCGAACAACGCCATAAAGAGATTTTTTTTATTTTTTGGTTTTGATTTTTTTTTACATCATTTGAAAGTTAGACTCAGTGCGCCCTTTTCATGGTCATTTTATACATGAAATAGCAGATATATGTTAAGTCAGACAAATGTTAATAACTCCTTTATTTTTTCCTCTACCTTTATTAAAAACACACAGATAACATGTTAACTGTTAACTCAAACCTGAAAACAAAAATATGCAGCCAGCTAGAAAATGTAGCCTGAAAACACAGATCCCCCCCGCTCCACCCCAACAATTGTTTTCTAAACATGCATGTAAAACACAAATTTTCATTAAATTTTACCATCATTTTTATTATTTTTGAATTTAACTTTAAATACTATCTGTGCTTTACATATACACAGCAGTTAAAGCCTTGTAAGGTTTTGTACACCAACACCCAGAGCTAAATTACTAATAAAAACAATGGGTATGGCTGAGAGACAGAAATTGACCTCCAGGTCAGATAGGAGGGTGGTGAGGCTGGAAAAAGCAGTAAATAAAAAAACATACAGACCCTGTCACCCCCAGAGCATTGTGTTACCCACAGTACAGGTAAATTTTGTACTGTAAAGAGGTGTTTTTACATGAAAGAAAATGAACGGATCTAGAAAGCATTGTGCTGGATATTACAAAAAGGGACACAACATTTTCCCAATTAAGGTGTGTAATAAACCTCTGTCTGAGAAAGGGGCCAATGTTTGTGTGCAGTACTGCAGACCAACACCAGAGAATGAAGACCTGGTAGGCCAAGATTCGGTTCAACCACTGGCACTGCAGCATGAAGCCGAATCGGGCAACACAGGCTCATTCAACAAACTTCTGAGAAGCCGCAAGCCGACAGGGACAGAGGTCTTTGAGAAAAAGCCTAATGAGAAGCAGACTATGTAAACTATTTTTCATTACTTGCCTTGCATCAGAAATAAGTCAAAAATAAATATGGCAATCTATTTTATTACATAATCTGTTACAAAAGTAAGCATTTTATTCAATTTTATCCCATTTTTACAGTGATTTAAGCCTAAATTAATCCAGTCAAAAGGATTTTTTGACTGTTTTTCAAACTTTTAATGCAGATTTATGCCATATATCATGATAGTAGCAGCTTAAGTCTTATTTTACTGCATTTAAGCTGTCCAGCTTGTGCCCAGTCTGTTTAAAGTAACATATCTGCCTATGTTACAGCTCAAGGGAGACAACTGCTCCAGCCCTGTATATTCTGTCATAGAGCATTGTGCTCATATCACACAGTGTATACAGTTAAATAACTAAAATTCTATATGCACCTTCCCGGCTGGTGTCTCCAGATGGCCACATACTTTCTTTAAGCCATACCCATTCCCTATTCTGGCTGCCTGTCCATTCCAATCAGTAATCTGGGCCATGATTTACCTTTTTGGGTGTTCATCAAGAGATTTTTGCACTTTTTCCAAAAATTTGATGTTGGTAGAAGCTATTTCTGAAAGGCAGATATCAAAAATGTAAAAAAAACCTACCAATGTCTTGAAGGGCTGTTTGAATTTGGTGCCAAAATCCTTGTGACTCTCCATTTCTGCTTGTCTATTAAGATCAGAGACTATAAATAGTTTTCCATGGACCTACATTATAAGGTCTATGCTTATAGCTACTTCCCTATATCTCATTGGGCATTAAGCTACCCCTGATTTGAAAGTTCCATCCAAGTGCTTTCTAAAAAATCACCAGCAAAGTATGACCACCAAAATCTTGAGCTACAGTCTGCCAACCATGGTAACCCCCATAGTGGGACTAAATTTCCCTCCAAATGCCCAAAAATAGCACATTCTCAATTTGTACTCACAAAAATCACACAATGTCAGATAAGCAGATTATTTATGTTTTTTAGTGTTCAGAATATTCTAATTTTGAAAATTAAAAAATACTCACATATTTATTTAATAATAACCAATCAGAAAATCCCATTATGTAAACATTAGCCACTGATTCCCTGTACTTTTATGCTTGACCAATGGGAAGCCCCGACCTATTTAGTAGTCTCTGACCTATTATCAAGATCAGTGTCAATTGATTAACAATTATCCATAACAATAATCCTTCTCAATTATAATACAAACACTTCAATAACACTTGTAAATTGTTTCTACATTACAGATGTCATTAAACCATTGCATCGACTTTGAATAATATAACAGATGTAAAAATATTTTGAGTTACAACTGTTTACTGTTGATGTTAATCATTGTATACATTACTGTAAAAGAATATACATTATTAAGACTATATTGTTGTACAGATGACTTTAAATTACTTCTTAACATACAAATATATAATAAATCTGAGATGCATTAAACTTGGACCAACCAAGTTGTCCATCAGGACTACACTTTACATGCCAATTAATACATATATGTAAACAAGTAACAAATATATGAATCAGCTGTTATGAAACCAGTAAAAGGTAAGTAGCTTAACCTTGTAAAAACCTTTCTCCACACACAGGATGACTGGTATTACAAAGAAAACATGTACATGTAGACTAGATATACTACCTTAAAAGATTCTTACAAGGTATTTCACCAAACACAGGACATAAATATTCTCAGTTCAGGACATTAGATATTTTCTTCCTGAAAACATATTAACTTAACCACAAAGCACTATGTCCAGATATGAAATAACAACAAAAATGTATTAAATAATGATATTTTTCAACACTCTCCCATGTCAGTCATTTTGTTGGCTGAAAATGTACTACATGCTATAGAATCTATTATGAAATAAGAAATTGTTTAATTATACTCAGTTCTGTAAAGACACAAAGTGTCTAGTTATAAAATGATCCCGTGCTCACAGAGGCACCTTGACAAAACCACTGTCCTACCAAAAGCCAGCCATAAAGCTTCCCCCAAAATATCCAAATATATAAAATATCCAAATGAATAAGCATGAAACAAATCTGATCAGACAGAAACCGGTTGGAACCTTTCTACACCTACCGTAAACACATCTGTCTCTTTATTTATGAAATGAAGTGGAGAAAAACAAAACACTGCATGGGCTCCACTATTTTTCCTCGGCCTCTCGCGCATCTATTTATAGAATATAAATATAGAAACAGTTTAAAATTGAACATCGGGGATTCCCCGGTAAAGTGGGCGTGTCCTCTCTTACGGAACATAAACAAAAGCCCACTCGCATTGAATTGAGTTAATTTACACAGTTATTTTATTGAGATCCAACCGACTGTCTACAATAATCTTCCTTCCGTTCTTAAGAAGTGCAAGTATTTTACCTTCATTCGACCATTAAATTCTTAATTACGAATTAAAAACTTTAAGTTTTGTAGAAAATATAATTTTTAAACTAATAGATACATTTATATTTTAGCATTGCATTGGTATATTACCTTGATGAGAAAAAAAAAAAAAAAAATGTTGGGGTGTTGAAAACAGAGAAGGTTATTTGTTACTATTTCTCCTTTATTGTTATTTAAAGTGTGAAAATAAATGCTATTCACAAGGAGATTACATATCACTATGTTCCAAATCAGGACTGTTCCTGAATTATTGTTGTGGTAGATAATTCTATTTTTTTATCGGGAAACAATTATCAAGCATTTTAAAGTAGAGATTGTGTATGCCAAACTTGAAAGAAGCTTTCTTCGCCCTTTTAAGTTTGTAGAAAATCATGAACCGTAACTCTAAATAGATAAAATTTAGCAATAAAGTTGGAGCTGAATATGACAGTAATATAAATAAATGACCATTCTATATTTCTCCATACGTTGTTTTCCAGGGCTTGTCTAAAGTCCCCCTTACAAAAGATGTTGTGTAGCTGTGAATAGGTTCAAACCCTTAGGACATTGTCATTGAAGTAGTACCAGTTTGTTTCCTCTGTTTGGTCTAAAGCTCACAAGATTATTTCAATGCTCAATGTAAGGAATTAGAGTGTATCATGTTACTTGTCTCATGGCTTGATTTTGAATAATTCAGTTCTGTAACTGCTTCTTGTCTGGTTTGTTTTGAATGCCCCTACATCTGTAAAACTGTCACTGATTGTTAGGACAATACATCATCAATTCAATGAATTAAATTTCTTTTTGTTGATGCAAGATTCCAATATATTTATGCGTTATGTTATATCAAATCTTTTGCTATGTATCTGTCATTTAAATTGATTTGCTTTCATTCAGATTACAGCATGTTGGAACAAGAAAAGTGGAGGGTGATGTGCTTACCAAGTGAAGGAAACTATGACAGGCAGGGCATGTGGAAACAAAGAAAACTGGCAGCAGAAAACTGACACTGTCTTTCAGGCCATCTTATCCCTGTTTCATCAAGACCAATGAGAGATGCACAGAGCAACAGTCAAGATTCAAGTGACACTGTAACAAAAAGCCCTAGTTATTTTGAGCTCTGTGAACACTTCTGATTACGAAAAAGGGTGCCACTAGATATATCCATTTTATGGAGCTAGCAAGTCCACGACATTTGTCATACAAAATAAAAAAAATAATATTGAGTAAGATTTACTTTTTCACTAATTTATAAGATAATTTGGAAAATAAGACCCCCCTCCCTCAAACACTATATTGAGCCATCTTTCTTGTATGTACTAAAGTAACCATTCAGTTGTTGAAACTTGAAAACCTCTAATGTTTCTGAATAAGTGAGTACATCATAGATCAAGGTCTCAATGCCATGTACTTTTATGGAATATGATTGATGGATTAAAGTTATAAAAAATTATATTGACCTCTTCAAATACTATTCAACATTCTTATGGAAAATGGAAAATTAATACATGCATTACCTCAAAGGTCAAGGTCAGACTCTTATGACATATTATGAGGCATAAATGTTTTACAAACATACTGGTATGTCAATATTTTCTTTCGAGTATTGACTATTAATGACAAGTCAATTTTAATGGAAAGGTTATTTGTATGTTTCTCAAAATAAATAAAAAGTGCAAAAATAATGTATGAAAAGATTCTATGTTACATGAAGGGTCTGTTGTTAGTTTACAATCAGTTTTGCATCTCACAAATCGTATAAAAGTTTGTTTTCTCAACTGTTTTTTAGCTCGACTATTAAAACAAAAGAGGGCCAAGATGGCCCTTGATCGCTCACCTGAGAAAGATGATTGCTCAAGAAATAAAGATGCTAGAGTGTAAAAGTGAAATCTGGCTTTTTTATGGTGAAAAGGACATAACTTCTAAATTAACTTGTCAATATTAGTTTTAATTGAACCAGATTGCGAAATTATGGGCATAAACATTGTCTTAAAGTTTAAAAAAGATTGCTAAAAAAATTGACGTATCTTAGCCATAATCAAACTGAATCAAGACCTTATGGTCATAAGCATTGCCATTAAGTTTGAAGATGATTGCTCAAAAGATGAAGATGCTAGAGTGTAAACAAAGTGAAATCTGGCATTTTTTTTATATCAAAAGGGGCTTAACTCCTGACCTAATTGACCGATCTCAGCTATATTCAAACTCAATCGAGACATTATGGTCATAAGCACTGCCATAAAGTTTTAAGATGATTGCTCAAAAGATGCAGATGCTAGAGTGTAAACAAGTGAAATTGGCATTTTAATATTAAAAGGGGCTACTCCTGACCTAATTACGGATCTCAGCCATAATCAACTAATCGAGACATTATGGTCATAAGCATTGCCATAAAGTTTGAAGATGATTGCTAAAAAGATGAAGATGCTAGAGTGTAAACAAAGTGAAATATGGCATTTTTAACACCTTTTGTGATCGCCCTTCGTCCGGCGTCCGTCGTCGTGCGTCGTCCGTCGTCAACAATTTGCTTTAAACGACATCTCCTCTGAAACCGCTGGACAGAATTTAATGAAACTTGGCAGGAATGTTTCTTGGGTGAGGCTCTACAAAAGTTGCTAAAATAAAGTTGACCCATGAAGAACTCTGGTTGCCATGGCTACAAAAAGAAAAATAATTTGAAAACTTTCAAAATCATCTTCTTCAAAACTACAAGCCATATTTCAAAATAATTTGGTACAGATGTTTCTTGGGTCAACCTCTACCAAAGTTGCTAAAATTATTCCGATCCGTAAAAAAACATGGCCGCCAGGGGCGGGGCTTATTTGCCTTATATGTATAGAGAGAAACCTTTAAACAACATCTCCTCTGAAACCACTGGACAGAATTTGATTTAACTTGGCAGGGATGATCCTTGGGTCAACCTTCACAAAAGTTGCTAAAATAAACTTGATCCATGTAGAACTCTGGTTGCCATGGCAACAAAAAGAAAAAACAAGAGCTCCGCTGACAGCGGGGCAATATACGCCCGAAGGTATGTATTGTCAGGGAATATCCTAAGACAAAAAGGATAAGCACAAACATGTATATATAAAGTATTATTTCAACAAGAAGGATTGGCAATGTTAATCTTCAAGGGCTTTATTATAACAGTGGCTACAAATAGGTTTTTCATGTTTCTTATTATGTGAATAGTGCTTTAATCAAGAGTTACCTCATTACCAGCTAACCCAACATAGTTTATGGTCAGTGTAATATGCTTCTTTGGTTCCACATATACAGTCTTCAATGTTGGTGAATATGAGGTCAATTGTGGAGTTATTATCTGTGGTTGGACCTGTCATGATCTGTTTGAAGCGGACACAAACAAAAATACTAACTTAGCACCAGTTAAGATATTTGACCTTAAATTGTGACCTTGACCTTAAACCTAGCCATCTGAAAGCTATGTTCTGCACATCCTCTCACTCTGGGTGATACTTCTGCCAAATAGTTTCCATTTACATCCAGCGGGTCAAAAGATACAGAGCGGACACAAATATACTTACTTTGCTCCAGTTAAGATATTTGACCTTGAATTGTGACCTTGACCTTGAACCTAGCCATCTGAAACCTATGTTCTGCACATCCTCTCACTCTGGGTGATACTTCTGCCAAATAGTTTCCATTTACATCCAGCGGGTCAAAAGATACAGAGCGGACACAAAATACTATTTGCCCAGTTAAGATATTTGACCTTGAATTGTGACCTTGACCTTGAACCTAGCCATCTGAAACCTATGTTCTGCACATCCTCTTACTGTGGGTGATACTTCTGCCAAATAGTTTCCATTTACATCCAGCGGGTCAAAGATACAGAGCGGACACAAATATACTAATTTTGCCCAGTTAAGATATTTGACCTTGAATTGTGACCTTGACCTTGAACCTAGCCATCTGAAACCTATGTTCTGCACATCCTCTTACTGTGGGTGATACTTCTGCCAAATAGTTTCCATTTACATCCAGCAGGTCAAAAGATACAGAGCGGACACAAAAATACTAATTTTGCACCAGTTAAGATATTTGACCTTGAATTGTGACCTTGACCTTGAACCTAGCCATCTGAAACCTATGTTCTGCACATCCTCTCACTCTGGGTGATACTTCTGCCAAATAGTTTTCATTTATATTAAGTGGTTCAAAAGATACAGAGCGGACACGAAATTGCTAACGGACGGACGGACGGACAGACGGACGGACGGACAGACGGACGGACGACCAGCGGCATAACATAATACAGCCCTTCGGGCGTATAAAAATGAAAACTTTAAAAATCATCTTCTTCAAAACTACTGGCCAGATTTTAAAATAAATTGGTACAGATGTTCCTTGGGTCAACCTCACCAAAGTAGCTAAAATTATTCCGATCCGTAAAAAAACATGGCCGCCAGGGGCAGGGCTTATTTGCCTTATATGTATATAGAGAAACCTTTAAACAACATCTTCTCTGAAACCACTGGACAGAATTTGATTTAACTTGGCAGGGATGATCCTTGGGTCAACCTTCACAAAAGTTGCTAAAATAAACTTGATCCATGTAGAACTCTAGTTGCCATGGCAACAAAAAGAAAAAAAATGAAAACTTTAAAAATCATCTTCTTCAAAACTACTGGCCAGATTTTAAAATAAATTGGTACAGATGTTCCTTGGGTCAACCTCTACCAAAGTTGCTAAAATTATTCCGATCCGTAAAAAAACATGGCCGCCAGGGGCGGGGCTTATTTGCCTTATATGTATATAGAGAAACCTTTAAACAACATTTCCTCTGAAACCACTGGACAGAATTTGATTAAACTTGGCAGGAATGATCCTTGGGTCAACCTTCACAAAAGTTGCTAAAATAAACTTGATCCATATAGAAATTGGTACAGATGTTCCTTGGGTCAGCCTATTTATCTCAGGTGAACGATTTAGGGTCATCATGGGCCTCTTGTTTTAATATTAAAAGGGGCTTAACTCCTGACCTAATTGACGTATCTTAGCCATAATCAAACTGAATCAAGACCTTATGGTCATAAGCATTGCCATTAAGTTTGAAGATGATTGCTCAAAAGATGAAGATGCTAGAGTGTAAACAATGTGAAATATGGCATTTTTTTAATATTAAAAGGGGCATAACTCCTGACCCAATTGACGGATCTCAGCCATAATCGAACTCAATCGAGACATTATGGTCATAAACATTGTCGTAAAGTTTGAAGAGGATTGCTCAAGAAATAAAGGTGATAGCGTGTAAACACTAAAAATTGTTGACGCCGCACGCCGCACGACGGGATCACAATAGCTCACCCTGAGCTTTGCTCAGGTGAGCTAAAAAATATGAGAACTATTGTAGTCGCCCTTGCAACGGCGTTGGTGTTGCAGCTTTTGGCTAAAATTTTACACGCAAGCTACTATCAAGTTTGTGTCTCAATAGCCATTCATGGTATTGACTTGAAAGTTTATGAATATAACCAAGGTAGATAAATCTTGATGGAATATATTACAAATAATGGCCCCTTTTTAACTTAGAAATTTGATTAAAGTTTTGGATGCAATGTACTTTCATGTTTTATCTCAGGTCTAGGCATGTAATTGATTTGAAACATCTTAAATACGTTATATGGGTATCATACTATCACGGTAGATAACTCTTATTGGAATATATAAGAAGTTATGGCCCCTTTTTAAATTAGAAAGGTTAAAGTTTGCATTTATTTGTTTAACTCAGAGTCCAGGTAAGGGATGATTTGAAACATCATAAATATATCTAAGGGTATCATACTATCAAGGAAGATAACACTTAATGGCATGTATTACAAATTATAGCCCTTTTCTTACTGTGATACTTTGTTAAATTTTTGCATGCACAGTGTTATTAGGCTTATGTCTCAGTAACTAGGCATGGGATTGAATTTAGACTTTGTAAACATATTTGGGAGTATCAGACTATCAAGGTTTATCATTTTTGTCTATTACTATATAATGGGTATGTGAAGGGCAAGAATTGAAATGGATTTCATTTGATTTACCAACAAGCATTTTGAATAGTCGAGCGTGCTGTCCTCTGAGAGCTCTTTTTGTTTTTAGACAGTTTCCTGAAAGAAAAAAAAAGGCAATTGCAACATGTATGTAACATGTTTATGCGTATGAAAATAAATGAGGCAGTTAAAAATCTTCAAAAAAAAACTTCAAGGGTTAAAGTCAGTGACATGAAATTTGTAATGGATCTAATAAAAAGTTATTGCTAATGGATTACAGGTATATAGACAGCAACTAGGAAAATAGTACAATCATTTTGTGAATAATTTCAATAAATGCCAGTGACTGAATCCCCTGCACTGAATAAGATAATTTAACACCAGAATTAAAGTAAATTCCATGTAATATGAGATGTCAGTTTCAACCTTGACGTAATGTTTGTCTTTTCTAAAGACATATATGCAGTTTCAAAACCATGTTTATGTATAAAATTAAACTAATTACTGAGCTATAATTATTGCTGTAAAATAATTTCTTTACGTACGAACGACATCGGTTGAAAAGTAGTTAACATGTGTGTACCCTGTCGTTCTCCTTTCGGTTTGTCGATATCCCGGGTCGCCCTAAAAATTTAAGCGTGACAACCAGTACAAAAATAATCATGTCGCGCTAAGCGGCCCATTGATATGACTAGTTGAAATCCATCGTTCTAAATGAGCATTATAATTGTAATTATAATAACAGCTCTTCTGAAAGGTGTAATTTCGTTACGAAATTCGTACAGCCGTCTTTGTTTTCACAAAGCATAATTAATACGCAACCGTTAGTCTTTCAATTATAACATGTAAATAAGCTAAACAATTTATCACAAAACACGCATATGAGAATAAAAAAAGAAGAAAAGCGATAAATTAACGATAGTGATTGATTTAGAATACTTACAGAAGCTTTGTTGACATTTAGCCGCTTGTGTACAGTTACACCGTTTAGGTCATGGGCTAAAAATAGAAGCTGACGCGATATGCCGAATACTTCCGTTGAAATTTCGTGTGCGACTGCAAATTGTCGAGCAAAACGAAAGATTTTAAAATCTCTTTTATGTAATGAAATGGCCAAAATTATGTTGAAGTAATGTACGGATTGTTTATTTTGAATGTCTTACGGCCATTCTTGTAGAATTTTATGAACAATTTTTTATACGATATTATCATGTTTCTGAACACTATTATAACTTTAATCGGAAATTGATTATTTTTAAAGGTAAAGGAACCCTAATGGGCTCGGCAAATGTCGGCAAATGTCGAAAAGTTCGCCTAACACGCATCATTCGGACTGATTCTTTTTCATTAAAAAGTTAAAAATGTAACAATTTTGATTGCTATTCATCTATTTTAATGCAAAAATACTGTTCCCTTTTTAAAAAAGTAAAGAAAAACACCTCCCCGAATTACCTTCCGGTGACGTCATTTTGGAATTCCCCTAGATTTGTCTGCGTAATTGTGAAAATTGAGAGTATTTTAAAAAGTTCTCCATAAAAAGGCAAATTTTAAAAAGCAAATGGTATCTTAATTAAACATCACAACAGTAACATAAGTTCGTGTATTGGATATTCGTGTAAAGATGAAAATTGTACCAGTGATTCTTTCGTGCTAAGATTGTACGTACTTGGTCAAATAGTTTTTGTCATTATCTGATCAATATTTCGACTTGACTTGACTTGACTATTTGAGTTTACCGTCGCTTCGACAGAATTTCAGTCATATAGCGACGTCCAGCTAATTACAAGTGGAAGATCAATATTTCGCTTCACAGTGATATTACATTAATCTTGCAATAGAAAAAGACACTTAATAGGATAATTATATTATTATTTAAAGTTGTGCTCACATTGTACCTGAAAAGAACTTAGGAAGCAGTCAAAACATAAAATTCTGTGTTTTTACTGAGCTTAAACAAATAGGGGGTCAGGTAATGTATGCTGTTATTATTTGATATTTTTATGGTTAACCTATATAATATTGTGCATTTTTATGTTTGATATAGTATATGAATATTTATGAACAGCTTGTTCTGAGAAATTTGAAGAAAAATACGTTCTTTACCTGAAATTGTAATGTTTCTATTTTATAAAGGGGGGGGGGGGGGGGGTATCAAACTTTAATATGAAGACTTCCTGCATAAATTTATAAATGTATATTTTATCAAGTTTTTCTTATGTTACTAATATGTTTTCCATTTGATATATGTCTAAGTTATATGATAAATCAATTCATGAGAAAAAATGGGAAATTTGATGATTTTATAGCAGTTTTTATACGTATACCCCCACACAATTTGCGAAAGCATTTCAATACAAGTTTACATAGATTAAAAATAATTAAAATTTAACAATCTATGGTTGGAAATTTCCTATATTGCACGAAATGCTTTCTTTAAATGTATAGAATAGAAATACACCAAAGAAACAAGAATTTCAAAAGTCATGCATTAGGGTGCCACTACCTTAAAAGGTTTCATTTCTTTTAAGAATAAGTGTTAAATCAATGTTTTTGGACACAAAACAGTTGTTAGCTTCAATATATTCAATCTACGACACGGAAAAAGGGTGTATCAGGTGTTACTGACGAAAAGAATATCAAATCACCGATTCTGATTTCCACTCAGTTTTAGGTGGCTTTGACATTAGACGCAGAGGCGTGACAACCAGTAACAAAAATATCATGTCACGCCGAGTGGCTCATTGATGGGACTACAACGTTGTGTACATTGGATTTATCATTCCTGTATGGTAAGTACGATTTGCGTTATACACAATACTATTTTAGAGAGTAACATATCGCGCAAAGAAATATATTACTATTGTGTAAACTGCAGTATGTTTACACAGATCATTTCCAATATGTGGGTCTGAATTAAACACTCGTGAGTACGGCATAGTTGTGTTACTGAGACCGATTGATACTATTAGATCTTTCCGGATAAAGTGATATTTAAGGGCCTTTGCAGTTGTCTGGGCAGTCTGGTTCTTGCAAGTAATATCTTGAGCGTATCTAGTAAAATGATCCGTAATAACCAAAACGCTCTCATATCCCCCCTTTAGACTACTCAAGGGACAAGAAATCCACACTAATTCCATAGGTCTTGATGTCTGTATACTGACCAATTCAGATGCTGTCTGCTGGGTCTGTCTGCGGTCTCTTTCTGAGAACACAGCGACTGCAAATTGCGATTTTTACCTCAACGTCCCGTTCAAGTCCTGGCCAGTAAAGTCTCTGGCGAGCAAGCCACAATGTCTTGTCTCTGTCTTTGTGACCCGCTTCATCATTGACACCCCGAAGGGCTTTCTCCCGCCAGGACTAAGGAATTACAAACTGCTGAGTGGGTTGACCATTCTGAGAAGTGGTTCTGTACAGCACCTGATCCAGGAGATGGAGGCGTTTCCACTCTCGTAGGAATTGTTGTACTTCTTTGGTTTCCCGAGCTAGAGTTTCGCCCTGGGGTGAAAACCACTTCTCAGAAGTTCAGTCACTCTAGACAATGTCTTGTCTTTCCTCTGCTCATCTCTCCAAATGATTGTGGTTTTGTCCTCTTGAACTCTGACCTTTCCTGCAGAAAAAGGGCAGGACTCAACAGACAAACATTCAGCTAGGAGCAGGGAAACTTGAGCTGCTACACATACAGCTTCTGTCAGGTCTGGAGAGATGTGAGGTCGCCTGCTCAAACCATCTGCATCAGTGTTGAGCTTGCCTGGCTTATAGCAAATCTCAAAGTCAAAGTGCTAGAGAAGCTAACCACCTATGACTGGCTGCATCAAGTTTACGTAATTTAACGGATTGTTGTCTGTGCAGACTACAAACTTGTTCCCAAATAGGTAGTCATGGAATTTTTCCGTGACTACCCATTTGAGTGCCAAGAACTTTAATTTATGAGCTGGGTATCTGGTCTCTAATGGTTTCAAACTCCTGCTTGCATAAGCTATGACCCTGTCCACCCCATCCTGTTTTTGGTAAAAAATTGCACCAAGACCAGTATCTGAGGCATCTGTATGCAGAATGATTGGCTGGTCATTGCATGCAAATGCAAGTACAGGGGATGTTGTAAGCTTTTCCTTTATGGTGGTAAATGCCTTCTCTTGAGCATGACCCCAGACCCACTCTGCTGGTTTGACCTTGACCTTTTTACTGCTTTTGGTTTTGCGCATTTGCTTATTGGTTACAGGGCCTTTAAGCAAATTATTCAGGGGTTCATCAATTTGACTTTAATGATGAACATACCTTCTGTAAAAGCCAGCAAAACCTAAGAATTGCCTTAATTCTTTAACATTCTTAGTTTTTGGCCAAGAAGCCACAGCTGTTATCTTATCTTGGTCTGTGGATATACCATCAGAACTGATTTGATGTCCCAAATATGCTACCTTGGTCTTAAAGAACTCTCACTAGATGGTTTGAGTTTAAGACAATGGTCTGCATGTCTACTGAAGACAGACTCAAGGCGTACAAGATGCTCCTCAAAGGTTGTGGAAAAGATGAGACACTCTTTAAGAAGTAAATATCCCATACATCTTTCCATCAACCTTTGGAAAGTTGCTGGGACATTTGTGAGGCCAAAACCAAGACGGTTCCATTCATAAAACCCCAGGTTGCCAACCGTAAATGCCGTCTTAGCCTTATCCTCCTCAGCCATCTGTACATTCCAATAGCCAGACCTTGTATCTAGCTTTGAAAAGTACTTGGCGCCAGAGAGACTATCAACTAGATCTTCAAATCTAGGCAACTGATAGGAATCGTTGACAGTGCGGGCATTGAGCTGTCGCCAGTCAATACAAAACGGAGACTTCCGTCCTTTTTACTTATCAGAATAACATTTGAACTGAATGGAGACTCAGACTATCTGATTATTCCAGCTTCCAGCATTTCTTTAGTATGTTGTCTGAATTCCTCCGGTATGTTTGCTTGAAAGGGGTAGCATCTTTTAAAATGGTTTTATGTTTGTGGAGTTCAGTGCAACCTTTGTCAGTAGGTCCTGTTGAAAATATATGCTTCCAATTACTCAGGACTTGTTTAAGCTGAAGTAACTGAGACGGCATCAGCTTTTCAGTTTTAATTTTGACCCCCCAAGTCATCAGTAATATCAGATTTGGTAGTCTCAGAAGGACTCATATTGGTGAGGTTGTCAACTACTTCCACCTGTGAAATCTTACAGATACCTGATTTAGGTTTAAAAGTGATAGGTTTGCCTGTTAAATTACACACTTTCACTGAAATTCTACAACATTTACCACTATGTTTGAATTTATGAATGTGTAATTTGCAGACGCATTCAATTTTCTGTCATAATCTCAAAATCTGAGTAAAGGTTGACCTCTAGCTATGCAACACACAGACAGTGTTTTATATGGTCCTAGCTGTACAGGTTTCTTGCTACAAGCCTAAGCATCGAAAGACAATGAATCCAGAATATCAATAGCCATATTCCATTCTTCAGGTAACTCAACAGGAGAACACGACGACATCTCTCTAAATAACCTGATAACATTTGTACCTATGATAACTGACAGTTCTGACTAGATAAGTTACTGACAACTAAAACTGGGATATCAAGACTGACATCTGGTACTGAGGGTAAAACTAATGAACATTCAATGAAATCCGAATA
>CM037777.1:33596476-33646476 GCA_021229015.1 Solen grandis | reverse complement strand
GAGCATTTTAAATAATGAAAAATTTCTCCGAAAAAAAACCTTTTTTTCCGGAAAATTTTAAAAAAACGCTACCGGAATTTTCCCTCGCGCCGTTAACGGCCACATTCCCCCGCGTCGAAGAAGTTCCCCCTTCATCTTAAAATTAACGGAAAAGGACCACCCAAAAACCCCCAAAAAAAAAAAAAAAAAAAAAAAAAAACCCGAAAAAACAACCCGGTATCGAGGGGGCTACCCCCTATTATTGAAAAAAAAGGGGCCTTTTTACAATCGCGGACAAAGGGAAAATGTAAACAACTATCCCCCCCCCCCCTGGGCCCCGTATTATTTATTTTTTTTTGGAGGGAAGTGAACATTCAAATCGCCCCCAAAAATTTTTAATTTTTTTTTTCTACCTTTCCCCTGTCTTTTCTCTACCATTTCCTGTAAATGCCGTGTCAATATTTTATTTTTGGGGCCAATTTGGAAACGTTTTTCCCCCTTTTCCCCTTTTTAAAAAATTTTTTAATCACAACCCCAACACCCCAGGGGTTTTTGGAATCCGCGGCTTTTTAACCCCCGGCTTACCCCGGGGCGACAAAAAAAGGGGGTTTGGGGGGGTTTTTTTTAAAAAGGGCGAGATACCCCCTTTTTTGTTTTTACCTTCGCAATTTTTTTTCACTTTCTCCGTAAAATAAAATCAAAATTTATAATTTTTTTTTTTTATTTGTTTATTTTTTTTTTTTAAAAAAACGTAACGCGTATACAAAATGGTTATTCTCTTTTAAAACAAGAGTATTATTTTTAAAATTAAAAGTAGAACAAATAGTAACGCATTTTTTTAGGGGGTTTAAAAACGCTATACAAGTTAAATTTTAAAATTCAAAAAGCCATAAAAATTTTTTGTTTTTGTTGCGTTATTTACCGGAACCGTTATAGGGTTTCAAAAAATGCATGCAATTGTATTATTTGTTGCGTTTGTCAACAGTTAAAAGTTTTCAAAAAAATTGCTGAAAATTTTTGTATTATTTGTTTCAAATGTCGGGGCCCATTTAATTAACTTCTTCGAGATATTTTGATACGTTATGTCAACCCATTTTATATGTTCTTGTTCATAAAATTTTATGATCCGAAATAACAAAATATTTTTTTCTCTCTCTCGCTCTCTTTGCGATTTTTTTTTTTTTTTTTTGTATTTACGCATTATCGCTGAAAAAAAATTTTTTACTTTCGTTTTTTCATTCTCTCGGCAATTTTTATTCGAGGTATTATTTGGAATTCTAGTAAATAAGGCGGAATACGAGAGTAAAATGAAAAATAAATTTTAAAAAAAAGTTAAATACATCATCTATCGTTAGTTTAACGGAATTTCAAAAACAGAAAGAACAGATTTTTTTTTTTGGATTAAGGGATACATAAGCTCTCGTTATACATCATATTTTATTTTAAATAATATAATAGCCAATATATAACAAAAATAATGCATAAATACACTACTTTAAACGCACACACTTTTACATAAAAAGTCTATATACAAATACACGCGCCATTTCCACGCTCCCCACGGTCCAATACCGCCCCCGTTTTTTAAACAGCATTTTGCGTCAAACAAAAAGAGGGGATTAAAATTTTCCTTACAATTTTGCCGGCTTTAACGGGCTTCAAGGTCAAATTTAAATAACCAATCATTTGTTTTAATTAAAATGTTATTCGTTACCCCCCAATTGATCGATTAATCGAAATAAAATATTACCCTCTATCAAGAGCGGACGTCATTCAGCCAGTTTTGCCCCGGAAAAACAATGTTATATCGTTTGTTGAGAAAGAGGTAAAATATACCCAAACTTTAGTAATTTTGTAGAATCTATATATTATTTGAACGAAATATCTTTTTTCCCAGGTGCATTTTATCCCCTTCGACGTTTCTTATTTTTCACTTGTTAAAATAGTCTCAAGAAATAAAAGATTTATATGCAATTTCTTTTTACAAACTTCTCTTTTTCTAAACTAAAACAACACACGGCAAAACAAAGGTGTAACAAAGTTGTTTAATGAGGGAATAAATTCCTTTGGATAATTTCAAGTCTTTGGGAATTTTTAAAATTGGAAAGTTTTTTACAATTTCATTATTTTTTAAAATATTATACACCGGAAAAAAAACCCCAACACAAAAAAAAATGGTTAATTAATCATTAACTCAATATTTAAAAATAAATTCGTATATACGTTACATCAAACTTTTACGTTTTTACAATTTTTAAAACGCGGCCAAAACGGGGTGCTTATTAATAAAATTATTCAGTAATTGCCATTTACAATATTTGAAACTCGGGGAGCGATTTTCTTTCGATTATTTAAAAAAATTACAGGTATTAAACACAAAGGGGGTCAGGGGAAAAGAATTTCCAAAACCCTAATTTTTGATATAAGGATTTACCTTATAAATATTTGACCCCGAGGATATCAGCGGATTTGTATTATTGCAAGTCAATCAATACTACCCAAATATTCGATTTTAATTCAGCCTCGAGAGATTATTCAAAACAAGGTAAGGCCCCATTCTAAGGGGGGTTTAATTTACTTTTAAAAAAACCACGAAAAAAATATTTTAATTTAATTACTGTATAAAACTTGTAATAATAATCAAGACAGCGAAGATTCCCGGTCAATCTAACGAAGCTTTGATTTTCTACCCAAGGAATAATTTTCGCGAGGGGAACTGTAAAAGGTTTTAAAATATTTAATACCTTATCAAAGTGTATAATTGAAACACCCAAATAATGTCAATTTATTTATTTCGCAAATTTTACAACGAGCCCACTAAAAATTTGAAAACCTCCTTATTTTGTTTTTGTTATTTTTTTTTATCTTTTTTAAAATGACTGGCTCATTTTATCATTAGCAATGATATAAAATCATGTTACCTTTTAATTACGACATGGTGTCTTTCTAACACGGTAGATTATTAATAAGTATGATTTTTATCACGGTAGTTACTTAACTGATATCATTTTATCTGTTATCTTCTTTTTATTGTTTTTATTATTAATACTATTATTACAAGTATCCGTGCGCCCGCGCGCCTCACAACCCTCCCACGCTTACAGAAATAGACCCCGATCCTGCTTCCCGAGAGACATTCATCTCAACCAGGATACTTCGAATCCGTAATCCCGGGGACTGGGTAAATTGGCTAATTTTTAATCGCCGAATAACCGCGAAAATGGAGCACGTGCTGAGGGCTTTTTTGGACCAGGGCGTTTCCGCCGCCAATTCAGTCGTTCGTCACCGCCCAGGGTATCCAAGACGACCCGTTCGTGGAAGATATCCTCCACCGACTAATGGCTAACGAGTCGCCGCTTCGAGTCCCCGGATCTCCTCCGATTTGGACCTCGGAAGATGCCGACGAGCTGCTGAATTTCTTGAAGTCTCCGGAGAAACCCGCGGGCATCAAGTCCATATACACCCAGTAAACCGGTCGACGCAGGACGCGGACAACCTGCTGTCCATTGCTAAAATCGCCGGAGAAACAGCGTCCCCCCTTTGTAAGTTAAATCTCTTAATTTTTATTATTTACTTTTTATATTTTATTAAAATAATGAACAACAAATAAAATTTATGTCACGATATGTATTTATCGAATAATGATTTATAAACTTTTTTTTTTTTTTTTTTTTTTCAGAGTCGAAATAAATACGAATATTCCGCCGACGATACAGGTCGGTATGGGCGGGGCGGCTATGACGCATAAATGCTCTATCTGTAACAAATCGTTTACGACAAAGGGAAATTTAAAGTCGACATATCAAGACCGAACACGATGGCGCGACTTACACGTGCCTAAAATGTCAGAAAGCGTTTAACCGTCAAACCAAATTTAAAACGTCACGAAAAGGACTGTAAAGGTCTTTTTCCCTGCGATCGATGCCCGGAAATCTTGAAATCCGCCCGACAGTTGGAATTTTTTCATGAAAATAAAACATAAGGCGAAGCCACCAAGCGTTCCGCCGGAAGACCGGAACCACAGCTACGAGTGTCGGCACTGCCCCGCCCAGTTTCAGCACCCGAAACAACTGCAAATTCACAACGCCAGCAACACGGTCCACGGGGTTCTATGCCCGAGTCCCCGCAAACCCGGGCCCAGCCGTCAGCACCGAGATGCTTTTCCGAGTTCCCGCCCGCCCGGACCCAGCCGTCAGCACGGGGATGCTGGAACCGGGCTCCCCGCAGCCCGGATCCATGTCTTATAAATGTCGAAGGTGTCCCCCCCGTGTTTCCGGACCGCCAAGCTCTACACGCCCACAACGCGCAGCGGCAAATACCAGGGAGGCGCCGGCTTGCACCCGCAAACCTTTCCCAGAGGGCCAGGAAAACCCTGGGTCGACGAAGACGGTACGATCGACGAGGGGTTTGCGAGATTGCTACCTGGTAAATAGGGCTATATCCTCGAAAGGTACAACGAGGCCCGTAAGTCAATATACAACATTCCCATGTTCCCCGTATGACCGTCGAAGATATCGGCCAAGCCCTTCAAGGCGTGTACGACCGTCAACACAACGCCTTTAAAGTAAACCTGAGTTTTCGGGTTCATTATGCGGCACGTGGAGACGGGGCGGTATCGATACTTCCGACCCTATGACAACGTCAACGTTCTAGAGACACCTATCCTGATCTCATCTCGGTCGATATATCAAAGGTGAGTATTTTTATTTATTATTTTTATATATTTTTATTTAATCTATTTTTAAAATATATAATTTTAATTGATTTTTTTATAATACATTTTTCTTTTAAATCCATGTCAAATGAATTTTAAAATATGAAATATAACGCCAAAGCCGCGTCACTATCCAGGTTCCTCAGAAAACTGAGCAGTATGGACGTCAGGCGGAGATGACGAAAAACAGACCGGATACCAATGGAAGCTGGTGTTACTGACCAATATCCGGGTCAAGGTCTTTAAACACCGATTTCTCACTGGGGCCGCGAACGAGGAGGGACTTCCGGAATACGTTCGCCGTTCAAAATCCATCGTCTCCCTTGGACAAGGCCCCCCTTCACCAAAACGAGATATGACGACAATTTATGTCTCTTCCGGTGTCTATGTCTCAAACGCCACGGTTCCCTGGTCAAAGTTCCCGAACTCTACGATCAGTGGGAAAGATCGCACAACGCGCGAGAATATAGGATTTTCTCTGCGGTCGCATGGCGGTTCAAATAACATCGCCCTCCAATTTTAAAGGAATACAACTCACCGACCTCCCCAGTTCGAGCAGTGTTTCGACATCAACGTACAATGTTTTCCCTGCGAGAAGACGGCACGGTGGTACCCGTCTTCAAGTCGGCGGAACGGTACCCGGACACCCTGTACGTAAATCAGCACGAGAATCACTGCTCCTACGTTACTAATTTCCAGCAGTACGCCAAAAAATTTCAGTGCCCGTTATGCGACCGGATGTTCGATGATCATTGGTGCTTTAAACGACACGCCAAAATATGCGATAAAAAGACCCTGTACGTTTATCCGGGTGGTTTTTATCGGGAGCAGCGGACGATATTCCAGCAACTGGAAGAAGTCGGTATATCAGTTCCCGCTGACCGGCGCACTTTTCCCTTGGTTCGCCGTCTTCGACTTCGAAAGTATGCTGGTTAAACTCGACGGCGACGCCACGGAAAAGCTGGAATGGACCCACCAGCACGTGCCCATTAGCGTCAGCGTCTGTTCCAACGTGCCCGGACACACGACGCCAAAATGTTTCGTCAACGTAAACACGGACGAACTTTTGGCCGAAATGGTATCCTCCTTGACAGAGATGCAAAGCGCCGCTTCCGGTTTGGCTCGGCAGAAGTGGGGGGCATTCGCCGACGAAATAAGTGAAAAAATGCAAAGTCTCTCGGAGGAAGACGAGGAGGAGCGGAAAGAGAAAGAGAAACTAAAAACGCTTTACGGGCGGTTCACGGCTTACCTCTCCGCGTTACCGGTCCTCGGGTTCAACAGGTAAATAGTTCGAGTTTCTATCTATCTACCTGTCCGTCTATCTGTCTATCTACCTGTCTGTCTGTCCGTTTGTCTGTCTCTGTGTCTGTCAATCTCGTAAAAAAAAAAAAAAATGCGTAACTTTATCTTCACGTATTATATCTATATTTCAGCGCCAAGTACGATCTCAACCTGGTCAAGCGGAAGCTCGCTAAACATCTGGGCATGCATGACCAGGAACGTGGATTCGTGGTGAAGAAATGCAACTCCTACGCGTGCCTCTCGACCGACAAATTTCGTATTTTAGATGTCAGCCACTTTCTTGCTCCGGGTACCTCCTACGCCGGATTCCTGAAAGCCTACGGGGTCGAGGAAGCCAAAGGTTTCTTCCCCTACGAATGGCTGGATAACCCGGCAAAGCTGGAAAGCACGGAGCTACCTCCCCACGAAACCTTTTACAGCGCGCTAAAAGGAAAAATATCAGCCCGGAGGAGTACGCGTACTGTCAAAAGGTATGGCGGGACGAAAAGATGGTTACGTTCCGGGACTTTCTGGTCTGGTACAACGACCTAGACGTAGGTCCCTTCGTGACGGCCGTGGAACGCTTGCAAAAGTTTTATTTCGAAAAAGACATAGACGTCTTGAAGTCCGCCATGAGCGTTCCCGGCATCGCCCGCCAACTTTTGTTCAAGTCGGCGAGAGAATTAGGGGCCGAGTTCTCCCTCGTAGACCAAAAAAATGCCGACTTGCACACCACCATCAAAGACAATATCGTCGGAGGTAAGCGTTTATTTATTATCGCGCTTTTTTCGTCTTAAATTTATTATTTACATAATTTATTATAATTATTATTATCATTATTATTGAGCACGCGACGCTGGTAGCGCTTCTGTTCACGCATGTCGTTTTACGTTTTAGGTCCCTCCATCATATTTACTCGACATCACGAGGCGGGTAAGACTAAAATCAGGGGAGGTAAACTTTGCCAAAAAATCGTGGGGTACGACGCCAACGCCCTCTATTTATGGGCCATCGGGCAGCCCATGCCGGAGGGTATGTTCGTGCGTCGTAGGGCCGAAAACGATTTTAAGCCGGAACACAGGGACCACTATATGCAGGCCTTCAACTGGTTAAATTATTTAATCAAGTTCGAAGGTAAAAACATACTGCATCAACGAAACGGAGGTCAAGAGGTCCGGCTGGGCAAATACCCGGTTGACGGCTATGACCCGGATACTAACACCGTCTACGAATTTCAGGTATATTTGTGTTTTTTATTTCTTTACATACATTATTTATATACTTAATAACAATATATTCATCTTTTTTTTACTTAATAACTTTTAATACCTATTTATTTACGTAATGACTATATATTTTTATAATATCGCAGGGTTGTTACCACCACGGCCACGATAGCAAGTTGAAGCAGTGCAGCTACTATTTTAAAATTATCTCCCTTTATTTTTCTATTGCATTCTCAGAAAGGGGTATAGTGTTTTCCGAACACATCTTGTTATGTTTATAATTTCATATCACTCACTCACTCACTCACTCACTCACCCAATTACTCACTCAATTACTCACTCACTTACTCACTCACTCACTTACTCACTCAGTTACTCATTTACTCACTCATTTACTCACTCAATTACTCATTTACTCACTCATTTACTCATTTACTCATTCAATTACTCATTTACTCACTCAGTTACTCATTTACTCACTCAATTGCTCATTTACTCATTACTCATTTACTCACTCATTACTCATTTACTCACTCAATTACTCATTTACTCACTCACTCACTCATTTACTCACTCAATTACTCATCACTTACTCACTCAATTACTCACTCAGTTACTCACTCAGTTACTCATTTCCTCACTCACTCCTCACTCCTTCTCACTCACTCCTCATTCACTCCTCATCACTCACTCACTCCTCCTCACTCCTCAATTACTCACCATCTATCTCAAACATCACTCACCACACCCTCACCCGTGATAGAGGAGTGAGTGAGGAGGAGGAGGATGGATGTGAGTGGAGTGGTGGTGGAGGTGGAGTGATGGTGGAGGGTGGAGGTGAGTGGTGGAGGTGAGTGTGAGTGAGTGAGTAAATGAGTAACTGAGTGAGTAACTGAGTGAGTAATTGAGTGAGTAAGTGAGTGAGTAATTGAGTGAGTAAATGAGTGAGTAAATGAGTAAAAAAGTGAGTGAGTAATAGAGTGAGTAAGTGAGTAACTGAGTGAGTAAATGAGTAACTGAGTGAGTAACTGAGTGAGAAACTGAGTGAGTAAATGATTAATTGAGTGAGTAAATGAGTAACTGAGTGAGTAAATGAGTAACTGAGTAATTGAGTGAGTAAGTGAGTGAGTAAATGAGTATTTGAGTAATTAAGTGAGTAAATGAGTAAGTGAGTAATAGAGTGAGTAACTGGGTGAGTAAGTGAGTAACTGAGTGAGTAAGTGAGTGAGTGAGTAAGTGAGTGAGTAATTGAGTGAGTAATTGGGTGAGTGAGTGAGTGAGTGAGTGAGTGAGTGAGTGATATGAAATTATAAACATAACAAGATGTGTTCGGAAAACACTATACCCCTTTCTGAGAATGCAATAGAAAAATAAAGGGAGATAATTTTAAAATAGTAGCTGCACTGCTTCAACTTGCTATCGTGGCCGTGGTGGTAACAACCCTGCGATATTATAAAAATATATAGTCATTACGTAAATAAATAGGTATTAAAAGTTATTAAGTAAAAAAAAGATGAATATATTGTTATTAAGTATATAAATAATGTATGTAAAGAAATAAAAAACACAAATATACCTGAAATTCGTAGACGGTGTTAGTATCCGGGTCATAGCCGTCAACCGGGTATTTGCCCAGCCGGACCTCTTGACCTCCGTTTCGTTGATGCAGTATGTTTTTACCTTCGAACTTGATTAAATAATTTAACCAGTTGAAGGCCTGCATATAGTGGTCCCTGTGTTCCGGCTTAAAATCGTTTTCGGCCCTACGACGCACGAACATACCCTCCGGCATGGGCTGCCCGATGGCCCATAAATAGAGGGCGTTGGCGTCGTACCCCACGATTTTTTGGCAAAGTTTACCTCCCCTGATTTTAGTCTTACCCGCCTCGTGATGTCGAGTAAATATGATGGAGGGACCTAAAACGTAAACGACATGCGTGAACAGAAGCGCTACCAGCGTCGCGTGCTCAATAATAATGATAATAATAATTATAATAAATTATGTAAATAATAAATTTAAGACGAAAAAAGCGCGATAATAAATAAACGCTTACCTCCGACGATATTGTCTTTGATGGTGGTGTGCAAGTCGGCATTTTTTTTGGTCTACGAGGGAGAACTCGGCCCCTAATTCTCTCGCCGACTTGAACAAAAGTTGGCGGGCGATGCCGGGAACGCTCATGGCGGACTTCAAGACGTCTATGTCTTTTCGAAATAAAACTTTTGCAAGCGTTCCACGGCCGTCACGAAGGGACCTACGTCTAGGTCGTTGTACCAGACCAGAAAGTCCCGGAACGTAACCATCTTTTCGTCCCGCCATACCTTTTGACAGTACGCGTACTCCTCCGGGCTGATATTTTTTCCTTTTAGCGCGCTGTAAAAGGTTTCGTGGGGAGGTAGCTCCGTGCTTTCCAGCTTTGCCGGGTTATCCAGCCATTCGTAGGGGAAGAAACCTTTGGCTTCCTCGACCCCGTAGGCTTTCAGGAATCCGGCGTAGGAGGTACCCGGAGCAAGAAAGTGGCTGACATCTAAAATACGAAATTTGTCGGTCGAGAGGCACGCGTAGGAGTTGCATTTCTTCACCACGAATCCACGTTCCTGGTCATGCATGCCCAGATGTTTAGCGAGCTTCCGCTTGACCAGGTTGAGATCGTACTTGGCGCTGAAATATAGATATAATACGTGAAGATAAAGTTACGCATTTTTTTTTTTTTTTACGAGATTGACAGACACAGAGACAGACAAACGGACAGACAGACAGGTAGATAGACAGATAGACGGACAGGTAGATAGATAGAAACTCGAACTATTTACCTGTTGAACCCGAGGACCGGTAACGCGGAGAGGTAAGCCGTGAACCGCCCGTAAAGCGTTTTTAGTTTCTCTTTCTCTTTCCGCTCCTCCTCGTCTTCCTCCGAGAGACTTTGCATTTTTTCACTTATTTCGTCGGCGAATGCCCCCCACTTCTGCCGAGCCAAACCGGAAGCGGCGCTTTGCATCTCTGTCAAGGAGGATACCATTTCGGCCAAAAGTTCGTCCGTGTTTACGTTGACGAAACATTTTGGCGTCGTGTGTCCGGGCACGTTGGAACAGACGCTGACGCTAATGGGCACGTGCTGGTGGGTCCATTCCAGCTTTTCCGTGGCGTCGCCGTCGAGTTTAACCAGCATACTTTCGAAGTCGAAGACGGCGAACCAAGGGAAAGTGCGCCGGTCAGCGGGAACTGATATACCGACTTCTTCCAGTTGCTGGAATATCGTCCGCTGCTCCCGATAAAAACCACCCGGATAAACGTACAGGGTCTTTTTATCGCATATTTTGGCGTGTCGTTTAAAGCACCAATGATCATCGAACATCCGGTCGCATAACGGGCACTGAAATTTTTTGGCGTACTGCTGGAAATTAGTAACGTAGGAGCAGTGATTCTCGTGCTGATTTACGTACAGGGTGTCCGGGTACCGTTCCGCCGACTTGAAGACGGGTACCACCGTGCCGTCTTCTCGCAGGGAAAACATCTGTACGTTGATGTCGAAACACTGCTCGAACTCGGGGAGGTCGGTGAGTTGTATTCCTTTAAAATTGGAGGGCGATGTTATTTGAACCGCCATGCGACCGCCGAGAAAATCCCTATATTCTCGCGCGTTGTGCGATCTTTCCCACTGATCGTAGAGTTCGGGAACTTTGACCAGGGAACCGTGGCGTTTGAGACATAGACACCGGAAGAGACATAAATTGTCGTCATATCTCGTTTTGGTGAAGGGGTCCTTGTCCAAGGAGACGATGGATTTTGAACGGCGAACGTATTCCGGAAGTCCCTCCTCGTTCGCGGCCCCCAGTGAGAAATCGGTGTTAAAGACCTTGACCCGGATATTGGTCAGTAACACCAGCTTCCATTTGGTATCCGGTCTGTTTTTCGTCATCTCCGCCATGACGTCCATACTGCTCAGTTTTCTGAGGACCTGGAATAGTGACGCGGCTTATGCGTTATATTTCATATTTTAAAATTCATTTGACATGGATTTAAAAGAAAAATGGTATTATAAAAAAATCAATTAAAATTATATATTTAAAAATAGATAAATAAAAATATATAAAATAATAAATAAATAAATACTCACCTTTGATATATCCGACCGAGATGAGATCAGGATAGGTGTCTCTAGAACGTTGACGTTGTCATAGGGTCGGAAGTATCGATACCGCCCCGTCTCCACGTGCCGCATAATGAACCCGAAACTCAGGTTTACTTTAAAGGCGTTGTGTTGACGGTCGTACACGCCTTGAAGGGCTTGGCCGATATCTTCGACGGTCATACCGGGGAACATGGGAATGTTGTATATTGACTCTACGGGCCCTTCGTTGTACCTTTCGAGGATCATAGCCCTATTTACCAGGTAGCAATCTCGCAACCCCTCGTCGATCGTACCGTCTTCGTCGACCCACGGTTCCTGGCCCTCTGGGAAAGGTTGCGGGTGCAAGCCGGCGCCTACCTGGTAGTGCCGCTGCGCGTTGTGGGCGTGTAGAGCTTGGCGGTCCGGAAACACGGCGGGACACCTTCGACATTTATAAGACATGGATCCGGGCTGCGGGGAGTCGGTTCCAGCATCCCCGTGCTGACGGCTGGGTCCGGGCTGCGGGAACTCGGACAAAGCATCTCGGTGCTGACGGCTGGGTCCGGGTTGCGGGGACTCGGGCATAGAACCCCGTGGACCGTGTTGCCTGGCGTTGTGAATTTGCAGTTGTTTCGGGTGCTGAAACTGGGCGGGGCAGTGCCGACACTCGTAGCTGCTGGTTCCCGGTCTTCCGGCGGAACGCTTGGCTGGCTTCGCCTTATGTTTTATTTTCATGTGAAATTCCAACTGTCGGGCGGATTTCAAGATTTCCGGGCATCGATCGCAGGGAAAAAGACCTTTACAGTCCTTTTCGTGACGTTTTAAATTTGTTTGACGGTTAAACGCTTTCTGACATTTTAGGCACGTGTAAGTCGCGCCATCGTGTACGGTCTTGATATGTCGACTTAAATTTCCCTTTGTCGTAAACGATTTGTTACAGATAGAGCATTTATGCGTCATAGCCGCCCCGCCCATACCGACCTGTATCGTCGGCGGAATATTCGTATTTATTTCGACTCTGAAAAAAAAAAAAAAAAAAAAAGTTTATAAATCATTATTCGATAAATACATATCGTGACATAAATTTTATATGTTGTTCATTATTTTAATAATAATAAAAAGTAAATAAATAAAAATTAAGAGATTTAACTTACAAAGCGGGACGCTGTTTCTCCGGCGATTTTAGCATGGACAGCAGGTTGTCCGCGTCCTGCGTCGACCGTTTACTGGGTGTATATGGACTTGATGCAGCGGGTTTCTCCGGAGACTTCAAGAAATTCAGCAGCTCGTCGGCATCTTCCGAGGTCCAAATCGGAGGAGATCCGGGACTCGAAGCGGCGACCTCGTTAGCCATTAGTCGGTGGAGGATATCTTCCACGAACGGGTCGTCTTGGATACCCTGGGCGGTGACGAACGACTGAAATTGGTCGGCGGAAACGCCCTGGTCCAAAAAAGCCCTCAGCACGTGCTCCATTTCGCGGTTATTCGGCGATTAAAAATCTAGCCAATTTACCCAGTCCCCGGGATTACGGATTCGAAGTATTCCTGGTTGAGATGAATGTCTCTCGGGAAGCAGGATCGGGGTCTATTTCTGTAAGCGTGGGAGGTTGTGAGGCGCGCGGGCGCACGCGATACTTGTAATAATAGTATTAATAATAAAAACAATAAAAAGAAGATAACAGATAAAATGATATCAGTTAAGTAACTACCGTGATAAAAATCATACTTATTAATAATCTACCGTGTTAGAAAGACACCATGTCGTAATTAAAAGGTAACATGATTTTATATCATTGCTAATGATAAAATGAGCCAGTCATTTTAAAAAAGATAAAAAAAATAACAGAACAGATAGAGCGTATCAGATATTTTTAGTGACATCGTTGTAAAATATGCGAAATAAATAAATTGACATTATTTGATGTTTCAATTTTACTACTTTGATAGCGTATTAAATATTTTAAATACCTTTTACAGTTCTCTCTGCGAAATTATTCCTTGGGTAGAAATCAACGCTTCGTTAGATGACACGGGAATCTGTCGCTGTCTCTGACTTGATACTTACAAGTATTATACAGTAATTAAATTATATATTTTTTCGTGGTTTTTTTATGTAAATTACCTCCCTTAGACTGCGCCTCTACCTTGTTTTGAATAACTCTCTCGAGGCTGAATGAGATATCGAATATTTGATAGTATTGATTGACTTGCAACATCAATACACTCCGCTCGATATCCTCGGGGTCAAATATTTATGAAGTGTAAATCCTTATATCAATATTAGCTTCGACTTCTTCCCCTGACCAGCTTTGTGTCAATACCTGATAATTTTCTAAATAATCGAAAAGAAAATCGCTCCCCGAGTTCAAATATGTGTAAATGTGCAATACTGAATAATTTTATTAATAAGCACCCCGTTTCTGGCCGACGTTAATATAATTGTAAAAACGTAGAAGTTGATGTAACGTATATACGAATTATTTTATTATTGAGTATAATCGCATTAATTAACATTTTTTTTTGTGTGTGTGTTTTTTTTCCGGTGTATCAATATCTAAAAATAATGAAAATGTAAATACTTTCCAAGTTTTAAAATTCCCAAATGACTCTGAACTTATCCAAAGGAATTTATTCCCTCATTAAACAACTTTGTTACACCTTTCGTATTGCCGTGTGTATGTTTTAGTATAGAATAAAGAGAATGTTCTGTAAAAAGAAATTGCGATATCAAATCATTTATTCTTGAGACTATTTTAACAAGTGAAAAATAACGTACGCTCGAAGGGGATATAATGCACCTGGGAAAATAAAGATATTTCGTTCAAATAATATATAGAATTCTACAAAATTACTAAAGTTTGGGTATATTTTACCTCGTTTCTCAACAGAACGATATAAACGATGTGTTCTCCGGGGCAGAAACTGGCTGAATGACGCTCCGCTCTTGATAGACGCTAATATTTTATTTCGATTAATCGATCTAATTGGTGGATAACGAATAACATTTTAATTAAACAAATTGATTGGTTGATTTAAATTCTGACCGTTAGAAGTCAGTTATAAGCTCGGCGAACTTCGTAAGGATAAATATAATCCCCTCTATTGTTTGACGCAACAATGCTGTATAAATACGGGCGCGGTATTGGACTCGTGGGGACGCGTGGAAATGGCGTCGTGTATTTGTATATAGCTACTTTTATATGTATAGAAGTGTGTGCGTTTAAGTATGTGTATTTATGCAATTATTTTTCGTATATATATTGGCTATATATATATTTAAGATAAAATATGATGTATAACGATGAGCTTATGTATGCTTAAGTCCAAATAAAAAAATCTGTTCTGTTCTGTTTTGAAATTCCGATAAACTAACGATAGTATGATGTATTTAACTTTTCTTTAATTTATGTTTTCATTTTACTCTCGTAGTTCCGCCTTATTTACTAGAATTCCAAAATAATACCTACGAATAATATTGCCGAGAGAATGAAAAACGAAAGTAAGAAATATAATCAGCGATAATGCGTGAATACTAAAAAAAAAAAAAATGCGCAAAGAGAGCGAGAGAGAGAAAAAATATTTTGTTATTTCTGATCATAACTTTTATTGAACAAGAACATATAAAATGGGATTGACATAACGTATCAAAATACTCTCGAAGAAGTTAATTAAATGACACCCGACAATATCGCAACAAAAAAAACAAAAAAATACACTTTTTTTAACAACCAATCGCAACAAATAACACCATTCATGCATTTATTGAATAAAAAAAAACCCTAATACTCTTGTTAAACAGAGAATAACCAATGCTGTATACGCGTTACGTTTTATAAATAAACAAATAAACAAATAAATAAATAAAATGATAAATTTCTCGATTACATACACGGAGAAAGTGAAAAACGTAGCGAAGGTAAATGCAAAAAGCGACTATCTCGCCTTATGAAAAACCGCTAATACCCGTTTATCGTCGCTAGACTAAGCCGGATTAACTCGCCGCGGATCAAATACCGCTGCGGGTGTTGGTTGTGATTAAAGAATTTAGACATGAAAAGGTGAAAATCGTTTCACACCGATTGTCAAAATATACGTATTGACACGCGCATTACGAGGAAATGTGTAGAGAAAGACAGAAATGGTAGAAAAAAGAGCATTAATACGTATAGATAGGCGATTTCGAATGTTCGACTTCATCCAAAAACAGTAAATAATACGTCCGAGGACGGGTGAGATAGTTGTTTACATTCCTTTAGTCCGCGATTCGTAAGGCCTTAGGTCAATAATAGGTGATAGCCGATCGATACCGGTGTTACGGGTGTAGATTATGTTTACGGGAACGTTTGAGTGGTCAGTTACCGTTAATTAATGATGAAGGAATCTTCTCTCGACGCGTGGGAATGTGTCCGTTATACGGCGCGAGGTATTCCGGATAGCGTCGTTTAATTGTTCAGGAAAAAGGTTATTATTCGAAGAGACAATACTCATTATTTAACGTCGCTCATTCAATGCTTCTGCGACAATAGCGAAATCGATGACGTAGTTCATTAATTGTCCCGAATAACAATACGATATGATAAAAGAATAAATATTGCGGTCTATTAAGAATGTCGCGTGACCTCGTTTAAGGGAGCGGTAGGGGCTGCAGCCCGATTTGATTGTTTCAATCGCGTTTTTGCGGTGAATGACGTAGTTGATTAATTGTCCCGAATAACAATACGATATGATAAAAGAATAAATATTGCGGTTTACTCATCCTCGAAAATGACAGACGCGTGACCTCGTTTAAGGGGTGGATAAGGGGATTATATCATACCCGAAACAATAGGTCATTGTTTAAAAAAAATTGGTTTTTCTCCCGTTAAAGGGGTGAGGTCGGGGATTATGTCATACCCTAAACAATAGACCATTGTCCTAATTAATGACGTCATAGCGTGCTTTCGTTTAGTGCCTCTGCCTCGAAACCTCCCCAACACCACCTACCATACTACTCACATACCATTTCCCAAATCAAGAAGCTCAGTAACTTTACGATAAGGATCCAACCACATCGCCAAAACGACATGCCAATCCTCCTAAAGTGCCAACATAACTTGAGCTAACCTCAATACGACTTAACTTTGTGAGATATTGCGTTCACGGGGTATGATTACACTATAATTATACAATATTTTTCCAATCGAAAAGGGCTATATAACTCTGTCAGAAACAGCTCGATCACAAAATCAAAACGGTATACATACCGAAGAACTCTGGCTTGAATACCACGAACAATACTTAGCGCTAAGTAATACTTAAATTCTTTAACGAGGTAGATACAAATTCCAACATTAATATCTTACGAAATATTTAAATACATAACTAAGCTGAATTGAATTTTAACCGAAATAACTACCAAAAAAGGTTAAGCACTGAAATATTTGGGTATTTTATTAAAGAAACAAGAAAAAGGAACAAGACTAAAGAAATTCGCCCTTATTTTTTTTTTAAGTTTTACTTAGCGCTAAGAATTGTTGGTGGAATTCGACCCAGATTTATAAGCGCAATCGGCTCTTTCGGTATCTAATTGATAAACCTTTCATCCTGAGTAATTTAGCAATATTACACTGTCTGTTAATGTAACTGAGTAACTAGCACGTAGTATCTTAATAAATTGACACAGTAGGCTAAAAAGGACCTCTTGTATGAGTGGGTCATTCCATATTTTAGCAGAGGTAAAAGGTACTTTGTATGTGCAAGGTCACAGGCTATGTTTCGCAAATTGAGTTTTGTTACTCATCAATTTGAAAATAATTGGGTATTTGTCCATTTGTATTTGCGTAATTGCGCAGGTACGCAAGCTATCTCTTCTTCTGTGAATCATTATTTGCAGTCTCTTTAGCACAAGACATTTGTGTCGATTGTCACGTGTAGAGAAAAAAACTAAAACTAAATTGTTTGAGGTGTATGAAATACTGGTAACAATATGTGCTGAGTTTGGTCTAACACAAAATAAAAACAAATTAATAAACTACTTGTATCAAAAACGAATCTTAAATTATCTCAACTATTCCTGTACTCACGCGAAGGAGAACGTAGTCTGCTCGCAAAATCTGTGGATTTCTTGACCAAAACTTCTAGAGCAGTTTCGATGTTGTTCACAAATACCATATGCATCGGTCCTGTAAACATAAATGTAAAATAGGTTTAGAGCCTTGAAAAAAGGTGTCCGAAAGTATATACTATATACTCGTTAGAGTGGATTTGGAAGATTTCTAAGTGGATTAGAGCTGTATTTGCGTTTTTACAGTTTCTTGCATAATCGCAAATCTCTTGATCTAAATGCAGGGGGGGGGGGAGGGGGGGGGGAGAGAATTCAATAACCAAAGAGCCATAACTATGCTAATATTTTATATTTCAAGAATATGCAAGCCTTTTTACGTTAATGGTTTGACTACAATAAAAAGGGGAAAATAATCAAAGACCATAATTCTATTAAAATCTAATTTCATATTTCAAGAATATGCAAGCCTTTTTTACGCTAATGGTTTGAACTACAATATTCCAGATTGCATTCCATATGCAAGTGATCCTTCCACTTTCAAGTCGTTCCTGCTACCATTCGTCGGAAGTACATTTGTATTATATGCCACACTTGATTTGTCCAAAAAAAATAAAAAATATATACCTCTTGATATAATCGGACAAAGAAAAGCAAGAACAAAACAAACTACAAAAATCCCAAAATACCCCGCCCCGATATAATAATACATGTATATATAAAGTGGAAAAATAAAACATAATAGATGTGGCTCTAAAGGTGGAATTTGGCACAATGCTAGAACTGTTAAGTGATTTGTCTGTATCATCGAATCGCCGATAAAAAGACGCGAGTGTCTTTAAAGTATACCATAAAGAAAAATCAAAACACGTATTTTAATGATAGGTGCAAATGTATTATACCACAATATATGGTATATATCTGTTTCGTAAAGGTAAGGTACCCTTGAACTTTACTAACTCTAAACAATTTAAGGCAAGTTAAAGCAGCTTATTCACAGATGATCGGTAAACATAAAGAATTATTATTATTAATAATAATAATAATAACTAGAAGTCGTTTAAGATACAAACGAAGCGTTTCTTTCCGTTTGCTTATTCATAAGGTATTGAATATATAAGTATATACAAAGCATGGTATAATGATTCCAAATAATGGAAGATTTAATACGTAAATCATCATTATCTTAAATATATACTTATGTTAAAAAAAAAAGCTTTAAATCTTTTTTTTAACTTTTAGCTTCTTAAGAAGATACTGAGAAAGCATAAATACGGATCTTATTTGATTACGCAACCGTTTACTATCATGCAGAAAAAAAACCAGGAAATTTTAAGATAATACTATCCTCAAGAAATTTTTTCCTACGTTATTCAATCGATTTAAAATGTTTTTTTATTCTTTATTTAATATCCATTTCGTTGTAAGCATATGGCGTAACAAATATCCATTGCAATTTGTTCATTATACTTGAAATTGTAAAAAAAAATTAAATCCATGACTTTCAACCTTCTAATTTATTGTGTTTTACATTTGCAAAAATAGATGGAAACAAAGGCAGAGGTGTAAGCAAAGTCATGAACATAATTTCTAATATCTATGTTATTAACGTTATAAACGCCTTGAAACATTCAGCAATTCACATGATTTTGCTTTATATATATTTTCTTACAGACTTAGAAAAAAGAAACCGTTAAACCTTTAGAAAACATAAAAAATCGATAGATTGATATACATGTATTTGTCATTTTCTTCAGGTTTGTGGAAAGCCGTGATAGCAAATGCAATCCGTATAGGGTTTCTGGCTTTAGTATAATTATACTAATTCACCGTAAATGCGACTCATTTACTCAAAAACGTATCACAATTCACTATTTAACGCAGGCACTCTTTCCTCCAAAGGAACAATCGCATCTTGCTCAACCAACAAAATGACCGCTTTCATTCTTTTTGCAAATTAATAGATTTTCATGAATTAGCCCTTTTACGAAAAACATGAATAAGTTTTGATAACGTAATCACTTGAAATTTTCTGGACTTTTTGCGCATGTTAAGGTACGGCCATATTACTTATTTAAAGTTAATATATCCAATCTTATGATCTTTTTAATATATTACAAATCAATGACGATGGAGCGAAAGACTACCTGTGGGACGTTAAACCTATCAAACATTTTAAATGCCGAACATTCGCATAATACATACCCATATAAAGAGAGATAACCGGGCCATACTTTTTGGACCATTCATACGCCTGTTTGTGCAAGATTTTGGAGTCCACCTCTGCAAAAAATGATAATATCAACATGCACTGTATTATCAAAATCATCACTCTATTCTCGGAGCGACACTTTGTATTACTAAGGTATACTTTATTTATGTGGATCTATGTTATTACCATAATGTGATGCTAAAGGTAATGCTAAAGTTAATCATATACACAATCCGCCAAAGGCAAATAAAAAGCAAGCTCATTGGTCCAGAGGGGACGATTGGTTAGATAGAGTGTCCACCACGTAACCTGAAGGTCGTCGGTTCGACCCCCGTTCGTGACATAGCAAAAACTGTATACCTTCCAAAAAACGCTGGTTCCAGGACTGGTTGGCCATCTATCAGAATGACGTGGCTAGGTGTGGTATCGTACCATGTGTTATACGACATGAAATACTGCCAGTGGACAGACACAATTTAAGCACTTACGGAACATATTTCCCAGCAGCGGCAGGGCTATTGGACCAGGGGGAAGCCTGTATCTCAGTCTCCGCTGGGCCCAGTAGACCAGCAGCCCGACTGTCAACCCCGCCAGACACGTAGCGGGGATGGAACAGGACAACACCGAATCAAACATAGCGGCTCTCAGGAACGTTTCTCCGGAATAATTAAAACTGAAATTAACAACATGTAAGAATACGATGATAATAAACTCAATGTTTGGTCTGTTTAAATAAAAGGATAGCCTATAGAAGTTCATCGTCGAATACCCCCGGTTGACTTATTCCGTTCCACTACATCACATCATGCCGTGGTGAAAAAGGCAAGCAAACCGTCGTTATACAATAGTTATTGATTAAATTATCGACCAATGAAAACGTGACTTATAAATGCAACACTCTCAGGCGTGGAGGCTTAAAAGTCATGTTAACAATAAAAAAAATGACTGCACCTGGCATCGGTACCAAACGGCCTTTATGACTATTTTAAAAACGTGATGTAAACAGCAAAATAAATTCAACTGTAATATCCCACGGCCTATAGATGATATAGCGATCGCCCGTGGGTATTCGACGATGATAGAAGTTATTCATTTCTCTAGTTATTTTTTTTCTACACTCGGTTTATGAAACCTAGAGTCACTGACTTGGCAACTTAAGGTTTAGATAACACTGCAAATTTGTCATTTATGTAGCTCTTAATAACTGAACTGTCAGAAGGCTCCCGCTGACTGAAAGTAAAGTAACTGAGAGGTTGTTGGTTCCATCCACAGTAACGACATACAAAAACCCTTAAAATGTCAGGTTAATGTGACTAGGGGTGGTACCTGTGTACAGCGTGATATCGCAGTGAGACTGGTTGATGACACGGTTGGCATTATAAATGACGGGCGGTAAATACCGACGATAAATACCGGTAAATAACGACGTGTCGAATAAGGGTAAAATCAGCAAAAGCTGCATTTATGGCATTTAATTGTGATGAAATGCATGAAATAACAATTCATAATAGGAAAAACTACTTTATTTTTAAACAAAATATAATAATTTAAATGATATCTATAGCTACAAACAATATAATTCATCCATATACATCATTAAAATCTGTCAGTAGCACTTAGTTTACCAATCTCGTTCGCTTTTTATCAGTCTAGTTGACTTGTGTATAACATTCTGTAACAAAACACTAGCTTTCCAGCCTTTTTTAGGTCAAGTCTATTTCTTAATTTAGTTTGGATAAGTATGATGTACGATTAGGGTCTTTTTTGCCGACCCGGCATCATGCTCATCGAATGGGCATGATGCTGGGTCGGCAGATTGTTCAATGAGCATCATGCTCGTTAGATGAGCATCATGCCGTGTCGGAGATTGTTCATTGAGCATCATTTTTTAAAATATAAGCATCATGCTGGGTCGGCAGATTGTTCAATGAGCATCAGGCTTAAAAACATGAGCACCATGCTCGTTAGATGAGGATCATGCTGGGTCGGCAAATTCCCCATTGAGCATCATCCTTTAAAATATGAGCATCATGCTAGTTAGATGAGCATCATGCTGGGTCTGCAGATTGTTCATTGAGATCATGCTTTAAAAATGATCATCATGCCGGGCTTTTTATGCAGATGACCCAAAATATAGAGCGTTGTAGATATCAAAGAGAAACCCCGTGAAGATGACAAATCAGTGAAAGGATTTTTTTCATCAATCAAATAACTCTTTCCAAATAACCCTCACATTTCGGCGCCTTCTGTACAATTGCGCAAATATGAAAGGTGAAGGACGTATTGAATTATAACAGATGTGCTTGGCCATGTATCTGAACGGCAGAAAAAATCTTTTCGTTTTGAAAAATGTGAAACCATACCAAATTTTAACATTTCGAAAACTATTATTGATGTGCTTTTCGTGACGGCAAAGAAATGCTCACGAACACTGAAGGGTTTCCCGAATGTTAGGAAATCCTGTACATCAGACAAAAGAACATTCGGGCGTATGTGCGAGGCACAATTTTCCGCTTCGAATGAACTTGATCTATAAAAGGAGAAAAGGCAGTTTCCTTCTCCGTGTTGAGGCAAAATATGCTACTTATGAAAGCTTACTATGACGAAACATACCACATAGTATGGCTACAATGTTAATTTTTACTTAAATTTTAATATTTTTTGGCTAAATAAAGATAACAATGTAATGGTCTGGAAAAAAGACAGTGACGGAATAGGTTAATTTGCACACTCTGTAGGAATGAATACTAAGAGACACCTAAAGGAATCACATCTGGAAAACAATTATTTTGGGTGGTCACAATACTGTGCAGATACATGTAATTCATAATCCGAGTGTCCGCTATTTATGTGTAATTATCTGGATAACTGCATGGTTTTTCATTACTTAACGCATTGGCGTGGAACTCCGCCCCCTAAAAAGTGTAGTATCCAACCAAAGCATATGTACTTTTCTACAGAAAACTACCTAGGCCGTGTTAAAAAAGTATAAGTTGCTGCCTTCTATAAAAGTATAAAAAAGGGTGTTTAAAAAGTATTTTGTCATCAGAATATTTTTTTCTTTCTTTTTTTATTGGGTTTGTAAACCATGAAACTTTCGTGTCAAGAATCTTTCGGGTTTTTATGCGTCCAGGCATATTCGCGGCGTAATACTTTCGCAGATTTGAGCAGACCGCGAATCCCGCGAAAGAATACACGCTACGAACAAAATGAATTCATTAAATAGCATGACACGGCATCCTTATACACTTAACGGTTGTTTTTCTGGACAGCGGTCATTGTGTATGCGTGAACAGCTTTTAGTTAAAAGTTCGAGTAGTTTTTAGACTAGATGTTATTGAACGGAGTTACTTGTATACTAGGATTAATGGTTATTTTGAGCAAGATGTCCAGACCTAATTTTTACGCAACAAAAATCAAACAAAAATGAGGACATACATACATACATACAAACATACATACATATATACATACACAACATAACATAAGCTTTATTCAGCAATAAAAATACGTCATAAGTTTATAGCCGATAAATACAATAATAATTTGTGGTGGCATGTACTCGAATGTGTACCGACACCTTATGTCAAGTACTGAATTTCACAGATTATAATGCACACAAAAACACGTCGTCTGCAATTTGTAACACCCCCGTTTACACTCGACTGATGAAATTTACACCCGTTCATTTACAACGGAAATAACATACACATAAACAAACATGTAAGTTTAACTAAGTTAAACTTCTTGTGGCGACTTCATGACAGGAGAGTGATTCGCGGCGTTTTACTTTCGCGGACATAACCCGAACGCGAAACTCGCTTAAACTTAAATTGCGCGAAATAATTTCCTGGTTTACAGTATTTATGATACAACACCCAGTCACATTATCCTGACACAAGGCCGACCAGCCCTGGACATTTGACATGATATTACACCAAGTCACATTATCCTGACACCAGGCCGACCAGCCCTGCAACTACCCTTATTTGCTGAGCGCCAAGCAAGGAAGCAATAATAGTACCATTTTTTACGACTTTAGTATGTCGCCGCCGGGAATCGAACCCAAGACCTCCCGCTCCCGAGGCAGACATTCTAACCACTCGGCCACCGGGGACGGTAATCTTGTGTTCTCACTTGTTCACTAAACTATAAAAGATATTGCTTTAAAACTAATATCACATGCTTATTGCTCTTGTGTACATTTGTACAAAATGAAAAGCTTGCTTTTACATCACTAGCCATGTTTGACATTCAACATCTGACAAACAAATGACCGTATACATGTGTAGTTTTGTACACAGGTATAGTACATGTATTGAAACAATGCGTGAAAATCGTGGATGTCTCGGTTGATCGGAGATGTCATAGGCTGGTTATTTATTGACTCGCCCTCGTACACTGACAATGCACTGTACCCTCCCTGTTTATCAGTTACGCGTAATCGTGTTTGTTTGCACGTTTCCCAGAAAAATGCACGTATATCTAGATCCTATGAGCCATGAATAATTTCATTTGTGAAATAATACAAGAAAAGAGTCATATATGTCAAGGATAAATATGTTGTTAAGTGGAAAGATACAACACAATACAAAATGAGGCGTTATATAATTATCCCTAAAATAACTTGCTTCAGTGCTTCAACAGCATTTCTTTTTATGTATAAATGTCATATTCTATTTACAGTTTCGAATCCGTACACAACGTCGATACGGATCGATTGTGTTACATAGCTATCAGTTGATAGATCGGTTATATTTGTATAAGAATTCACAAACATTTCACACGCTGCATAAGCACAAAATTTTTAGAATTTATAATCAATCACCAATGATTAAAAGAGCAGCAGTAAAATTTTATAGGTATCTGACTATTTCATTCAGGTCAAATGCTGATCTGTCATTTAAAAACTCTGTAGAAAACTCAATCAGGGAAATGCTAGCTATTTTTTCTAAAGTGGACTTTTGCTAGCATGATTAAACCATATTACTCTGCCTCTCTGTGGTATCAGACCATTAGATAAGTGACATGATACAATGTCCCGAGTCATGATAAATTTCCTGGTACTTGGATAACTGTTTCTTATACCTAGAGGACTAAATACAAGAATCAAGTTCAAAAATATGGTCATTTTAAGCATTTGACAGATCATGATTATAAATTGATGATGGTTGGTGTACCTTAAAGGTTGATCCACATCGTTATAACAATTTTAATTATCCTACAAATACAAGTATAACTAAATTGTTTCTAGCAATGAAAAAATTCTTCCTAGCAATTAAAAGACCCATCAACAGTATTTCAGTAATTTTAAGGGACTATATGTATATGAGTCAGAAATTGTGCTGCCTCATGTAATATCACACCCACCAGACAAGTGACATTACCTGTTTACCACAACTCATCAAATTATCCTGAATCTCAGACAAGGATGCTTAACCAGTTCCGTCTTTAAGGACTATGGTATGTCATGGCTATGCATGAATAGAACCTACAACACCTTGGTTAGTGGAAGAATACTCTAGGTACTTGGCAAGCAAGACTGGCAGGAGATGTCTGTAGGACTACAGTCAGTCAGAAAGAATCATATATGTATTCCAACAGTTGTTTATTTAGGCCCATAGAAAAACATACTGTTTAACAAGTAAGATCTCAAGCCTTCAGCAGATGCCTTCAAATACTTCAAGTAGCCAAAATTATAATGTGTAAGCAGGTTGGTAGCTAATATTTAGTTGAGCTCAAAACTTGTAAGTGCGGTGTCCTAGGTTCAAATCCTGATATATCTACACAATTTCTACACATGGTTATGTAATGTTCAAGTAGTTACTCTTGTCGCTGATATCTGTATGTACTGGTTCCAGTCCTTGGCTAAATGTAGGGCCGTTACAGTAATAATTCTCCAGTGTATATCACATTTTGGTAAGTCAAGAACATAGATTATTTTTCATGAACAAAATTTCAAATATGGCTTATGCATAGATGTATATAATTAAAGTGCCCAAAAGTAATTCTTATCAGAGAGATATTTGTGTATGTGGTCTGGTGGTTCTTCAACCCTTTTTGCTCGGAGTCTGAGTTGGGATCATGCTGATTGTTGTACCTGGTAATAAAAAAGCTTGTTAGTAATACTGCTAAGTGTGAGATTTGTGTTAGCAATCCTGAAGATTAATCTGTAGAGCTCTTGCGCTGTAAGCTGTAAAGTTTCGAATCCTGGTCTGGCTGCACATTCTTTTTTTCACCTACTTATTGGTTACATTTGGTGCCAAACATTTTGGTAATATATTCGCGTATATATCAGCCTTTGGTTTGTCAAGACTTGACTAGACTTGAATATTTGAGTTTAGCGTCGCCCCGACAGTATTTAAGTCAAGAACATAGCAAATAATTTTGTCTTGTCCTGAATTCAGGTAAAAATGCCAAATGTAACTGCCTAGTAATAGATTTGTGTCAGTGGTCTGGTAGTGTGACCAACCTGTTAGATTCCAAATCCTTGTCTGGCTGTTCAGTACTCATACTATGTAAAATAACAGCCCATTTGAAACCTTTATCAGTATGAGATTTGTATAAGAAATTCTGTATATCAGTCTGTAGAGCTCTTGCATTGTATGCCAAGGGTCCTGGGTTTGAATCCTGGTCCGGCTTTACATTCTGTTTCACCTGGTCACATTTGGTGCCAAAAAGGGAGGCCATTTCAGTATAGTTCATCTGTATATTTCGCCCTTCGATCGTCAATAATATGGCAATTTTTTATGTCATATGCATTCAGGGACAAATTCCAAATGCTGCATGTGGCCCTAAGTAAGATATTTTTGTAAGTGCACCCACTCAAGTCCTGGTCTGGCTATACATTTCTCTTACCTGATCATTTTGCTCTTACTGTTTATAAATGTATTGCCATTGGATTAATAAAGAAAATAGATATTTGTCTTCAGTCCTCTGACCTTAGAGCCCAATTAATTCAGAATATGAGCTAGGTTGATGTTATTTATTATGGCATTTAAATAATCCATACAGTATTAATAAGTCATTAGAACAAGTGTCCATTATGAATTCATTCTCATGACCAATCTTACTTAAACCATTTGAGGGGTCATGGGTTCAAATCCATGTCTGGATTTAAAGTTTTTCTTAAATTGTTATATTACATTAACATAATTCAATGAAATGCCTCTTGTCTAAACTCAATGTGATTCTCAATCTCATATCATATCTATCATTGCTTATAATTATTCTAAATTAATTAATTGTTTGATCCAGTTATGCTATATGTATATAGATCTACAGAAACCCTGCATAAATATAGCTCTAGTATATGTCAGTGCTAAGGGGGCGGGGGGGTCCGAAAAATGATTTAAGGATGACAGAGATGCATTCTGAGAGTATCTAGAGGGGGGGGGGATATCGTAGCTTTTTATACATAGATCTATTATTTATATATTGAAATCTAAGCCTTAAGCTGATCTCGAGTATTACTATTGCGTGGGATCGACATTTTTACATCAGCGTATTTTTTTTTCTTCATTTTTTATGCTTTCTATCCCTAAACTCAACTTTATTGCACATTTTTTTTCTTCTGTTTTGACAATATTTTTGACCCAGGTTGGTAGTTAACCTTACCATCGTTGTTTGGAATGACCAGTACTAGTCTGACACCTCCGTAAGGGCTAAAGATTTATCAAATACAAAAAAACATAGATGGTAGCCGGGGCTCGAACCCACGGCCATCTAAACTAATATATCTATATCCGTTAAACTGTTTTTTGTACGATTTATATTGCCATTAATACGAATTTTATGGCACTGGCTGCAAAGCTATGTTGAGAGTTCTAGTACAGCTGGGGGACTTTTTGGCTATATTCAACATCATAAAAAAAAAAAAAAAAAAAAAAAAAAAAAAAAAAACCTTTAGATATGAAAATGAAAATGATTGAGAAGGTTATCATTTTCTTTGAACAACACAGCATTACATTATATTTATTTATATTTTATATTTTCATTATATTTACCACAAGCATTTTCCCAATCAAGGCAATTTCAGTCATCTAAAACATCAGGCCAGTGCGAGGGCGGGGAGAGACTTAAGCCCCCTAAACCTCTCCCCACCCCCTCCCCGGTGAATCATCTAACGAGCATGATGCTCATATTTTTATGCTCCCCAAAGAGAGAGCATATAGTTGCCGCTTTGTCCGTCCGTCCGTCATAGCACAGAAACTATAAGAGGTATCGACATGACATTGGTGGATATATCTCAAGAAACACGACTCTGTTTTGCATAATTTTGAAGTTATTACCCTTTGTTATTTTCATACTTAAATTTTGTCCGGAGCATAGCACAAAAATTAATATCAACATGAAACTTCATAGGTAGATAGGTCTCAATGAGGAGAAGTGCAGTGTACAAGAACAACAACTCTGTTATACATAATTTTGGAGTTATTACCCTTTGTAATTTAGCATTTATTCTGGGAGCATCCATCGGTTCTACCGATTCTTGTGTTTAGCATGATGCTCATCGGACAATCTGCGGGGGCCTCCGTGGCCGAGAGAGTAGATCACAATGAGGAGAAGTGCAGTGTACAAGAATCACAACTCTGTTTAGCATAATTTGGAGTTATTGCCCTTTGTTATTTTCATACTTAAATTTTTGTACATAAACTATAAGAGGTATCAACATGAAACTTCATAGGTAGATAAACCTCAATGAGGTGAAGTGCAGTGTACAAGAACCGCAACTCTGTTTTGCATAATTTTGGAGTTATGGCCCTTTGTTATTTTTCATTCTTAAATTTTGTCCGGAGTATAGCACAAAAAAGTATAAGAGGTATCAACATTAAACTTCATAGGTAGATGGATTTCAGTGAAGAGAAGTGCAGTGTACAAGAACCACAACTCTGTTATGCGTAATTTTGTAGTTATAACACTTTGTAATTTATTCGGGGAGCATCCATCGTTTCTACCGATTCTTGTTTTAAGCATGATGCTCATCGGACAATCTGCGGGGGCCTCCGTAGCCGAGAGGGTAAAGTCGCTGACTTTAACACTCACTCAGCCCCTCACCGCGTGGGTTCGAATCCCGGGAAAGTCATTCGAATTGTCATGTAAGGAAGCCTTCCAGCTGGCTTGCGGTAGATCGGTGGTCCTACCCGGATGTTTCCGTGCATTCGGGGTCTTCCTCCACCTGTATAAACTGGACGTCGCTATATGACTGAAATACTGTCCTAGCGACGGTAAACTCAAATAGTCAATAGCCTAGTCGGACAATCTGCCGACCCAGCATGATGCTAATTAAACGAGCATGATGCTCATTGACAAATCTGCCGACTCAGCATGATGCTCATCTAACGAACATGAAGCTCATGCTTTTAAGCATGATGCTCATTGGACAATCTGCCGAAATAACATGATGCTCAGTAACCAATCTGCCGACCAAGCATGATGCTCAACTAACGAGCATGATGTTCACTGAACAATCTGCCGATCCAGCATGATGCTCAGTGAACAATCCGCTGACCCAGCATGATGCTCACGTTTTAAGCATGACGCTCAGTGAACAATCTGCCGACCCAGCAGGATGCTCAACTAACGAGCATGATGCTCGGTGAACAATATGCCGACCCGGCATGATGCTCACGTTTAAAGCATGATGCTCATTGGACAATCTGCCGACCAGCATGATGCTCAACTTACGAGCATGATGCTCCGTGAACAATCTGCCGACCCAGCATAATGCGCAGTGAACAATCCGCTGACCCAGCATGATGCTCACGTTTTAAGCATGATGCTCACTGGACAATCTGCCGATCCAGCATGATGCTCATCTAACGAGCATGATCCTCAATGAACAATCTGCTGACCCAGCATGATGCTCATGTCTTTAAGCATGATGCTCACTGGACAATCTGCCGACCCAGCATGATGCTCATCTTACGAGCATGATGCTAAAGGAAAAATCTGCCGACCCAGCATGATGCTCATCTAACGAGCATGATGCTCAGCGAACAATCTGCCGACCCAGCATGTTGCTCATGTGGCGAGCATGATGCTAGATGAGCGAGCATGATGCTCATTGACCAATCTGCCGACCCTGCATCGTGCTCATTCCAGCGAGCATCATGCTCAAATGTTTTTGCGCTTATGAAAGGGTTTTTATTATGTTTTAGCCCGATGCAGCATCCTGCTCAATAAATTAACATGTCGACCCAGCATGATACTTACTGAACAAGCATGATACTCATTGATTGAGCATGATGCTCGTTGAGCGAGCATGATGTTCATTGAACAATCTCCCGACCAAGTATCATGCTCCTTTCACTAAGCATGATGCTTGGTCGACAATAAAGACCCTAATCGTACGTTATAGATAAGTCCACAATTTGAAAATACTCTTTTTATTCCTGCACTACTTGCTGGCATTTGCATCAATTTGATTGCCAAATTTACACTGACCTAGGCAAAAAGGTGCAAAAATTAAGTCACACATATTTTCAATTCACAAGCTTGTCCTCTATATAACACAAAAGGTGTTAAAATGACCAGTGATACATTCATACATGTATATCCCCACATAATTTAAAGGGACCAGTTTCAAAATTTTCATAAATGTCATTAACGCCGAAAAATGTCAATAAATACCGGTATATACCAATAAATGCCACCGACACGGTAAATAAGCATAAATGCATTCATTTTGCCAACCCATTTTGATGAGCGAGTAAATTATTCAGTATAGCTAATATACGCACCATGTCATTTGTGTCCTTTTTAATATTACATTATACACATGTGTTTATTCAAGTAAACCATTGTTGAATCTTGTATTTGGAATAACATTTTGTCCATATTTAACTAATTTTCTAAGCGGTCTCAGTTCCTCTTTGAAATTTTACATGTCTTGTGTCTGAGGCTGAGAGAGTGTTGGTTGATTTTTAATAGCGACTTCAATATGAATAATAATAAGTGGCCTTTAATTCAAATAGAAACAACTGACACGTATGCTAGCATTTATTTGTTAAATGATATGTCAGATAAAAACCCAAACAAAAGTAACAATTATAAATAGTTCACAGCATATACACAGTCAATCTCCGGGCAGGAGATCTCACACGGATTTCACTGCCACAGTGAGTTAAAAATAGCTGAATTTCAGCTAATTCGCAAGTAAACAATATTATCTTTTGTCGATCAGCAAGAGATCACACCATTGTCACGTGGTATACTGTACAGGAGTTTGATACACATGATTAAGACTGGTTGGCTCGGTGTTAAGCTAATATGAGAGGGTCTGGTATCATGCCGCATTTCTACGTATGGCAGCGATTTATCTGACTCTGGTAGACAAATCTCCAAATTAGCAAAGTACTGTTTTAATGAAGTTAAATCTAACAGCATCAATCGGTCTCCCTAACACATCTATGCCGTACTCACAAGTGTTTAATTTAAGCTCACATATTGGAAATGATCTTTATAAACTTACTGCAGTTTACACAATAGCAAAATATCTCTTTATGTGATATGTTACACTCTAAAATAGTATTGTATATAAAGCAAAACGTACTTACCATACAGGAATGATAAATCCAATGTACACAACGTTGTAGACCCATCAATGAGCCGCTCGGGGCGACATGATATTTTTGGTACTGGTTGTCACGCCTCTGCGTCTCATGTCAAAACCACATAAAACTGAGTGGAAATAAGAATTGATGATTTGATATAACACCTGATACACCTTTTACCGTGTCGTAGATTGAATATATTGAAGCTAACAACTGTTTTGTGTCCAAAAAACATACATTTAACACTTATTAACAAGAAATCAAACCTTTAAAATAAAAATCAATTTTCGATTTAGCCACGCCTTTTTCTTGCTGTAAACTAACCACGCACGCGCACTCTAAACGGTGTAGGTATAGATTAATGCCAGTCAAGGATAGCGTACCTTTCTCTCTCCCTCTCTCTCAGCATTCCTTATCTGATGATCAGCCAGCTGATGAAATCATCAAGAATGCTTTGAGACATAAATACATTCATTTATTTTCTTATGTGACTTGGTTATTAATAATAACAATTTTATTCATTAACTAGTTCTAGAACTAGAACTGGTTCCTTATTCCTTATTCAAACGCTAATAAGGAACAGTAAATTTGGCAGATGCATATGACTTTATTTTAGCATAAATATGATCTAAATAATATAATTAAGCATGAGAAATACAATATAAGAGGTTCCAAGTGCATAAAAACCATTTTTATGAAAATAAATGCATAAGTCGAATAAGGAACAGTAACTGGTTCCTTATTCCTTATCTAAACTCGAAAAAGGAACTTGGAACCTCTTATATTGTATTTCTCATGCTTAATTACATGCTTTAGATAACATTTATGCTAAAATAAAGTCATGTGCATCTGTTAATTTTTCTATTCCTTATTCGCGTTTGAATAAGGAATAAGGAACCAGTTCCTTATTCCTTATTCGACTTTCGCATTTTCTTCATAAAAATGGTTCTTATGCACTTGGAACCTCTTATATAATATTTCTCATGCTTAAATACATGCTATAGATCACATTTATTTTAACAACAAGTCATGTGCATCTGCCACTTTTTTTGTTCTTTATTTGTGTTTGAATAAGGAATAAGGAACCAGTTCCTTATTCCTTATTCGAAAAAGGAATAAGGAATAAGGAACTAACTTTATGCACATCTCTCTCTCTCTCTTCCATCATTCCTCTCTTTGAAAATGTAAACAAAGACCATTCGCAAGACTTCCAAAATACCTCCCGAAGAACAATAATCTTCCTCTCTCTCTCACGAAAGAAAGAAAAAGTGCCCCTTCCATCAGTGGATAAATGGTTCTCCACCCCGCCGAAAAAAACAAACAGTATTATCACTATTGTCAAGATACTACGAGGTATGTTCAAAGGGTGGATTTTTTTATTCAACAGAGTAAATAAATCTATTTTATATGGTTCGGGAGGGCAACTTAAGATTTGAAGTTAGTTTTAAGAATTTTATCCCGAGTGTATATTTCCGTCACGAACTATGCGTCATTTGACAGTAACCATGGTAACGAAATATTGACGCACACCTTATTAATTATTACTTTATCCAGTTTTTATTCAATGAAAACGACAATTTAATCGTGAAAATTCGAGAAAACGTCAATTGAAATTTGAAAGATATCATTCTGAAATTAAATTCAAAACAAAAAAAATGTTCAAACATTAGATGACGGACATGATGACGCCAACTGAAAGAAGCGAAATGCTAAACTCCATCACAAAAATAGCAAATGATACAGACTGTGAAAGGAAAAAAAAATGAGTTTCACATTCTTTGCATTTCAAAAGGCAAAAAGCTTAAATTCTAATTGAAAACGACCATAGGTCCCGAAGGAGAACGTACATCGCAAATGCTGAGCGATGCCTTCGAAAAAGATTGACGTTTTACAGTGTGATAGTTTTCAGACATTATTGGACTCAGTGCAAGAATAGTTTAATTTTATATTAAATGTATTTTTCTGTCACTTCTGAAAAATGTGAGAAATTGGCACGATGACGTGGATTACGTCAAGACTGTTATGTGTTGTGCGTCGATAACGTTACATACTTCTGTTACCGTTGTTACGATATGTTGGTTGGATAATTGTCTCCTCAACATAGTCTATGCAGTTTTAAATATTTTCATTTTTTTCTCACGTGTATATTATCTGGTATGTTTAAACTTTATTTATTTTACATCGATTACGAAACAAGTTTTCACAACTTAAATTAATCACTCTCGATGGCTCTGGTGGCGGCGTAAGTGGTCATTATTGTGGGAGGAAACCGGAGAGCCCGGAGAAAACCCACGTGTCTGGACGGGCGACCACTGTACCCTCTCACGTACGTGACCAGGAATCGAACCCGGGACGCATTGGTGAGAAGCGAGGCGCGTTACCACTACGCTATCCAGGCATCAATACCATCTGGTATGTTTGATATTTGTAACTTATATTTAGATTATTTATGGGTCCGATGAGCAGGTGATTTTTTCCTGTTTACGTACTAGTAATCTACTTACAAGGATTTTATATTCAGATAGTATTGAAAGGAATCAAATCGTTCGTATTTACTTACTTACAATGTACTTACTTACTTACAAGATTTGTGTATTAAGATTATATTGGAAAGAAATCGAAATCTTACATACTTACTAACTTGCATGGATTATATATTTGGAAAATGTTGCCAAGGAATCGAACGCTTTGATATTAATATTTTATAACCTTTAAATTAAAGATATTGTATACATATGAGCTTTTTCCATCTGAACTTCTCTCCGTACTTCTGAAAAGGGAAACGGCTGTTAAAGTTATTCACATTGTATCTCCCTCGACATATATGTTGTTACGGTAAAGGTGATGAAATGGCGCAACAAGGAAAAGCCAGAAACAAACTAGTTATCCAAATATATTTAATTATTAACAATTCATAAATAACAATATGAATATCACAACACACATTGTCATACAATTATAACAAATTATTTTGATTCATGTCTAATGGATAAAATTTAAATTTAACCTCAGCAGTCCAAAAGATATGTCCTTCTTCCAAATGTAAATCCGAAGTTAATCCCACACTGTTGAATGACCCACACTTGATGACTTGATGCAAACAAATCTCCAAAATAAGTCTGATGATCCCTCAAACTCCCCTTCATTATATATAATTGAGCAAAATAATCTAGAAACTACCACACTTTACTCCAAACAAGAATGATCTAAAGAATGAACATGCTACATAATACTTCTAAAATTTTCCATAGAAAGAAAGAAAATTCCAGTAAACAAATATACCAGTATACAGGTTATTTTTAGAGTAGGGATCTCCTAATAGAACACTCCAGAAGTAAACAAGTTATTCTTAGAATATGGATTTCCTTCTACAGTGTTGTGTATGCATAACTAGGTTAGGTGTAATATGTAACACATCCCCTCCTAACGAAAAAAGATTTATGTAATAAACCTTTTTAGGTTTTTCTGATTACAATATGAAATACAATAAACACAAATTAAATTACAGTATACAGTTAACAAGTTAAACATGCCTAAATAAGATAAGTCTAGATATCATTTCAAACATTTTTAAATGCACATTACATACGCGACAGAGCATCTGGAATTAAATTGTTCTTTCCTTAAATATGTTTAACCTCAAGGTCAAATTCTTGCAACATTAAACTCCACATTAACAAACTTTGATTTTTGTTCTTCAACTTGTGCAAGAACTTATAGGATTGTGATCACTAAAGATAACAATGTTTTTGTGATGATGTCAAACTAAATTCAAAATGTTGAACAGGAAGTACAAGAGCAAAACACACCTTTTCTATTGTAGAGTAATTTCTTTGATGTTTGTTAAATTTCTTTGAAAATTAAAAAAAGGGAGGTCAACTCCATTATTGTCTTCTTGTAACCGAAGCATTCACAGCTAGCTTGAAACATTTATTTAAATCTGGTGTTAATAGAACTGTTGCGCTCTTGAGTATGGCTTTTTAACCTGTCAAATCCCATTTGACAGTCATAAGGCTTTACCCTTTTTAAGTAGATTTGTCAAAGGCTCAGAAATTTCTGAAAAGTTCTTACAGGACTTTCTGTAATATCCAGCCATACCAAGAAATCGCATCAGCTGTCTGTTGCATAAAGGTATTCTGAATTCTGAAACTGATACAATTTTCGCATCCACAGGTTTAACTTGACCCTGGCCCACAACATGTTCTAAGAAAGTTAATGATACATGAAAAAATCACTTTTAGCCAGGTTAATGGTTAGCTTTGCATCACTTAATCTGTTGAAGAATTTTCTGATGATCCTCAGATGTTCCACAAAGGTGACCGATATAAAACTATTGATGAGCCGTTGAAAGGTAGCCGGGGAATTGTTCACTCCAAAAGACATGACTTTATACTGATACAGCCTATCTGGTGTAACAAATGCTTACAGTTCTTTGGTGTGATTTGTAAGTGGGACCTGCCAGAAACCTTTCAATAAGTCAAACTTTGTGACATATCTGGCTTTTCCAAATTTATCGATGCAGTCGTCAATTCTAGGTATTGGGTATGAGCCTGTTTTAGAGATAGCATTAATTTTACGGTAATCAGTGCACATCCGATACGTGTCATCTGCTGTTGGTACAAGAATACACAGCGAACTGTACTTACTTTGACTTGGTTCGATGAGGTCATTTTCAAGAAGATTTTCAAATAATTTTGTTTCGCCAGATTTATTCTGTATGGATGTTGTTTGACTGATCCATCACTTTCGACAACTATAGCATGATATATTTTATCGGTCCGTGTAGAAATATCCGGAAACAAATGTTTATATTCTATAACAAGTTATTTAAGTTGTGTCAGTTGTACTGACTCCAGAAGTATTGATTTTTTGTTGATGTTCCTCAAAATGTCAGCGTTATTTTATTTAAGCGTAATCAACATTACATCACAAGACTAAGGTTATCAGATTCAAGTGGGACAGGTTTAACTATATTTTTGTTTTGGGCAGAGGTCCAACACAGTCAATGAGAACTCTACTAAACGGTTTCTCAAATGCAGGAATAGGATGTAACTCTGCTTTGGGAAATGTTTGATTTGGTTTACCCACCATTTGACATGTATTCCACCAGTTACAGTAGCGAGACACATCTGATTTTAGACCACGCCAGAAGAAGTGATTCAGGATTTTGTTATAAACCATGTTGATACCTAAGTGAACTGACACAGGTGTTTCATGAGCCAGACTAAGTATTCCCTCGCGCTATTGCTTGGATGGTTAACCATCCGTTCATCATTAAACGAAACAGCAGGTGGTCTCCATTTTCTCATAAGTACACTGTTCCTTTCATAATATCCAACTAGAATACGTGAAATCTCGTTCTCAGGTAAAACCTTTTCGAACAAGCATGAAATATCAGGGTCGTTATTTTAATCCTGAATAAGTTGTAACCTCGACCTTAAGTCATGACTTTGCAATGCTGAAGCATGGTTTTCTAAAGAAAATGTTGACTCATTAGAATATGATGTACTTCACATTGTTTAAAATGGGCTATTTGCCTATGAAAGTGTCAGCCAAGTCAACATCAGAAGTGACATTTTCGTCACGATTGGTTGCTTTATTAACCATGTCACTAATAGCTTTTCTTGCCATAGCTCGAGTAACTGCATATGAAGGATAAAGATCAGGAGTTTCCTGCTCAATAGGAACAGGTAAACTGTCCATGATAGGTGTGACAGTTACAAGTGAATTAACCACAACCTTATGTCCAGCTTAGACATTGCCTAGCAACAAATGAATATCTTTAAATAGTAAAGAAGATCTAAGACCAACGGACACTGGCCCAGTAACAAAGGTGGATGATAAATAAACATTATGGAGGGGTACATTTAAAAATCCGTACTCTACACCCTGAACAAAGACACTTTCCCAAGAAGAGGTCTTCTCAGAAAAAGGCAGGACACCTGTTAAAATAAGGGATTGAGAATCTCACGTGTCCCTCAAAAACTTAATATGGGTAAGTGGGCATAAATCACTTTCAAATGACACAAAAACATTGAAATTAATGGCTCATAAACCTCCATTTTTTTTTTTATTTTTTTTTTTTTTTTGAGTTTATGCTCTTTTATTCTCCCCGTAATAGGTAGCAACAGGTCGGGGAACCATCCTGCTGACCACCTTACAAATTTATTTTGTTACAAGAATAAACTCATTTTTTGGTTTAATAACTAGATATTTTGAAATAAAAAATTGAATAATATTGAAAAAATCATATAATTTGTATAACGGTTTAACATATTGAAATAAAAGAAAAAGAAAAACATGATCATGGATAGATAAATCTTTTGAAGAAAAAAAAACAGAATTGATAAACAAATATTTTTTACAAGTATAAGTAATTGTCATTTGAGGAAAAAATCTAATTTGTTTTCAAAGAATTGTTTTGCATGCAAATAAATTTCTTAAATATCATCATTCTCTTGTATTCATTTTAAGAAGTCTCAAAAAAAGGTTCTTTTTTTTTTAATTTAAATCTATGAAAGATGAAAAATTAGTCTTACTGCATGAAAAGAAAAAAATGAATAAAGACAAGACAGAAAAGAAAAAAGGTTTTACAGAATAAAAACTCACATTTATCACTGAAAAAAGTACTAAACACATGTATGGAATACTTGTGCACAATTAAGGTACAATAATATAAAATAAGTTACATTAATCTAGTTTTTATATTAACTTTCTAACATACATCCACCTAGATCTTTCATCTTCTGTTTTATTATAATTTTTGTATGTGTTATATGAACATTTTATATATTCTCTAAAATTTCAAAGGATGGTGTAATATTTTTCATTTTGGACATATAAATAAACTTTTTATACTCAAGAAGTAAAATATCTAACTTGTAGTTTCTGTTTTCAGATCCCAATAAGATTGTCTTTGCCTCTAAGCAATGTTGTAATTTAAGCTCATTAAGTGATCTTTTAATACTTAGAATGATTGGTTTTACTTTCGAACATTCACAAAAAAGATGCATTAATGTTTCTTCCGTTTCATTACAAAAAGTACATAAAGGATTATCAAGAATTTTCATTTTAAATAATAAAGATCTTGTACCTAATATCCTGTGAATAATTCTTGTTTGAAACCACTGAGCATATGTGTCTATTGTAATTTTGAAAACAAAATCATGTGAATATTCCCAGTCAATTTTCGATTCTCCATATATATTTCTCCATTTTATCCTACTAGCTGGGACAGCATCATTTTCTGATAAAATGTTGTATACATATTTATTCATATCTGGATTGATTAAAATTTTCTCAAAATAAAAATTAATACAAGGATTTATAATGTAGTTGTTTGAATGATGATTGATGCTTATATTCATTTGTTTAGCATTCTTTTTCACAGCATCAATTATACTATACAAATGTAAAAAAATTATTTTGCTACCAACTAAATTTTCCAAATAGGAAAGCGGTACAAAATTTCCTTCTCTATCCATTATGTCTTTCACAAGGTAAATACCTTTATTGTATAGATAAGAAAAGAATAAAGGTTTTTGTTAACTTGAAAATGGTTGTTATAAAATAAAGGCATATGAAGAAAATCCTCATAAGACTTGACTTTAAGTTTTTCTATATATTTTATTTTAAAACGTCTCTCCAGAAGTCATTTTTAATATACTTCATAAATATATTTGTAATGAAGTTATAACATTTTGTATTAGAATTACAGACATAATTTTTTAACCATTTTATTTTCAGAGTATTTAAATAACAATCAATATCAATCATATTAAGCCCTCCGTCACGGTATTTTTTAGTAAGAACAGCTCTCTTAATTTTTGGTGAACCTTCCCAAATAAACTCATAAAACATATTTGTTACTCCCTGAAGAAAGGAATCTGGTGGGTTTGGTAAGCTAGAAAATAAATGTGTTAATAATGGCAGTAAAAGCGCTTTAATAACAGTTATTTTTCCAATAGGTGTCAGTTTCCTTTTTTTCCAATTTCTTATACTATTACTTATTTTTTTCCATTTTCAGTTTGAAATTTATATTGCACATGTTTTTAAGATCTATATCAAATATCAAACCTAACACCTTAAATTGTTTTTCACCCCATGACATTTTCCATTTAGTTTTAATTGACCTATTACTATATTTCATTGAGCCAATCCAAACTAATTTTGTCTTATCATAATTGATTTTTAGTCCTGAAATTTGTGCAAACCTTTCCAAATGTCTAGAACTGTATTTAAAGATTTTTTTGAACCATCTAGAAAAAGAGAGGTATCATCTGCAAATTGTGATATCTTATATTCTGTTCTCCCTATCAAAATACCCTTTATATCTTTAGAATTTCTAATTTTCACAGCTAATATTTCAGCACAAAGTATAAAAATATATGAAGAAATGGGATCCCCCTGTCGACAGCCCCTACACACTGGGAAAAATCAGAAAGAAATCCATTTAATTATACAGCAACTTTAGTATTAAGTAAAAACATCTTTATCCATCTTAATACACTTTCTCCAAAGTTAAAGAATTCTAATGTCTTTAAAATAAAGTTAAAAGATATTAAATCGAATGCTTTTTCAAAATCAATTAGCATTAATAATCCTGGAATATTATGTTCCTCTGTATATTGCATAACATCAAACAGAAGTCTAGTATTTTCCCCAATATAACGCCCCTTAATAAATCACGACTGATCTTTAGAAATTAAATTGTCCAAAACTTTCTTTAATCGATTTGCAATTGTGCCAGAAGCTATTTTGTATAAAACATTTAATAAGGTTATAGGTCTCCAATTTTTCATAAATTGTTTTGGTTTACCTTCTTTAGGAATACATGTAATTATCCCCATTTTCACATTGTTTGAAAACGAGTTAACAGTGTACGCATGATTAATTGCCCTGACAACAAAGTGTCCAATTTTACCCCAGAACATTTTATAAAAATTAACAGAAAACCCATCTGAGCCAGGACTTTTATCATTTTTCATTTGTTTCAAAGTTGCTGAAACTTCATTAAAGCTCAAAAACCCCTCTAATTTGTTTGCTTGTTCTTTTGTCAGTTTATTTATGCTGCAGTTTTCTAATTCCGTTTCTAAAGTGAAGTTTTCATCTGTGTTGTGTTCAGCATAAAGTGATTGGTAAAATTTACTTGTTTCTTTTAAAATTTCCTGTTGATTAAAAATTTGACTTCCATCTTCTTTTTCAATAAATAATATGGATATTTTACTAATATTACATTTTTCTAAGTTTAAGAAATATTTTGTATTTTTTTCCCCACTTTCGATCCACTGAGCTCTAGCTCTTGTCAAATACCCCTTAACTTTTAAACTTCTTATTTCTTCAAGTCTAGTTTGTAGGAATATTAGCCTGTCTTTATTGTCTTCCGTTATGTTTTCCTCTATATGAAGTATTTCAGATAATAACTTTTGTTCTTCGTTTCTTTGTTGTTTTGATTTAAAACTTCCATATGAAATAGATTTTCCTCGGATCTCCATCAGTAAAGTTTCAAGAAATAATTCATCATTTATTATAAATTGTATATCTGATCTGTCTAAAAAATTTTTTTTTATTTATCATATTAACAAAATCTAAATCCTTAAGTAGTGCATTATTGAATTTCCACAAACCTTTTCCATGTTGAATTTCATTTAAACATAATTTTAGAAAAATAATAGAGTGATCCGATCTATAGCTAATATCAACATCACAGGCTTGAACTTTCTCCACTAGATTATTTGTTATCAGGAAAAAATCTAATCGGCCCTGCTGGGTTGTATTATACCTTCTCCATGTAAATTTTTGAGTTTCACCATTTATTTCTCTAAATATATCTACAAATCCCATGTCGTGAATACAGTTTAACAATTTTTTTCTGGCTTTAACATTATGGTTAAAAGATTTATATTTTTGTAATCTATTTCTGGGTTAAGAACTAAGTTAAAATCTCCGCAAATGATGCAGTTAATCTTATTTAATGAATCTATAAGGTGAAATATATTTGTGAAATAAACAGGATTATCTGTATTAGGGGCATATAGATTTGCAATTACCATTTCCATTTCATCAATTTTAAGTTCCAGTATTAAATATGTCCCATTATCATCATTTATAATTTTGTTTATTTTAATGTTTAATTCTTTGCGTATTAAGATAGCTACTCCTCTTGCGTTTGATTTACCATGACTGAAAAAAACATTGACCATTCCATTCAGAATATACAATCGGTTCCATCTCCTTTGTTAAATATGTTTCCTGTAAACAAAGAATGTCTGTTTTTCTTTCTTTAAATAAGTTAAGCATATCATTTCTCTTGGATGAGCTATTTAGACCTCTGCAATTGAAAGAAAAAAGATTAAGACTATCCATTTGGTATGTGTTCATTAATAATTAAATTCATGACTAGGATGTATGTTTTTCTATACCTTAACACATGAATAGTATCACATATTTTGAACGATTCAAACAAAATTGATTTGTACATGATTAATCAGGTGAAAATTATTTTGAATTAAACAATACACAAAGAAGAGCAGTCAACTTGAAACTAGGTTTGAATGTAAAAAAAATATAATAAAAACACAGTAGCATGATGCCTTTTGTGAAATACTTATAACATGAAACTTAAATACGGCTAAGTTTCTCACATGATATTATTTTTTCCTTTATCTTTAAAAACACACTCACACACAAATTTATATAATTTTATTTAAAAAAAGCCCCAAAGTGCTATAACATATAAATTTTTAGCAGTTTTTAATCCATATGAGTTTACTTACATTCAGTACTGCACAAGTACCTGCTTCTTACAAATGATTTTAATATGCCCTAGAACCACAAATATACGAAAAATCAGCAAGCGAAAAAAACAACAAAAAACAAGAGTTTGTCATTTAAATAGTAAATATACTCAAGGGTAAAGCTATTCAAACCCTATTAAACCTGTCATAAATTCAGAGCATTATAATCTTTCTATTGGTTAAAAAGAATAATGCAAAGATTGAGAAAAATGAATAATAATAAGTGTCTCTTCCATTACTTTTTATCTAGCTTTCTCTCTTTTAATATTTTTCATGTCACACACACACACACACACACATACAAACACATATACATATACATATATACACATGCCTATATATCTATGAATTCCCATTTGCATATACATATATAATTATACAAATACATACATACATACATACATACATACAATACAATTATATATTGATACAACGAGATACAGTGAAAGCAACCAATCAATCAGCTTCTGCTATACTCAATTTATCTTCTTTGCTTCTGTCTGTAAACTGAGATAACATCAGTTATAGAGTCAAAAACGTCAAATTTTACCCTTTCACTTCTTGTTGTTTGTCCATATACAGCGCCATTAAAGAACCATGCACTGGTAATCTCTTCATATTGAAGCAGCTTGTTTATTAAGTCAGTGTTCATTTTTGTGACATCATCACTTATTCTGTGCCCATTGTTTTTAAGTTCTTTCCTCTTTTGCATTATTCTTCTTTTGACATCATTGTTTATTGTTTTAATCAAATGGGTTTGATTCCATTTCTGGTTGGGATACGATGTATGGCCAAAATCTCGTGTTTTTCATAGAAACCATGTGTTTTCCGAGTTTGTTGTTTACCTTCTCAACAAGGTCCTCATCACGATCTTCTGGTATATTCGCAATTTTAATATTGTTTTTCCTTGAGTACTGCTCATTATAGTTTGCTTTCTTTAATGCTTCTTTACTTCTATAGTTATTTTCTTTTTCACGCTCACTCAATTCTGCTTAATTTGCTCTTCTAGTTCTTATGTTGTTTATCCTTTTCTTCCTTCTACTGTTTTTCAAAACTCCCTTTAAATCTGACAAATCCCTGGCTATAGCATCCAATTGTGTGTGCATAGCCAATATGTCACCAGTACTGCTGCTGTCATTGCAGCTATCATTGCTCACATCAGAAAAGGTTCTTTTAGGTTCTTTTTTCTGGGGAGGTGCATTTTTTGTGTAGATTTTTTATTTTGGAGTTGATAACTTGAGCCTCTTCCTGCCATTTTAATGTGTCAAAAAGTAGGGTATCCAACTAATTTGTTGTAAAGAATAAACAGAAAGCTGTTCACTAGTATAGTGTGATATGTACAGCAGTCTATACTTGTACCTGTTGTTGATTGAACAAAAGAGTGAAACAGTTAAATGTAGGATGTAACAATGGTAGATAAACTGCTCTTGCACTGATCTGTTTCTCTACTGCACAATATGCCTCATAAACCTCCATAATAGAATCCGATCTAGGTTCTGAATCCAAAATATTAAGAAAAGCCTCTTTTGCCGGAACAAATGAAACAGGTTTAATAACCTTATCAAAAGTGTCACTTTTGCCACAAACCTGCGACCTTCATTTTAAAGTGGTAAGACCTGTGTGTTTTACATCATCACCAGACTGATTCCTTTTGAGTTTAAAACAGTCTGAAATAAGATGACCTGTCTTTTTGCAATAATTGCAAACAAGATGAGATAAGGATTTATTTTCAGAAGCTGGTTTTGGTTCGTGAAATTTGAACTGACTTGAACCGCTAGTAGAATTACCATTTTGATTTGACTGAGAATCGGCAAATTGATAAGAATTAGTACTTCTAGTATTACTTAGTGTGGGAGTGGGCCTAGATATGTTTGTAAATGAGACTTTATGGGTCAGACAATAGTCATCAGCCAATCCGACAGCTTCTTCTTAAGCTTCGACTTGTTTTTCATCGAGAAAGGTTTAATAAAATATTTAAACTCTTCAACGAGCATAAGCTGACGAAATTTTTCATGACTTTGTATTACGTTCTTAGATGAACACCAGCAATCAAATAATTGTACTTTTGTTCTAGCAAATTCAACATGTTTTTTTACCAGTTTCTCTTTTAAAATTTCTAAATTTCTGTCTGCATCAGGAACAAGCTCATAACTTTTTAGAATTAGCTCTTTAACTTTGTCATAGTCAGAACACTGTTCAATACTTAATTGTGTCTAAATTTCAAGAGCTTTTCCTGTCAGTACACTTTGCAGAAGTAAAGTCCAATGTTCTTTTGGCCACATATTTTTCTTGAAATGGAGGAACATGTCTTATATTTTCAGATACATCAAATAGTTTGTTTGTTAAAACTGTAGTCTGATTTGTCGCTCATTTTCCTTTATTCGTAATTTAGATTCTCTCTCTTCTCTCCTTTCTTCTAATCTCAACTTTTCTAACTCAAACTGATGGTCTGTTTGTATTTCATTTTCTCTTTCTTTTTCTTCTTCTTTTTCTAACTTCATTTTCTCTTTTCTTTTTCTAACTTCATTTTCTCTAACTGAATTTTTAATTCCAAATCTGAAGTGCTTTGTTTAACTTCAGATAAAAAATCATAAGATAAAGTGTCTTCATCAAATTATTTCTGAACTAAAATGTTAAAAATTTCATGCTTGTGCATAGCCGGTTTGATACCAGACAATATCAAGCAAATCAGACTTTTTTGCCAGACAAATTTCCTCCAGGGTAGGCGAAGTAATGAATTTCTCCAATCTGAATGCCATGATAGCAATTTGCTGGTTTTACACAAGAAAGCAAATGAAAACTTTAATTTCAAATATTGAGTTAAAATATAGGCATGTCCCTTTAATCAAATAAACCAAAAATAGGCATGTCCCTTTAAAAATATACCCAAAAACATTCCTATACGAAAAATGTTTGCTCCCTGACGAGCTCCCAATTTGTTACGGTCAAGGTGATTAAAAGGCGCAACAAAGAAAAGCCAGAAACAAACTATTAATTATTAACAAGTTACAAATAACGATATGAATAACACAACATACAGTGTTTTACAATTATTATGATAAATTATGTTTATCCTTGTCAAAAACCTGAGCAGTCCAAAAGTTATGTCCTTCTTCCAAATGTAAATCCGAAGTTAATCCCACACTGTTGAATGACCCACACTTGATAACTTGATGCAAACAAATCTCCAACACAAGTCTGATGCCTTCATTTTATATACTTGAGTAAAATATTCTAGAAACAACATACTATACTCTAAAAAGGAACGTTCAAAATAATAAACATGTAACATAATACTTTTAGAATTTTCCATAGAAAGAAAGAAAATTCCAGTAAACAAATATACCAGTAAACTATTTTTTAGAATAGGAATATCCTTAATAGAACACTCCAGAACAAAACTATTAATCAAGTTATTCTTAGAATAGGGATTTCCTTCTACAGTGTTGTGTATACATAACTAGGTTAGGTGTAATATGTAACAATGTATACGTCGACATCAGCGAACGAGATCATACGGTTCATGTCGAGGCTGATGTATGTTGACACAAATAAAGCATAAGTACATATCTAATACTATATACCGCAATGTAGATCAATATATAGAATTCGTAGATGAATTAAAGTTTTGGTAGACTAATGTGCGTGCATTCGTTTTGCCTTCAATACACACACACACACAAAAAAAAAAAAAAAAAAATTCTCAAAACAATCACTACCTGACGGGGGCGTGCGATCAATGCAATCTTGAAATAATTCAAACTTTTTACATTAACTTTTATAACAGCCCTGTATATCTCTGTCCAGCCTTCTCTCTCTCTCTCTCTCTCTCTCTCTCCAACGCGTTATCGTTGTCCACTTTAAAAAAACAAACTTATAAACATACGACATTTTACAACCCGGGTGGTAATTATTGTCATCAACGCATGTCTCTGAACTTATCCATTATCATAAGAACGCCTTTTGCACGATATAGAGCAGATAGAACAACAAAACATATTTTATCAGGTCACAGACCATTTAACGTTTCAGATACAAAACGGCTGTAAAATGGGAAAAAAATGTATATGTTGTATTGTTATAACTCTCGGTAAGCAATAGCAAAAATAAGCAGTGTTACGGATAAAAACTATGCCTATGCCCTTCCTTTAGGTAAAGTTATTCGAATTTATTTTGTAGGTCTATTAAGTGCATTGTTTTATTGAACTAAAATGTTGCCTTAAATTTACATCCAAATAAAATGTGCTGTTTTCATTGAGAGTTTTGCACAATACACTGTCAATCTTCGAAGAAGAAAAAAAAAACTCAACAGTTTAATACGTTTAAATACTGCATGAACTAGGCGCTAACTGAACACCAATTCCATTTAATGTGAATGAAACACAGTGTGACAAATATATTTTGTGATAGTGGTCAGCTGCATTTGACCGTATTATTAAGTATGCTTCCCGCTATAAGTGCCAGTTTAGACGACTTTCACATCCTAAAGAACTTGTACAAAATACATTCTCCAATGTAATGTTTAAGTATTACAAATGGCGTTTGTTTGTCAACCACATTTACTGATGATAAAATGATTATTGGAAAATTGTTGTTGTTTTTTCCGGTCTAAAACGTTTAAACGATTTAAAGAGAGTTTAATTCATGATTGTTATAAAGTTAGTAAGTTAATTGCCTTTCTTCTCAAAATATCAAGACTTCATATTGTTGTAAAAAAAAACATATATTTTTTCTTTAAAAAAGTTTTATCCTTATTTATGCTCACTGATCAACATAGTATTTCATATCTTGAATATGTATGGATAAAAACATATGTGTTCTATAAGCATGTCATTTTTTTTTTAATTTTAGTGTTTTGTTTATTCTAAAGCATTATTCCCACTCTCATAATTACCAGATATATAGAAAATGATAACCACGCTCTTCATTTTCCTCTGGATGTATGAATCACTACACTGTAAAAAATATTTACGGCAAAATTGTTTAAGATTTCAAGACTGTTTACCGGTTAACGTGTTTTACACCGTACAATTGCAATGCATTTGGGATATCCAACACAGACGACAGGAAACACGATGCAGATTCAGTTTTCAGTTTTTCACATGTATAGTTATTTTTTGTTGTAAGTTATATTTGTTAGTATGTACCCAATAAATTTACACATTTGTAATTACACAGTAACTTGCCGAAACGGGTTACTTCGTTATTTTTGTATTTTTTATACAAAATACATGTGTACTTTACCCCTCTCACGCATTATGCTGAACAAAATGTCTTTGCTGTGTGATTACTGTTACGTCTGAGCCGTGCTTTACATACATGGGCAAGGGCGTGCCAGGGCCTACGCATGTGCGTACAGTGGATTTGAAAAATCAAAAATGCCTGACATTAAAAATTGATAGTTAAATAAAAAATCTAAGGTGCATACCAAAGTAAAAAAAGATTCAATTATCATTCATAAACACATTATTTTGTCTATATAAATTATGAATAATATGATAAACTAAGTAAATTAATAATCCTCTGATGGGTCAGCAGTGGCCAGTTATCTTTTAATTGGTTGGTTTTGCTATTGGAATTAAGGAAATGCCCTGCTACATGTGTAACATCTGTACATTTGAATGTGATAATGTATAACAATTTCACCGAAATGTTCCCAATATTACATTTCATTGCCCTCATGAAGACTGTAATCAGCATTTAAGATTTTTTTTCATCTTCTAAGGCCCATGTTAGTATGTCACACACATCTAGACATGAGCCTGTATCTGTTCAAAACCCAGACATTTTGTGTGATAGGAACACCTCAGACCATGGGTTTAGATCCTGTCTTGACTTGACTATTTGAGTTTACCGCCGGTTCGACAGTATTTCAGTCATAAAGCGACGTCCAGCTAATAACAGGTGCAGGAAGACCCCGAATGCACGGGGGCATCCGGGTAGAACCACCGACCTACCGCAAGCCAGCTGGAAGTCTTCCTCACATGAAAATCCGAATGACCCTACCGGGTTTCAAACCCAAGCGGTGAGGGACTGAGTGAGTGTTAAAGTCAACGACTTTACCCTCTCTGCCACGGAGGCTCCCTTGCTGGAGATAATTTGGGATCACATTGAATTGGTGGTTTTCAGGAAAGATTTTCAGCAGATTATTTTTGTCGATACTGTGAATTCAGTAGAACAGAAAAATCGTCTGTAAGAGAAAATGTTGTCTACATACTGTTCAAGATTATCAGGATTGTGTTGATTCTGGTCAGGATTGTGGTAGCGCTGTAAAAGGAGTGAAGTTTGATTTTCCATTCAACAAATTGTTCTTTTACCATGTTTCCTCCCCTGGATTGCCACCTTGTTTGGGTCATGATTTGTTTGAAGGTGTAGTTTTTTATGACATGGCATTGATTGTCAACCATTTAATTGGGTTGAAATGGTTAACTGCGCAACAGTTGAATCACAGGATTTCAACTTGGCCTTACTAAGGTAATGATGCTTTAGATAAACCAGCTCAATGTTTGGTTAATGCCGATAAACTTGCCGGCCATGCAGCGCAAAACTGGGTTTTCTTAAGACTGTTTGCAATGTATATAAAAGCATTTGTCATTGATGTTGACAACAGAGTTTGGAATTTGTATCTGCATTTGAAGACCATTGTTGAAATCCTGTGTTCAGTAAAACTTGACCTCTCTCAAATAGCATATGTAAATGTTAAAATTGCCAAAAATTAATACCTTCAGGCATGTTACACAAAAAGATCACTTTTTAAAAGCAGTCTTATTGTTCATGATACTGCTTTTCCTTTGAACAAGGGTCTCTAGAACATGTCCATTCAAGCAGTTATAGATTCCCATAGTTTGTCAGAAAATTATTCTGTCTGTGGTCATGTAACATACAAGAATACTGAGTACAAAATTAGAAGTCGTGAAGTGATTTAAGAACCTGATGGTGGACATCTAGAAGTTGGGAAAATTGAACTTTTTGTGGTGTACAGCAACTACACTGACATATCATGTATTGTTCCTGTGGATACTTTACATTTTATAAATGATTTGGGTATATACCAACAAAACCCTGCTCAAGACAACATTGTCTATAACTGTGTGGGTTCTTCTAAATGGAAGTGTTCTAAACCAATTCCAGTCTACAGAATAAATCAGTGTTGTTTCCTTACAATAAAGTGTGCATATAATTAGATTTCAAAAGAAAGCCTAAAAATCCTTTTGACAAACTGTTTTAATAAGATATCAGTAGACGTAAATGTGGTTTACGATAAGTTAGCAGAACTTGGTGTTGAAACAATCAAAGACTTCAGATATCTGAAGGAAACAGATCTGGGTTTCCTTAAACGTATCCACGCCAGGAAGTTTCTACACAGTGTAAACGGTGAGTACATACAGCGATTCTTTCCTTATATGAACGGTACCCATAAAAGGTACCATTCCCAATGCAAAAGGTACCGTTCTCAATTTCAAAACGTGTTCTTTTTCCCAATTGTCAGTATGAAAAATCCAAACTTTCCAGAAATTAAAACTAAAGGAGCTTTAAAACACTTCAGAATTTGAAAACAAAAAGTTGCACCACATCAAATACTACAATACAAGAGCTGGAAAAGTTGTAAGGTTTTAAAAATTACCACTATATAAAAATTCCCAATTTGACGCATTTTTTCCTAATTGCACCGGAACCGGTACCATTTCCAAAGTAGTGAAAAAAAATCACTCACATAATATTGTAGCTGGGCAAAGAATGCATTTGAATCTGTAGCAAATAAGATTGTTGAAATATACCCCAAAACCTTTGAAGACCGTATTGGTGAAGTACGTATTGGAGGTGGTTATGACTCACTAATGAAACAGATGATATCTAGAAATGAAAATTTGAACAGGAAAATCCAGCCTATGCAAACTGCCAGATGTCAAATAGATGTTCATAAAAAGAAAAGGCCATCATCATGTCAGAAAGACAGTTATGGGTGTGTGAACTGGGAGCCAGTCATGAATTCAAGTAAAACAGCTGAGCAAGAGAACATTAGGAAAGAGTTAGAAGATATGCATAAGAGTAAAGAACAACACCGGGACAAAGTACGTGAAAACA
>CM037777.1:33546376-33596376 GCA_021229015.1 Solen grandis | reverse complement strand
AAATTGAATATGGTTAGACGCAGTTGTCTTTTTATAGTAGCCCTTTCAACGGGTTTAGTTTCGAAAATATGTTCAGATATTGGCAAACTGTCCGAACGATTTCTTGTCTTTGATAATAATTAGAAGGCACGCAGTTAATTTCAATATACGTACTTCGAACATACTCTAGCTCTCCTGTTTGACTACTGGGTTAGGGAACAATTTTCGGGTTTTCCGTACCTTGCGATTATCCGAACGTTTCACGTGTTTTCTATCAGTATTCGGATTATCAAAAGTCAACTGTATACTGAAAAATTGGCCAATAATTCTTCCAAAAGCAGTGTATAATCTTTGGCCAAAAATAACGTGTGTGTGTAAGATTTATTGATAGGTGCACCGTGTACATACACGTCGACGACTACAACTAACAATGCATAAATAAGAAACAATATTTGACTACAAACGATCACTCAACTGTTTTTAAAAATACCTGAGTTGCATATCCCGCATATCTGCCTCTGTTTTCTGACGTTTTCCATACACCTTCCGTATGTCTCCGGTAACTATTCGCGAGTTCATATACTGATAATATAGAAGATAAATTCGATAGATTCGTCGACAGTTTTTCAAATACATGCCAATGCGAGAGTATTTTGACATCAATACAAAATACTAAATGGCGACTATGATCTACATTTGATCATGCGTAAAACTGTTTTTTTTCTCAGCAGATCTTTACACATTATGTACCATTTGCGTGAGTCTGCAATATGTTTATATTTTCATGGAAGGTGTATTATCATAAGATACAACGGGCCTTTAGATTAATGCTGTACGGTTAGATTGCATTTTTCGTCGATACCTGCATATTTCGTTGTTGTTGTTGTTTATGTTTTTGTTTTGGTTTTTGTTTTTGGTTTGTTTTTTGGTTGTTTTTGTTGTTTTTTTTTTTTGGGGGGGGGGGGGGGTTCAAATATGTTACCTGATTTTTATTTATTTTTTTTAAAAAGATTGGTAAACAGCTATAAATGATTTTAACGGTGTCTGTTTTTCTTCTGAAAAGCCGGCAAAAAACAGCGGAAAAAGAGTGAGTACTGTAGAATAGATCTATATTAATATATCAAAACACCTAACACCTTCTCCTAATACCTGTTTTACTAAAAAAAATAATTTAGTTATTTATTACTTAACAGAAACACTAACATCGTATATATGAATATACATGTATCTACAATTGTTACGGTTGATTTGCCGAGAAAAAGAAACAAAATTATATTTTGTGAGAATCTCATGAAATCAACGCAAACTATTATTATTTTCTTATAAAGACATTCTTAGATACTCTAACTGACTTGTATCATATAAAAAAAAACACTCACACAAAGCGCTCTTATTGTTGACTAAGTTCACGAAGACTGGATGTTTGATCCCCGCAAAGATGGGGGAATTTTTCATTTCAATTCAAGACCCTTTCAATTCGTGGACAAATCTAGGAATATGGTATTCTAATACTGTATAGTTAATTAGCTGTTGATAAGCATAACATATTATAAACATTAATTGTCCAGTTGAAGTTAAAGGCAAGATGAAATTAAAATATGTGCGCTTGAAATAATTCATAACATGCAGAGGCTTTTCTCATAATTTCTGTACTTTGTACTTATTTATACGAATAAAATAAATAATTCATGTGATAATGTAAAATTTGATAATGTCAATCTTCATAATTGACATTGCAATTTTTTTTTTATCTTATTTTGATATCATGTTAATAACATTTATGCGAAATGATAAAACATGCCAACATCTGCGAGTAAATAATTAAGATTTCCAAGAATATTTTCTTACCCCTCCATAAGACAGAATGGCTTTCAGAATTAATAATCATTTCATATTTTGTTGTTGTTTTTTTCCAAACAGTCCCCCACGAATGTTAGACAGAAAGTAAGTAACATTAGACACACAATCATTTCACTGAATAGATTCATTTTGCAATGTTATAGTTAATACACTATAAAAATTAATGTATACATAAGCCTAATAATTAAATATGGGCAATCAAAGTGAAAGATTTGTATATGTTACAGTTTTGATTGCTCAGTAATAAATATTGGAATGATTTAAAGTAGTAATTGATATTTGAAACATAATCATGTGACAAAATAAATATGACTGCATGACCAAGTGTTTGCTACAGGTCACAATTGATAAAATTCTTTGTTTTATCGCAGTGCGCCAAGAATGATAGAAAACGAGTAAGTTAACATAAGTATAGCTTATAGAACAGAATAGCTGCTTCCATATATGAAACTTTTTCATTTGAAGAAGAAACCGTTTTTGCACAAGCATAAATATCAGATACATATTATAACAAATATCGATACGGGTTTTAAACCTTGGACCTGCAGTGAATCATGATGAATACCCACTAAATACTAGGCCACACGGAAAATGTGTCTCTTCCTAAAACACTATTCTATTTGCCACAAATGTGATTTATACGTAATATAAGTAAAATGTTTTTGCTCAAATGGCTTAAGCATGACCAAGAAATAGCAATACATTATTCAATGTTTATTAATTAAAAATTGTATACACACATTTGTTAGTAATTAGTTTTGACTTCTTAACAAGACAATGATTTTCAAAATTACTTATCATTTTATATTTTTATTTTACTTCATACAGCCACCCACGAATGTTAGAGGGAATGTAAGTAACATATAATAGGCCTTTAAATGAATTTTAGACGGGTAGACTGCTTTTTTGTCAATATCTGCATTTCTTTTCCAATATATTACAAAGTAAATGATAAGATTTGTTCACAGTTATAAATTATTTTTTACGGTGTCATTTTTCTTTTTCTGAAAAGCCGGCCAAAAACAACTCAAGAAGAATAATGAGCACTCTAGAATAGATCTAGTTTTGTTCCTTTTGAATAACACTTGACACCTGCTCCTAATACCTGTTTTTTAATATTATTATTTTTAACTAATTCTTACAAAGAGAGTGATTTGTTACTCAACAGAAACTTTATTATTGTAAAATTGTGTATATATTCAACACAGAGTGTGATTTGCCAAAAAAAAAAAAAGAAACAAAGATATATTTGTGAACATCTACGGAAATCAACGCAAAATATCATTATTTGCTGATATAGACACTTTAGACACTCTATCTAACTTGTGTCATAAAAACCCATTCAAAACACTCTGAAATTGACTAAGTCCCCGAAGACTGAATGTTTAATTCCCGCAAAGAGCAGGCATTTTTAAGAGCCTTTCAATTACTGGACCAATCAAGGACTACAATATTCTATTACAGTATAGTTATGTATTTATTGATAAGCATAACATATCATAAACATTAATATTCTATACGATGTTAAAGGCAAGATGAAATTAAAATATGTGCGCTTGAAATAATTCATAACATGTGGACGCTTTTCTCATTATCTCTGTACTTATTTATACGAATAAGATAAATAATTCATGTGATAATGTAAAACGTGATAATTTCAATCTTCACATTTGACAAAGCAATTTTTATCTTTTTTGTTTTGATATGTTAATAACAATTATTCGAAATGATAAAACTAAATGTCAACATCCGTGAGTTAAATACATGTAATTATGATTTCCAAGAACAAGCCCCACCCCCCCCCCCCCCTCACAAAACAAAATAACTTTATAAATTACTGATCTTTTTTTTTCCCTAAACAGTCCCCCACGAATGTTAAACAGAAAGTAAGTAACAGTAGGACACACAAGCATTTCACTGAACAGATTCATTCTGATATAATTCATACACTATAAAAATTAATGTATGCATAAGGTTAACAATTAAATATGGGCAATTAAAATTAAAGATTCGTATATGTTACAGTTTTGATTGCTTAGTAACAAATCATGGAATGATTTATGGATAGCAATTGATATTTGAAACATAATCATGCGACAAAATAAACATGACTGCAAGACCAAATGTTTGCTACTGGTCACCATTAATAAAATTGTTTGTTTTATTGCAGTGCGCCAAGAATGATAGAAAACGAGTAAGTTAACATAAGTATAACTTATAGAACAGAATAGCTGCTTCCATATATAAAACATTTTTTTCATTTGAAGAAGAATTTTTTTGCACGAGCATAAATCTCAGATACCTTTTATAACAAATACCGATACGGGTTTTAAACCTTGGACCTGCAGTGAATCATGATGAATACCCACTTAATACTAGGTCACAGGGAAAATGTGTCTCTTCCTAAAACACTATTCAATTTACCACAAATGTGATTTATACGTAATATAAGTTAAATGTTTTTGCTCAAATGGTTTGAGCATAACCAATAAATAGCAATGCAATATTCACAGATATGTTGCTTACTCTGGTATTTACTACTAGGTTTGCCTGTAGAATTCGATAGATAATTAAAGTGATAGCGTAAAACTAAATATCTGACAAAGAATATGTTCAATAAAGTGTTTTATTTATTTATTTTTTTTATTTGATAATTTATAAATAATAGCTATACGAAATGATAAAAATTGTATACACACATTTGTTAGTAATTAGTTTTGACTTCTTAACAAGACAATGATTTTCAAAATTACTGATCATTCTATATTTTTATTTTACTTCATACAGCCACCCACGAATGTTAGAGGGAATGTAAGTAACATATAATAGGCCTTTAAATGAATTTTAGACGGGTAGACTGCTTTTTTGTCAATATCTGCATTTTTTTCAAATATATTACAAAGTAAATGATAAGATTGGTTAACAGTTATAAATATTTTAACGGTGTCATTTTTCTTTTTCTAAAAAGCCGGCTAAGAATAACGCAAGAAGAATAATGAGTACTCTAGAATAGATCTAGTTTTGTTCCTTTTGAATAACACTTGACACCTGCTCCTAATACCTGTTTTTTAATATTATTATTTCTAACTAATTCTTACAAAGAGATTGATTTGTTACTCAACAGAAACTTTATTATTGTATAATTGTGTATATCTTCAACACAAAATGTGATTTGCCAAAAAAAAAAGAAACAAAGATATATTTTGAACATCTACGGAAATCAACGCAAAATATCATTATTTGCTTATATAGACACTTTAGACACTCTATCTGACTTGTGTCATAAAAACCCATTCAAAACACTCTGAAATTGACTAAGTCCCCGAAGACTGAATGTTTAATTCCCGCAAAGAGCAGGCATTTTTAAGAGCCTTTCAATTACTGGACCAATCAAGGACTATAATATTCTATTACAGTATAGTTATGTATTTATTGATAAGCATAACATATCATAAACATTAATTTTCCATACGATGTTAAAGGCAAGATGAAATTAAAATATGTGCGCTTGAAATAATTCATAACATGTGGACGCTTTTCTCATTATCTCTGTACTTATTTATACGAATAAGATAAATAATTCATGTGATAATGTAAAACGTGATAATTTCAATCTTCACATTTGACAAAGCAATTTTTATCTTTTTTGTTTTGATATCATGTTAATAACAATTATTCGAAATGATAAAACTAAATGTCAACATCCGCGAGTTAAATACATGTAATTATGATTTCCAAGAACAAGTCCCCCCCCCCCCCCCCCCCCCCCCTTCACAAAACAGAATAACTTTATAAATTACTGATCTTTTTTTTTCCTAAACAGTCCCCCACGAATGTTAAACAGAAAGTAAGTAACAGTAGGACACACAAGCATTTCACTGAACAGATTCATTCTGTTATAATTCATACACTATAAAAATTAATGTATGCATAAGGTTAACAATTAAATATGGGCAATTAAAATAAAGATTCGTATATTTTGATTGCTAGTAATAAATAATGGAATGATTTATGGATAGCAATTGATATTTGAAACATAATAATGCGACAAAATAAACATGACTACAAGACCAAATGTTTGCTACAGGTCACCATTGATAAAATTGTTTGTTTTATTGCAGTGCGCCAAGAATGATAGAAAACGAGTAAGTTAACATAAGTATAACTTATAAAACAGAATAGCTGCTTCCATATATTAAACATTTTTTTCATTTGAAGAAGAATTTTTTTGCACGAGCATAAATCTCAGATACCTTTTATAACAAATACCGATACGGGTTTTAAACCTTGGACCTGCAGTGAATCATGATGAATACCCACTTAATACTAGGTCACACGGAAAATGTGTCTCTTCCTAAAACACTATTCTATTTACCACAAATGTGATTTATACGTAATATAAGTTAAATGTTTTTGCTCAAATGGTTTGAGATAACCAATAAATAGCAATGCAATATTCACGATAGTTGCTTACTCTGGATATTTACTACTAGGTTTGCCTGTAGAATTCGATAGATAATTAAAGTGATAGCGTAAAACTAAATATCTGACAAAGAAATATGTTCAATAAAGTGTTTTATTTTTTTATTTTTTTTTATTTGATAATTTATAAATAATAGCTATACGAAATGATAAAAATTGTATACACACATTTGTAAGTAATTAGTTTTGACTTCTTAACAAGACAATGATTTTCAAAATTACTTATCATTCTATATTTTTATTTTACTTCATACAGCCACCCACGAATGTTAGAGGAAAAGTAAGTAACATATAATAGGCCTTTAAATGAATTTTAGACGGGTAGACTGCTTTTTTGTCAATATCTGCATTTTTTTCAAATATATTACAAAGTAAATGATAAGATTGGTTAACAGTTATAAATATTTTAACGGTGTCATTTTTCTTTTTCTAAAAAGCCGGCTAAGAATAACGCAAGAAGAATAATGAGTACTCTAGAATAGATCTAGTTTTGTTCCTTTTGAATAACACTTGACACCTGCTCCTAATACCTGTTTTTTAATATTATTATTTCTAACTAATTCTTACAAAGAGATTGATTTGTTACTCAACAGAAACTTTATTATTGTATAATTGTGTATATCTTCAATACAAAATGTGATTTGCCAAAAAAAAAAGAAACAAAGATATATTTTTGAACATCTACGGAAATCAACGCAAAATATCATTATTTGCTTATATAGACACTTTAGACACTCTATCTGACTTGTGTCATAAAAACCCATTCAAAACACTCTGAAATTGACTAAGTCCCCGAAGACTGAATGTTTAATTCCCGCAAAGAGCAGGCATTTTTAAGAGCCTTTCAATTACTGGACCAATCAAGGACTATAATATTCTATTACAGTATAGTTATGTATTTATTGATAAGCATAACATATCATAAACATTAATTTTCCATACGATGTTAAAGGCAAGATGAAATTAAAATATGTGCGCTTGAAATAATTCATAACATGTGGACGCTTTTCTCATTATCTCTGTACTTATTTATACGAATAAGATAAATAATTCATGTGATAATGTAAAACGTGATAATTTCAATCTTCACATTTGACAAAGCAATTTTTATCTTTTTTGTTTTGATATCATGTTAATAACAATTATTCGAAATGATAAAACTAAATGTCAACATCCGTGAGTTAAATACATGTAATTATGATTTCCAAGAACAAGCCCCACCCCCCCTTCACAAAACAGAATAACTTTATAAATTACTGATCTTTTTTTTTCCTAAACAGTCCCCCACGAATGTTAAACAGAAAGTAAGTAACAGTAGGACACACAAGCATTTCACTGAACAGTTTCATTCTGATATAATTCATACACTATAAAAATTAATGTATGCATAAGGTTAACAATTAAATATGGGCAATTAAAATAAAAGATTCGTATATGTTACAGTTTTGATTGCTCAGTAACAAATATTGGAATGATTTATGGATAGCAATTGATATTTGAAACATAATCATGCGACAAAATAAACAAGACTGCAAGATCAAATGTTTGCTACGGGTCACCATTGATAAAATTCTTTGTTTTATCGCAGTTCGCCAAGAATGATAGAAAACGGGTAAGTTAACATAAGTGTAGCTTATAGAACAGAATAGCTGCTTCCATATATAAAACATTTTTTCATTTGAAGAAGAAACCGTTTTTGCACGAGCATAAATCTCAGATACCTTTTATAACAAATACCGATATGGGTTTTAAACCTTGGACCTGCAGTGAATCATGATGAATACCCACTAAATACTAGGTCACACGGAAAATGTGTCAAATCCTTAAACAATATTCTATTTACCACAAATGTGATTTATACGTAATATAAGTAAAATATCTTTGCTCAAATGGTTTAAACATAACTAAGAAATAGCAATGATTCACAGATATGTTGCTTACTCTGGGTATTTACTACTAGGTTTGCCTGTAGAATTCGATAGATAATTAAAGTGATAGCGTAAAACGAAATATCTGACAAAGAAATTTGTTCAATAAAGTGTTTTATTTATTTATTTATTTATTTATTTATTATAATTTTTTGATAATTTATAAATAACAGCTGTACGAAATGATAAAAATTGTGTACACACATTTGTTAGTAATTAGTTTTGACTTCTTAACAAGACAATGATTTTCAAAATTACCGATCATTCTATATTTTTATTTTACTTCATACAGCCACCCACGAATGTTAGAGGGAATGTAAGTAACATATAATAGGCCTTTAAATGAATTTTAGACGGGTAGACTGCTTTTTTGTCAATATCTGCATTTTTTTTCTCAAATATATTACAAAGTAAATGATAAGATTGGTTAACAGTTATAAATTATTTTAACGGTGTCATTTTTCTTTTTCTGAAAAGCCGGCCAAGAACAACGCAATAAGAATAATGAGTACTCTAGAATAGATCTAGTTTTGTTCCTTTTGAACAACACTTGACACCTGCTACTAATACCTGTTTTTTAATATTATTATTTTTAACTAATTCTTACAAAGAGATTGATTTGTTACTCAACAGAAACTTTATTATTGTATAATTGTGTATATCTTCAACACAAATGTGATTTGCCAAAAAGAAAAAGAAACAAAGATATATTTGTGAACATCTCCGGAAATCAACGCAAAATATCATTATTTGCTTATATAGACACTTAGACTCTCTAACTGACTTGTGTCATAAAAACCCATTCAAAACACTCTGATTATTGACTAAGTCCCGCAGACTGAATGTTTGATTCCCGCAAAGAACAGGCATTTTTTTAAGACCCTTTCAATTACTGGACCAATCAAGGACTATAATATTCTATTACAGTATAGTTATGTAGCTATTGATAAACATATCATAAACATTAATTTTCCATACGATGTTCAAGGCAAGATGAAATTAAAATATGTGCGCTTGAAATAATTCATAACATGTAGACGCTTTTCTCATTATCTCTGTACTTATTTATACGAATAAGATAAATAATTCATGTGGTTATATAAAACGTGATAATTTCAATCTTCACATTTGACAAAGCACTTTTTATCTTTTTTTTTGTTTTCATATCATGTTAATAACAATTATTCGAAATGATAAAACTAAATGTCAACATCCGCGAGTTAAATACATGTAATTATGATTTCAAAGAACAAGTCCCCCCACCCCCGCTTCACAAAACAGAATAACTTGATAAATTACTGATCATTTTATTTTTTTCCAAACAGTCCACCACGAATGTTTGACAGAAAGTAAGTAACAGTAGGACACAAAAGCATTTCACTGAACAGGCTCATTCTGCAAAGTTATAGTTCATACACTATAAAAATTAATGTATACATAAACTTAACAATAAAATATGGGCAATTAAAATGAGAGATTCGTATATGTTACAGTTTTGATTGCTTTTTTGATTTAAGGATGGTAATTGATATTTGAAACATAATAATGTGACAAATAAACATGACTGCATGACCAAGCGTTTGCTACAGGTCACCGATTGATAAAATTATTTGTTTTATCGCAGTGCGCCAAGAATGATAGAAAACGAGTAAGTAAACATAAGTATAGCTTATAGAACAGAATAGCTGTTTCCATATATAAAACTTTTTTTTTAATTTGCAAAAGAAACAGTTTTGTTCGAGCATAAATCTCAGATATTTTAACAAATACCGACGCGGGGTTTAAACCGTGGACCTGCAGTGAATCGTGACGAATACTCATTAGATACTAAATCACATGAAAATAGGTGTCTAGTAATATCCTAAAACACTATTCTATTTGCTACAAATGTGATTTATACGTCATATAAGTAAAATGTTTTTGCTCAAATGGTTTAAATATACCAGGAAAATACAATTAGTATTTTCGTCGCAGATATGTTGTTTGCTCATGGTATTTACTAAATGGTTTTCCTGTAGAATTTGATAGATAATTTAAGTATAACGTAAAACTAAATATTTGACAAATTATTTTTATTGTTTTGATATCATATAAATAACAGCTATGCGAAATGATAAAATTGTTCAATATGTACATGTGCGACTTAAAAGATGAACATGTCACAGGATAAGTTTTGATTCCTTAACAAGCCAATGATTTTCAAAATTACTGATCTTTGACATTTTATATTTTTTGTTTTACTTCAAACAGCCACCCACGAATGTTAGAGGAAAAGTAAGTAACAGTAGAACAATCAAGTCATTTAGTTATTGAAAAGATTCATTCTTACAGCTCAAACATTTCTACTTCCTTTATAACAAATATTTATATTTATGTAAATTAATTTGAAAAATGTTTTTAACAATTCGAGGATGATCATTTGAATGAAATGATTTGAATATTTTTAGCTTTAACTGTTAAGTATCAAATTTTGAATAATTCAAACGACGATTATTTGTATCAGTAAACATAACAGTTGATGAATAATCATGGCTGCATAACTCAATGTTTAGTAAAGATAACGCTTTTATTCTAACGCAGTTCGCCAAGAATGAAAGGAAACGAGTAAGTAAAACGTAGCAATAGTTGGTTATAGTTTTGCTTTCGTATTCTAAATTTCTTTCGTTTGTTAAAAAAAAAAAAAAAAAAAAAAAAAAAAAAAATTTTTACGAGCATAAATCTCAGAACTTCTACCATAACAGACACGGAGTTTAAACCTTCGACCTGCAGTGAGTCGTCTTGATCGCTCTTTAAATACTAGGACACATAAACAATTCAGCGAATCAAAACACTTTTATTTGTCTCGAAATTGATTTGTACGAAAAGTGAATAAAATCTTTTAACTCAAATGGTCTACCATAACTAGGATGTAGAAAAGCATTATTCTTGTTGCAAATATATATATGTTGTTAACTCTGATAATGGGCTTCTACTGTTTTTGCCTTTAAGGAAACTATTTCTTAGGCGTTTCGGTTTTGTTGTTGCCTTACATTTCTATTCCTATTCGAATAAAGTATTTAGCAAATCCATATTAAATTCTATCAAATAGATGTTAATGATGCTGTATACAATAAAACTGTCGCCACCTGGCGAATAAACTGATTGCAATATTGCTAAAGTTAAGCTTACGCGTACGTCTATAACCAGGATCTCGTTGTTCTCAGGGTCCCCAGACGGATAGAAGAGCAGTAAGTGCAGTCAATCAAACACACTTATTAATGATTTACATTTTTTTTTTTTTTGCTTTGTAGCTGCCATGACGTTTGTGCTGATATATTTACCTATCATATGGCAATATACTTAAACAACTGTTTCCGATTCGTATAGACATCACGTATTTTCTTATACTTAACAAGTTACATATTACGAATTGACCTAATTACTTCGTTACTCCGCGTCACGTGCGTGTAGTCTGCTGGACTCAAACAAATGTGCTACTAACTTTGATTCAAAATATGTATTATTTACTGTTATGTCGATAATGTATGAGAAAACACACATTTAATAATGTTTGGATCTTTTTCACGGCAAGGAATCACGTGACTTTTATGGTAACGCGTACAGACAATATGGCGGACTGAAACCTTCGATTCAGATCCATTTTTCAGGTAATTTTATATTATTACATTCATACTTACGATTAGGACCTGCCGCAGCCTACGCGGAATTGAACATTGTTATCGGCTTTACCTTATTTCATCTTTATGCTAACCATCTGCTCAAACACTCAAAAGATCGACGAGCATTTTGAATTTTGACAATTATTTTTCGGGTAACATTCACGCACATTTTTTTTTTTTAATGAAAATGGTGATATAAGGGCTATATAATACAGAAAAAAGATCATTTTATTACTTTATCTGAAAAGATAACTTTTCCTCTTGTTAAATTTTAACTTTCTTCACTCTTTTATGTGGTAAAAATTGAAACTGATTTGGATAACGCCCACGGCATTATCCCAATTCATTTTACACTTGTGTTACGGAAAAGAAAATGGCCAGTCAAAATTGAACATGCAGAAAGTTTAAGTTTTTAAAAAGAGAAATAGTATAACTCTTTTTCTTGGCTTATTGAACCTTTTGTCACCATTTTCATAACAAAATAGAAATTTTGCGTGGAAGTTACCCGAAAAATAATTGTCAAAATTGAAAATACCGTTCGAATTTTTCAGTAATTGAGAAAACTATTTGCATAAAGATAAATACATAAGGTATAGCCGTTCACAATACTCCATTTCGCGTAGGCTGCGGCAGGTTTTATACGTAAGTATGAATGATATAATATAAAATTACCTGAAAATGGGTCTGAATCGAAGGTTTCAGTCCGCCATATTACCACAAGTCTCGTGATTCCCTGTGGTGTCTTTGCTTTATGTAAGATTACAAATAGTCCGAGTCGTTCACAATGGACATCTGATGTCAAAAATCTGACATGAGTCGTATGAAACATACTACATATAATTACATGTAGTGGAGGTTATAATATTGTAGGAGTGTATTGTCCTCCATATGTTATATAAGTGCTGGTGATACTCGTTACAACCTGGCATGTAGTGTAGGGCGCATCCCGGTAGACAAGTATTTTTAGCAATCGCCTCGAGATCGAGAGATGTCCGGCCAAACAATATTGGGAGAGAGAGAGAGAGAGAGAGAGTGAGGGATCACAAAATAGTTTTGAATTTCTATACTTTAGTCCTGTGAACATTTCATGACACTACCTTCAATTTAATTATGAAATCATGTTGCTTAGTTGTTGTTTTTTTCACAAGTCCACTATGATTCATGCGATATTTTGCATTTCGATGCCACTGAATGAGCTTATGTTAGTAAAAAGTTTGAATATCCCACAAATCTTCTGTTTTGCCACTGTAACCCTTACTTTGATCACGTTGATGCTTGAAATTGACACTTTGGTCATTGTGTACAAGACCGATGTAAGATTGTCTGACCAAGATTGGAGTAGTTTTACTCTTCTTTCACGGTTTTCTACCTAGCTACTATAACTGCACGTGCTTCTGTCGTCACTGGCTTTTAATTGTTGCTTCTCTTTTTTTGCGATGTATACCATCTTATGCCTTAATTCGACATACCTCTATTTTAATACGATGTTTTAAGTACAAGTAAACAAAGTCGACTTTAATTTAAATATCAAGAATGATACATATTCTTTGAACATCTAAAGGTAGTGTTTGTTGCGAAATTTCGGCATCGCTTATCTGAATTTTCTTTTATAGAGGTAAATATTTTGTTAGAGACAAATGTAACCATTCAGTTTTGAATTTCATAATCATCAGTCCAAGACACAGGGAGCATTATGAAAAGTGAGTTGTTTTTATATTTTTAACTTTAGCACTATTTGTATTTTTGGAACGTAAACTTGTTTTTATTTAGGCACCATATTTGTACGTCCCGAAGAATTCGTCAACAAAAATACCTAGGAATAAAACTATCATAAATCCTCCCTCTCGCCCCTCTCTGTTTATCTAACCGTCGATCTTTTTTGCACACACCAAAAAGATACATTTCATTCATCATTGATGAGTCTTGAATGTATACACACATAATGTAAATTTAATATAACTATGCACCAAATTAGCAACATAAGAATAATTTTTAGGCTCGGCGATTCCGAACGGTAAAGGAAATTTAAGAAACATTTGATTCTTTCGTGATTGTACCCGTACATAGGTTTAATGTTTAACTTTATTTATTTTACATCGATTTCAAAACATACTGATATGTTAAATTTGTTTATATAATGCAAGACATACCCGTTGTAGGGATATGTATGCTGACAACAGGTAAGATGTTAGTAGCAGTTCTAACAACAATAAAACTAGATAGTCAGTTTTACTCAAGCTTGCATACTTAAGACAAACCAAACTCTTCAGTTCAATGAAGTTAATTCTGTTTAACTTCACCATAGTCACCACTGTTGGTGATATACAGAATATTTACACGAACATGGACATGGCAAACACACTACAGTAAAGGTTGAACAAATGAACGAGGGAAAAATTACACACGAACAAATAAATGAAGTAATAATGTAAAATTTATATACAGTACATACAGTACCTGAGTTAAAGAATGCAAACGATGTTTTTAATAGAGCTATTCATGGCTGTTGACAGGACCTAATATGTCAATTTTCTATTACTTTATTACCATAATCCACTGAAATTAACTTTCATAGTTAAATTATCCTCGTTCTTAGGTGAATCGTTCTCAAACTCAACATACAACAAACTGTTTTTCTCTACAGTTAAAGATGTCACTTCAGTTAAGTATTTTTGATAGATAGATAGATGATAGATAGATAGATAGATTACGCAAACTTACAGTTTCTTGTAACACAGTTACAAGTACAGATATTTAACTAAGGTACACACATGTATAATTTTGAAAATACAACATTCTCATAAAACAGCTTTGAAGAAGAAGAAGTAGAAGAAATAACGGTATAGAAAGAATGAAACTTACTTATATGTCACAATACCGATATGGGAGGATAGAAAAAATTACTTTTTAAATGACAATCATATTGGAAGTTCATGAAATATTTCATAAATAATTAACATTATTGCTTGGTCTCCTTCTAAAGGCTTCATACAAAAATTACCAAATTTAATGGCAACAGATTTATTATTTGACTGCAATAACTCATTAAACTTAAATACACTTGGTTTATGAAAGTAAATTTTTAAATAAAATGTTTCCTGAGATCGCTATAGATAGGGCATGATAAAACAAAATGATATTCATCTTCTATGTCATTTATATTACATTTAACACACTTTCTTTGGTTTTTTCTCGCTAATCTATTTCTAGCATATCGTCTAGATTCTATCCTTAAATTTTGGGAAGAAAGTCTTTGAGATCTAATTTTTTTTGGTAAAGCGTCTAAGTAAATTTCAAAACTGAAATTTAATTTAAAATGTTTATATGAATATAAAGAAGCTGCAGATATGATCTTATTATACCACTGTTGTTTAAAGGTGTCTATAACTCTTTCTTTAAAACTCAAGCGAAACGGCTAGTGGGTCATTCCAATCATATAAAACCTGTACGTGTCTAAAAGAGATTTTACATTATATAGCTAGTTATTCACTTTTTTTGTGACAATAACAAAACATCACATACTTTATTGATTAAAAAAATTGATAACACAATTTTACACCAGTATTGATAACACAATTTTACACAAGTATTTATTATTTCTAACGTATCTATTTATGTATAGTGGAAACCTTCCCAATTCACTCTATATAGCATAAGAAAATGTAGTAGATTTAACATTTAATATTCTTTTACAAAAGTTTAAATGAATTCATTCAATCTTTTTAGATTTACCAAAACCCCACACCCACAAGAGTAATTTAAAATTGATCCGACAAAAGCATCAAATAGTTCGCACATCACAGATGGTTTCAAATTAAGTTGACAAATTTTATTACTTTAGGGCTTTTAAAACTTTTAAGAGCTATAGTCTTTTGATTAAGATTAAAAACACCATTATAATTTAAATAGTACCTAAATAATTAAAAGCAATCACTATTATCAATTCATTATCATTATAATAAAATCTTTCATTCTCTTTTATTGGTCCACGTTTTTTAATAAATCTTAATTTTCGTTTTCTTTGTGTTTACCTCTAAACCCCATTTATTGCAATATTCCAAAAGTAAATCTAAACTATGTTGAAGCTCTACTGGATTCTTTTCTAATAAAACCATATCATAAGAAAAAATAAAAGTATAAATGTTATACAGTCAAAAGTTATCTTTTGTTTCATCTCTTCGTACGTACATTTACTCTTAGATGTATTCACTTGACCCTTTACAGCTGTAGGTTTGAATCCTAACCTGGGCACTTTGGTTTTTCATGTGAGGAAGCCTTAATATGGCTTGTAGTAGGTCTGTGGTTATATACAGATGTCTCTGAACACTCATGGTCTTCATTCAGCTGTAACTTACTGTTCCAGCTACGAAAAACTTGAAGAAAATAAAAAGTTGAATTCTTAGATACATTTCGTTTATGTCAAGCGCGGAGGCAGTTGACTTCTTATTAATGTCTGGTACAATCATAAACATATCTGATAAACAACCACGCTCGTTAATTATGTAATTTTCAAATGTGCTACGAAAATTTGTCATAAATGCATGAACGGACAGATATTCAGATGGATTTTGAATATCTTTTTAAAACTTCTTAGCTTGGAATAATTTGATAACATTTAAGCATTAAATACAAACTGGTTTTGGGTTTATTTTCAGTATTGTAGCCTCTTCACTTTCGTATTGTGTCGTTTATATCCGACTTTCATTATCAGTGTGGCCATACCACGTGGTTTATGACGTCATTTTAAGCTAACGCGTAAAGCATATTTTGCATCAATTCAGAAGGAAAAACTTGTATTCTGTTTCTTTATCAATTTTAATAGTATATAGCTCACGCGAAGCGGAAAATTGTGCCCTACACATAGGTTCCAGTGATTCTTTTGTCAGATATACGGTTTTTCCAAACATTAGGAAAACAAGTTTCCGTGTTCGTGAAATCTTGCTAGCTAACACGTAAAGCTCATCGCTAAAAATGTTTCCCCGAATGTTTGAAAATACTAAACATCTGAAAAAATTATCACTAGGACTCTTATGTAAAGAACAATTTTCGGCTTCTCGTGCGCTATATCGCATTAAAACTGGTGAAGGAATATAATACTTATAGCAGTTTCCTTTTTCGAATCGATGCGAAATATTCTTTACGCGTTAGCTTAAATGACGTCATATGCCACGTGGTATGGCCTCACTGATTATACACCTGAATGCCTCAATCGGTTCAATATATCAGGTAAAACACAACAAATTCGAAATGTGTATTTCTGATGGTGTCATTAGATATGCACACAATAATTGCTGTCGAGAAATTTATTTGTGTTTACTGCGGGGCAAGACGCTTTGATATACAGTTTGCTTCATTGGTTCGCTGTAAGTGTATGTGAGAACAGTGCCCAGGCCCAACCTGATCACCATGCACCCATCCAGGTACTATCATAGAGGCCACTACACTTCCTTAGTGATCCCCTCTCATCGGTATGTATCTCGGAGTTAAGCCGTGTTTTATTTTTCTTCTCTCGTACAACATCAGTAGCTGACAATTTGGAATTTTATTGATAAGTTTGTTGATGTGTGACACCACAGGAGCGTACAAGCCCACCACTTAGGATTTATTTGAAAATTGTTGGAGATTTGCTTCATGTTTACTTGGACGTTAAGTTGTTATCACTAAGGATTGATACGCTGTTTTGAATGGCGAATACAACGAGTTCCAAAACATTCTCTTTTCACATATGCCTGTGTTCTACCATTGCTAGCTTGGTGTGAAAGAAATGTTCACTCTGGTTGTCGTTCATTTAAATGTATTATATCTTCATATATATGTTTAATAACAATAAATTAAATAGTAAATGACTAATATGTTGTGCATTTGATATTCTGAAAGAATATGAAATGATGTTCTAGAAAATTATTTGCAACGCAATGAAGATAGGGTCAAAAGGTTCACTTTTAGGGGGCATTTTGCACTTGAGTGCACACTTTCTTATATACAATTGAGAATACCTTTGAGTGTCATTTTGTTCAAAGGGATCAAAAATTTACTCGTGTTTTTGTGCTGGGCGGATTTTTAGCCATAAATCAAAGGACTGGGAACCCTATTGTTGCGGTAAGCATAAAGTGAAACAGTAAAAGACAAAGTCAGCTGGCTGTTTTATTGATTTTCCATGACAAGTATATCTTTGTTGTGAGGACCAAATATATTTCATTGAACGACATTATTTCATTTGACATATACCCATGGCCATGTTACATACCAGAGGTGTGTGAGCTGATGCACTTCATGTTTATAGCGCCACTGGCTTACTTCACAAATTTTATTCATACTAAGTATTTTCCCTCTTACGCATCATTTCAGAATTTCGTTTGTTTTGCGTCTTGTCAGCTTCTATTATAATATGATTGTTGTGCTTTTTTTTCAACCAACTTAGATGCTTTTAGGTGAATTGGGTCGTACCAATTTTTCAAAATTCTTTTAAATACTGGACTAAACTTCTCACCTTAAGTAAAGAACCATATTATTTAAAACCTATTTTATGTTAAAAACAGATACTGAGAATGGACAAGGAATAATTGGGCATTTCATATAAAAACTATTTTAAATCAATCAGGGCTATCTTTTCTATGGGAAAACCAGTTTAATATGCCTATTAATTTTAACTATATTAAACAGAGATTATTAGATATATACATACAAACTTGGTATTCATCGATAAATAACTCGAGTCGACTTGATACATACTGTTTATTTAAGTTCACTTTTAACTTCGAAAACTATTTAGACATACTTACTGTAACAAAGTTTAGGATAGCGTTAGCAAAATTTCGTACATCATCACATAACTTAGCAATAGAACAAGGTCGTCATACTAATATTTATAGAAACAATAGAATTTGCCAAAATTGTAATAAAGGAAAATGTAAAAAATATTTTTTCTTAAAAATTTAATGAGTTCAACATCTCGAAATATTATCATTAATTTATCTAAGTATATTAATCCAAAGTGTAATATACGATACACATCTGTAAGACTTAATATAAAAGAAATTATCCATTAATTAATCTACTCTTCACTATCTACCTTTACTTCAATAATAATTGTTAAAAAAAAAAAAAAAAAAAAAAAAAAGGAAAAAAATGTTTAGCATTTTTAAGAAAATATGTTTAGTGAATATTTAATTTTGGACTGTATGATGTTATAGCTCCTGTAAAATCATGTCCTTTATTGAATTTGTTTTTGTAATTGCTATAAATATGTATATGTTTAAAGCAATAAAAATATTTGTACTTGTACTTGTATGTAAGATATTTAAGAAAATGTTAAACGCCTTAACAGGAGCTCGTCGTACAAGCATATTTATCTATTGTATAACGATTGTGCACGTATAGGGGAAATGACTTTGGATATCCGGCGATAGATTCCCACGATCATTTATAATATGTTGCGTTGTACACATTGCAACATAAAGACGAATTTTCATTAAAACGAGCATGTTGCAAATGGCAACATTGTCTATTGCATTTTGTCCTTGAATTATTAAGAAATATTGCTTATTGCATTTGGCCCTTGAATTATTAAGAAATATCATATTTCACTCTGTACACATGTTAGTATCTGCACTTATCTAGCAATCCAAATAAAACTTGAAATTTGATAATGGCCAAGTTAGATGATTGTTGATATCGCTCCATTCTACAAGAAGCTACTGACATTTGATTATGGTATTTTTAACGTTGTTTACACTCTTAACATCCGCTTATTTATAGAGCGATTTGAACAAACTATGAGTGTATTGCCATTATCACTTGCCATTATCTCTTGGCCTTGTTTGGTTTTGGTGGATGCGACAGCAATAGTTATGGCCTTTGAATTATGAAAAAGATGGATTTCACATTGTTTACACTTTTCCATTTTTTAAACAATCTAGATTAAACTCTTTAAAGAAGATATTCGGCGTAGCCAAATAATTGTCAATTGTACATGTAAAACATTAAAACTATTATAAAGTTGGAATTGTTAGCAAAAATGTTTATAAATATCAAGATTATGGGAGGTATTGTGAAGACTATATAACAAAACGGAAGTAATTTACAGACTAAAAAAATATCTGCCAACTTCCATTAAATATTATGCACTTGCTGATTTTTTAAGTAGAGGCAATTCATATGCAACTAAGCGAAAGATCATAAATCGCGTATACTCTAGTACTATTTCCAGATCAGCACATTCTCCGCAGTAGTTACCTTCCCTGAGGGCCGAGTCCACTTTTACAAATTAAGGGAAATTGTAATCTAAAAATAGACATACGCCTGCTTCTTATTTAGTTGTTATAAATCATACTGCCAAGGCAGCTTTCTTAAATTGATATGGAAGTGTTACATTTTCATTACTGTGTTACCTTTCATGTTTAAACTGAAAAAGAAACCAAGTAGAACGATATGATATATACAACCCGAAACTCCCATTTTAAATTGGAATTTCCTAAATATCCTAAAAGTAGATTATACAGGCCAATGATAGCATTTAATTATTCTGGCTTCATTTGCATACCAACATTTGATTGGTTGAAGAAGGTCAAAATCAGTTTTATACAGCTACGCCGAAAAAAGAATTAATGGCTATAATCGTTTGATTATTATTTATTATGCTTTATTTATTATGGTTGATATTTGCACACGACACCAGGGATTACAACTCTGTTAAAGCAGTCGAAGTCAGTTGAGCGAAATAGGACCAGAGTGTCCTATTGTATTTATGTATATCATAGCACGTGTTGGTAATATTCCTCCTATCTCGTGTGTTTGTAAGTTTAGACAATGAAAGATAGAATAAAGACAAAATTACTTGACAAAATTAGTCATATTGATTTTCTGTAATAGCGAATATGCCTGAATAGTATGTTCAATCCTGCCAGAGGGTTTAAAGTGTCAAATATTGAATGTAGATAAAATGCATTACGTCTTTGAACATTTTTTTAAAATGAAATTGCCTAGGTTTTAATTTTGTTGTAATCTCAAGTAAATGATGTCATTAAGTACGAAACATACATCTCAAATATAACATGGTCATGAGAGGGCAACTAAACAGCGGTCGTCTGCTAGTCAGGGGACTGTGGAGATTGCTCCACCTGTAGATGTGGTTATCGAGAATATTTATGTTCCTTCAGTACGAAATGTAGTTGACCTACACGTTCTGACAGGTAAGATTTCGTCCTCTAGTTACAAAAAAAAACTAATCAGATAATTTCAATCCGTTCTATCTAGTATTAACTATATTGTACAATGTGTATGTTACTTGACAATGTAAGTTTAAACAAGCGTGTAGATAAGTTCGACGTGACTTGTGTGGAAGATTGTACGCTATTTAAAGATTGACTGTGGGAGGCAGATAACGTTAAGATTGTACGCTATTTAAGGATGGACTGTGTGAGGCAGATAACGTTAAGATTGTATGCTATTTAAGGATGGACTGTGAGAGGCAGATAACGTGAAGATTGTATGCTATTTAAGGATGGACTGTGAGAGGCAGATAACGTTAAGATTGTATGCTATTTAGGATGGACTGTGTGAGGCAGATAACGTGAAGATTGTATGCTATTTAAGGATGGACTGTGAGAGGCAGATAACGTTAAGATTGTATGCTATTTAAGGATGGACTGTGTGAGGCAGATAACGTGAGGGATGGACTGTGTGAGGCAGATAACGTTAAGATTGTTTGCTATTTAAGGATGGACTGTGAGAGGCAGATAACGTTTAGATTGTATGCTATTTAAGGATGGACTGTGTGAGGCAGATAACGTGAAGATTGTATGCTATTTAAGGATGGACTGTGAGAGGCAGATAACGTTAAGATTGTATGCTATTTAAGGATGGACTGTGAGAGGCAGATAACGCTAAGATTGTATGCTATTTAAGGATGGACTGTGTGAGGCAGATAACGTTAAGATTGTAGCTATTTAAGGATGGACTGTGTGAGGTAGATATCGTAAAGATTGTACGCTATATAAGGATGGACTGTAAGAGGTAGATAACTTGAAGATTGTACGCTATTTAAGTATTGACTGTGAGAGGCAGATAGCGTGAAGTCACAACAAATGTTTGTTATCTACCACATCAGAGACATGAGTCGTGAAGTTGTTGCTCTGAGCTAGATATAGATACTGCAAGAATTAGAAATATTTGTGGCTGTAGGTAGCCCTTAATTAGCATTTTTGTGGTACACGTCTAATATATATGGTATATGGAAACTTCAAAAATAAATGCCACCATCTTGTTCCATAGAGTAGGCACAACAACATAGTGGAAAGGAAACTTAAGAGGTGAGCGCCAGCCTTGCGTTCAGTTAACCATGTCGCTCGCTACTGTTATGGATACACGCTATACGCTACGATAAAACATGGATGCAGACCTTTAAAGGTAACTGAACGCAAGGCAGGTGTTAGAGGAACCAAGTTGATTTTTATTTCTCACTTGTAACAAACTGTTTATTTAAATGTCTATAGAACTATTCAATGAAGTCAATTGTATTTTTTCATCCAGAATATTTAAAGGTGATTGTCGAACTCTGAAACACAAAGGTTTAACTGTATGCAAAGGCTAGTTTACACTGCTATGTAAACGGGTCCCGAGTTGTTATGGATTTCACTATAGATTTATTTAAATGGCCGGTTCCGAAACTGTCACTCGAATCTGTTTACAAGCTCGTGGATTACGGTAACCTATTTTACTCAAAAGAGCATGACCTTTTTGTTTGGGATACTGTTTGTGAACACTTGACGTGAGTTATGGATGTGTCCCCACATCTTCGAAAGAGTTTGTAGCTATGTACTTGTATATAACTGGCATTTATCTCTCAGTATTATTGTAAAGGTTTAAGCTTCAGTATACAGATACACTGCACACGAACACTGTCACTAATATGACTTTCCATTCTCTGCTTTAATTAATGCACAGATCTATGTAACTGTTTTAACTGTTGGCGATTGAATACGATATGATGATATAAAACATATAAAGAGACTGTTTCAAAGTTTAACATTTTGAATTAAAGGCTTAAGCTTTCATTTAAACTTTAAATTGTACCATTTTTAATCATTCCCTTATTCTGCCTATATGCGTTATGTTAGGGAACGAACTGCGTATGTGTAACATGTTGCTACAGCCAATAAAAAGAAGAAACAAAAACAGGCATCATTGTAGATTTATCTCTTTATTTAGTGCAGTTAGTGCTTTCTGTTCATTTTGTGCATTTTATGTCTACATGGACTGATTTCTATTTCTGTGCGGTCTTTCATGCATATTTAAAAGGTAAGGAAGCTCAATAAAATTGTCTCCACACTTTTAATAAATTCAAGTTTATCTTTGCAAACATTTCACACACATTTTACTCCGATTTTACCCACATTACGAAGACATTCTTCTCACCTTTTGCACGCATTTCAAAGACATTTCACCCACATTTCACACACCTTTCGAACACATTAAAACCATTCTAAAACTACTATCAAACCACTTTCAAACACATTTCGTGGGCCTAAAAATAGTTTTACTAATTTTCTTTCTCAGCCATCCAAAATACACTCGCCCACACCAGTTTTTAACTATACACACAAACAAATTCAAAAAGGGAACTAACAGCGTTCAGAATTAACACTACGCCATTCCATACTCTGACCACCTGTCCCATAAAGAGCTATGACATGCCTCACTTGTAACTATTCTCATTTGCAAAATATTTACGAATGTGATAATAAATGTGATTGTACGTCACATCAAAATCGGAATCGAACACATCACAAAATGTACTTAATCTCCGTGACAAATGTGATTTCATGCAAATGTGGTATAAGTCAAAGACATGTTATTTCTTGGCCGTTTTTCAACAGGGTAATATTGTCTGCTACAGTAAGTTTATGGGACACGGTTTTTCAGTAGCACTGGGCTTGATTATTCCCAGAAAAGTGATTAATAATCTGATTGTTTACTAATTTGCTTACCTAGATTAAAGGCATCTTGTTTGCTAAAGAGCCTTTGTACTTATCCAGTTTTCAGCAGTGATAAATTAAACCCACATATCGCAATGGTGGCCAGAGTAACAGCTCCCATATAGTATCACAAACATAAGCATGGATTCCTTTGAATGAAACGGGTCAAAAATTGACACTTTTATCCCAGTGTAGCTATTGGCTAGCTTGTCAGTCAATTGAGCACATCTTTAAACACTGAAAGTTACATTGTCGGGCGTGCAAACACGTGTGTTTCTCCTTTTTGTTCATGCGTGTATTCTGTCGTTACAGGAAGCGGTTTTTCTTTAAGGACAGACCGGATTACGAATATGAAAAACGTCCGTATACGTAAGTCAACATGTGTCCTTTCTTTGTTTTTATGCCGGTATAATTATTTTTCCTATATTTTTTCTTTCATTTTTCCGTTTACAATTCCTGGACACCTGCTTTTATGTCATTCTATATTACATGTACACTTATCTCAATTCCGAGTACAATTCTGAGAAACACCCTCACACAGCTTATTCCCGAGTACAATTACGGAGCACCCTCTTTTTCTCAGTTTTAGTTATTTTACTCCAAGTGCACTTAATTACCGAGTACAATTCTCGAGTACTCTCAATTATGTCTCTCCTGATTACAATTCTGGGGTACAGTCCCTTATCTTATCCCCGATTGCAATTTTTGTCATATGTCGATATTGTATGGATTCAGAATCTATGAAGACAAGTACAGGCCTCCACCGTTCGAGCCCATGGTAGAGCCCCTGCCCCTGCCCCCGCCGCTCCCACCCCCGGAACCACGGCGCGAGATCATCTACACCCGGCCACGCCCAATTGAGACCCCGATGATCCGATATAAGTATGATTATGACAACTATAGTGAGCCCGCCCCTCGCTACCCAAGGTATGTTCACAACAGCAAACACCCGGGACAGTGTTTCACGAAGTCCACTTTAAATAAAAATATATTCTGTGACTCATTTTTATCAACCAAGAGGTTATAAAACATTTATTCACAATGTATGTGATTATCTTACATATAATTCAGAAATTCTTATCCTTTTCTTTCAATTTCAAAAGTATAGCAACACATAACACATATTAATAACTGAAAATATTGATTTAGAGAGACTTTCAATCGGATGATGATGATGATGATGATAATGATGATGATGATTACTATAGCAGGTACGAGAGTGACCGGTATTACAAGAACGAGCCCATCGTTGTCTCGCTGACTGAACCAGAATACACGTACACGCCGCCACGCAGGGAAGCGGAGACCATCTACCTGAAGTAAGTCGCGCTCTTCACCTTAGTATTAACGAGAGCTATGTGTATTCAGGAGTGAAGGGTCTGTCGAACGCCAGATCTAAATAAACACAAATATTTGGAGAACTCTACAAATAATTAGAGATATCTTCAGTTGGATTATTGATATAACCAATTCAGGTAATAATATCAAAGCTCTACAATGAAAGTGATTTTGAGAGATCAACAACGGAATTGTTGGTATCATAATTCATTTATAGAGCTCTTCAAACCAATTAATGTTATCACTAACTGAAATAATGAAATCAATAATTCAAGTGAAGAGGTCTCTAATTATTTGTAGAACTCTTCAAATATTTGAGTTTATGTAGATTTGGCGTTCCATGGAGGAAGGTTGTGGTTTTATTCAAGAATAGATATTATTTCTTAGAAAATTGCTTCTTTATGTTTGCAGATATTCTATGTCTTGCATTGAAATTTATTCGACCTAAGGATAAAATCAATTAATATCTAATGTATTCAACACTAGATTTATCTCTTTTCACACATTTTCTCCTAGTATTTCAGAATGCCCACGCTGAGAGACAAGCCTTTGATATACATGTATATAACGTCTCACTCTTGTAAAATGACGTCTTTTTTCTTACACTTTTTCTTATACATGACGTCTTTTATACATGACGCTTTCCTCTTAAACTTGACGCCATTCTCTCTTCATATACATATATTTAAATATTTTATTTCAACCATTACTGTTTACCATGGAATGGCAATATAGTCTGCTCCTAAATTACTTTGAATCATTAAGATGTTATGTAAACATCAACTTCACTTATTACTTTAGACAGTTGTTTAACTGTTTTCTGGGAAACAATTTATGGGTTTGGCGACAGTCGTCGGGATTTGAACCGTGACACATACATTGAGATACTTTAAATAAAAAAAAACATAATAGATCTACACTTGTTCACCTTGATGTAAAAGTAACGCATGACACAGGCTCGTCCAGACCACACGACCTCTTTTTTTTCTTCTTCAGGTACAACGATGACCAGGCGTTGTTACGTCAGACTAACGTCAGACGCCGCGTTGTTCCGCTAAGACGATCAAGGAGTGCCTACGATATACGTCGGTCTACCCCGTGAGTTTAAATTACCGTCATGTGGTGGGCGTCGATTGGACATAAACCGTCTAATATTCTTAGTATCCAAAACTATCAGCAATACCAAAACCAAATGTATTTAAACCAGGAGTTCATATGTAGCTAGCTGTATGTCAGTTTGCACGCGCGTAACTTTTTAGCTCACCTGAGCACGTGTGCTCAGGATGAGCTTTTAGGATCGATGAATGTCCGTCGTCCGTCCGTCCGTCCGTCCGTCGTCCGTCGTCCACAATTTGTTCGTTTGCACTCTAGCATCTTCATTTTATGAGCAATTATCTTCAAACTTTAAAACAATGTTTATAACCATAAAATCTTGGCCAAGTTCGATTATGGCTGATATCGGAACATTAGGTCAGGAGTTATGCCCCTTTTAAAATTCAAAAAAGCCAGATTTAACATTGTTTGCACTCTAGCATCTTCATTTCATGAGCAATTATCTTCAAACTTTAAAACAATGTTTATAACCATAAAATCACGGCCAAGTTCGATTATGGCTGATATCGTACCATTAGGTCAGGAGTTATGCCCCTTTTAAAATTCAAAAAAGCCAGATTTCACATTGTTTGCACTCTAGCATCTTCATTTCATGAGCAATTATCTTCAAACTTTAAAACAATGTTTATAACCATAAAATCAGGCCAAGTTCGATTATGGCTGATATGGAACATTAGGTCAGGAGTTATGTCCCTTTTAAAATTCAAAAAATGCCATATTTCAAGTTGTTTACACTCTAGCATCTTCATCTTTTGAGCAATCCTCTTCAAACTTTATGACAATGCTTATGACCATAAGGTCTCGATTTAGTTCGATTATGGCTGAGATGGGTCATTTAGGTCAGGAGTTAGGCCCCTTTTAATACAAAAAATGCAAGATTTCACTTTGTTTATTCTCTACCAACTTCATTTTTTTAACAATCATTTTTAAACTTTAAGACAATGTTTATGCCCATAATCTCACAATCGGGTTCAATTATAACTGATATTGACTTGTAAATTTAGGAGTTATGCCCATTTCACCATAAAAAAAGCCAGATTTCACTTTTACACTCAATCATCTTTTTTTCTTAAGCAATCATCTTTCTCAGGTGAGCGACCAAGGGCCATCTTGGCCCTCTTGTTTTATACTACTACGAGATGTTCTGGTAAAAATGACAAAGATAAATATGGTTTTCATTGAGCAAAAGTTCTTTTAAGTTTGTGTGTTTGACATTTAAAGTCACTTATAGATGCCAGGAGAATGGGTCCCCGTGTATATAATCATGCCACATGTCTACGGCGTGTTACTGCAGTGTGGTAGCACTATATATCTGTAGTCCCCAAATCACCGAACAACTGCCGGTGGGACGTTAAATTCAAGAAATAATCATCTGTTACAGGTATGTCGGCGAGTGGCAGCGAAGGGAGGATGACATAGACGATTTTAATGAGTAAGTGACCCGTACTATATATTCATATACCGTCACATCATTACATAGCCTGGCTCTGGTGCTTTAAAAGAGCAACACGGTCCAGTGGTAGCATGCAAGTCTGCGTGTCCGAAAGTTTCGGGTTCGAGCCCCATCAGAAGAAAATCGCTCATGATATTATACCAAGAATTGGTTCAACCCTGAAACCACGGAGAAGGGAGAACTTATTTTCAAATGAACATCGATATGTATTAGTATGGTTTTGATTCACAAGCGACTCATTCGGATTGTCCTTTTGAGAAAGTCTTCCATCTCGTGGTCTTCCCATCCTGTAACCAGCTGTATGCAGCTGAATGATTATAAAGCTGTGATTATTCTGAAACCATGTATGATAAAATAATGTTATTGGACCGGTCAGGAAGGCCGAGTGGTCAGATTGTCCACCCAGTAACCCAGAGATTACGAATTCGATCCCCGACCGCGATATGCCAAAGTCGTTATTAATAGTACTGGTGTATATCCTTTTGATCTTGACGCTTAACACATACTGGTAGTTCCATATCTGGTTGGCTCAGTGCAAAGACATATTAAACATAGATTGGCAGCTTTTGTTAATATCGCAAAAGCACGCAATATATTGTCAAATTCTCATTCTCGCAAAGTCACACGTTCAGATACATGTACATCCTGTTCTGTTGAAGATATGTGAAAGTAAATTATGACTTCAATAAGACCTAATATCGCATGATTTTTTTCTGCTACACAGGCTTAAATCATTGCATTTTTTTCATGACTTCACAGGGGAGCTTTGAGAGCCGGCCGAGACCCGTTCCTTTGGAAGAGGTATTGACTTCATTAATCACCTTCCTTGAACGTTAATTGTGACCTACCTTGATCAAAACTCTAATTAATTAGATTGTATCACACCTTTGTGTTTAAGTACATGTGAATTCACGTGCTCTTAAAATAGTAATTTAAGTCTGAGTAGGTTATTAATCCTTTATCTCACAAAGGCGTGTAATGATGCCTTAGCAAACAGAGCAGACTCAGATCAGGAGCTATCTGATAAGGTTCTCATCTGCTTTCTGTTCGCTCATACGCTAATGCAGCTTAGTTTCTACACATTCTACATAATAAAGAAAAAAACTCTTCGGTTCAAGTTAGAGGGTACAGTCCTTCAAACTCCACACAAAAGTTTCGCCATGCATTTCCTTATTATTCCTTTCCGTATATATCTCTTTGGAATGAACTTTTTCTTATCTCGTACAAACGAAATTTGGACACGTCTCTTCTGTGTTTGGCATGTCGTCATCTGTATTTTCAGCCGCCGTTAGGGCAACGTAGCCCAGGGGCATCCAAGCACCATTCCCAGAACCATACGACCGTGTGATGGCGAGCACAATGCTGCTCTTGTTAGTCTCTACAACACCTGGAAGGATTTCTTTTTGAAACATTGCACTAGTTTTGTAATGTACAGTTTAATATATGAAAAAAAAATGCTTTGACAAATAGATTGTTCGTCGTTGAATATAATGAGTTTTATTGATACCAACAATAGTTTGCCTACCACCGCCGCACCTGTCTGCGTTTTTTTTTGTTTTTTTTTAATGCGATTGACATCGATCATTGTATAGTTCCTATAAGTAATTTGTGTTCAGATACTCATAGTAAAAATATTTATATAAGATCCTTTAAATCTATAAGCATGTATCCTGTATCACATAGCCCTTAGCTCAGAAAGCAATCTGTCGGACATTTTTGTTCGCTATGTGCGTCTTGCAGATGTGGACGATCCAACAAGCAGTTACCTCCCCTTGTATGTGGATCTCCAATTAAGGTTTAAGATTTGGCCTTAGCTGCCGTCGATATGTTGTGGTATCCATGTATCTGTAAAACCATGATTTTCCACATCATATAACCAAGAGATATTTTAGACACTTTGACCATCTGTATAGAAAGTGACCTTGAAGTTTGAACTCATAAGGTTCGAAAGTTTTTAAATAGAAGATGTAAAGTTTATATATAATGCAAAACGTTTATAGGTTGTGTGATTATATTGGTATGTGTGCGGGGTATTTTCGTGCCAACTATATGCATGTGAATGAATGACTTTGTTTTATCCGATTGGTTGGACATCACATATCTATTTTTTTATTCCAATGTTTGTGATAGGGCTTGCTTCAAGTGCTGTATAGGAGGCAGGTGTCGTATTCATAAAACATCATTGCTTAAGTAAAAAAAATAGTTATGTCGATAATATTTTACCATTCCTGCACTTGATCTAAACATGTCATAGTTAAGTCTACATTGAACTCTTCGTGTCTATGAAAGGTCAAAATAAAGTTATGTGCATTGTTGATTAACCAGTAAGTTTATGAAATATATTTTAGAAAGCATAGTACATTTATATTAGAGAAAATATCTATAGATGTGCCATGTCTTTAGATGTTTCGTGAACACGGCACCTGGATCATAGTCGAAAACATCAATTAAAATTCTTATTTGGAAAAACATTTTATAAACATATTGACTGCGTTATTTAATGTTTAATGGAGTAGATAGGCGTAAATTTACCCCTTACCGCACACCAAGATCATGGTATATGCTACCACAAGTGGTCAAATCAAACTGGAACAATTTCATTCTACATTAATTTCAATGTTTCTTTCTGATGTCCGAGATCTGCCAGAATAAAACCTTTCCAGCTTGTGAGTCACTTGCAGGCTGATCTAGACTTATATTGTCAAACTTTTTAAGAAATTGTTATTTTATAACAAGTCTGTATATGACTACCATCATAAAATATATGTGTTCAAATGTGCTTCAAAAACATTTCTAACCTTATTGAAGGATCACCGTAGGTTATTTAAAGTGAAATGGGGTAAGGGTCAAGGTTAAATACATAGACATCAACAGTGGTTTATTTTTGCCACTAGTACAGCTGCTTGAGCCTATGCTTTTTTCTATAGATTTATGTCATTGATGTAGTTCAAAATCTTGCTTTAAATACTTACATTTTGTCTGACAAATACTCAAAATTATATTTACAAATATATATATGTTCATGAAATCCGAAATGTTTAGTTATTCAAATAATTATATCAATACATGTATCTATATTTTATAATAAAAAGTAAACCAATTTGAAATCGTCTTATTCTCTTTAATGTGTTGTTGGCGTCAATGTTGTTGTGCTGGAGTTTGACGTCGCTTCGACATATGGTGACGTCAAGCTAATAACAAGAGGGGGGGGGGTGGGGGGCGTGGCCGAGCGGTAACAGTCGTGGACTACAAATCTCTCAGCTCCTCACCGCTGTGGGCTCGAATCCCGGTAGGGACTTCGGATTTTCATGTGAGGAAGCCTTCCAGCTGGCTTGCGGTAGGTCGGTGGTTCTACCCGGGTACCTCTGTGTACTCGGGGTCTTCCTCCACCTGTAATTAGCTGGACGTCGCTATATGATTGAAATACTATCGCAGCGACGGTAAACCCCAATGCAACAACAACTACAGGAGGGGGAAAGCCCAGGTTGAGTTCACAGAGGCACTCAGGTAGAAACCTCCGTGTTATTTGTCAGCAACTAGACTCCTGGCTTGAAGTGGCTTCTTTCTTCTACTTATTTATATCTCCGCAAATAAGTGATTGTGGTATATTCAGTTTAACTCATTCCGAAACACAACAATGTTCGGGCATTTTTACATACTTAGAGATATTGAGCCTTTTTTTTTTTTTTTTTGTATGTAGGTGAACTATGATGAATAACATAATTATATAATTCATTGACATTCCACAACTTGCTTTTATATCTGCCTGCATGTCGTTCAATTCATTTGCTTTTGACATGTCTCATTTTGTCCATTTTTTTAGCTCACCTTAGCACAACGTGCTCATGGTGAGCTTTTGTGATCGCCTTTTGTCCGTCGTCCGTGCGTGCGTGCGTGCGTCCGTCGTCAACAATTTCTTTAAACAACATCTTCTAAACAACTCAATGTATTTTGATAAAACTTCACAGGAATGTTCATTATGGTGCCCTTTACCAAAGTTCTTGAAATTATTTTGATTGGTCGAAAATCTAGGTCACAGGAGCTAAAAATAGATTTTAAAAATGAAAATTTTAAAAATCTTCCTCTCCGAAACCTACAGGCCTAGCCTTTTGATTTTTGGTATGTAGCATGATCTTATGACTCTCTACCAAGATTGTTCAAATGATGACCCTGGGGTCAAAATTGGCCACGCCCCAGGGGTCACTTGATTTAACATAGGCTAATATAGAAAAAAAATGAAAAATCTTCTTCTCAGAAACCACAAGACCTGGAGTTTAGATATTTGGTATGTAGCATGATCTTATGATCTTACCAAGATTGTTCAATCATGACCCTGGGTCAAAATTGGCCCCGCCCAGGGTCAATTGATTTATATAGCTAATATAGAAAAACTTGAAAATTCTTCTTTTTAGAAACCACAAGGCCTGGAATTTAGATATTTGGTATGTAGCATTGTCTACTGGGTCTCTACCACGTTTTTACAAATCATGACCTGGGGTCAAATTGGCCCACCACCAGGGGTCACTTGATTTAACATATGCTAATATAGAAAAAAAACTTGAAAAATCTTCTTCTCAGAAACCACAAGGCCTGGAGTTTAGATATTTGGTATGTAACATGGGATAATAGACCTCTACCAAGTTTGTTCAAATCATGAATCATGCATTATCTAGTGGATCTTTACTTACTTTGTTCAAATCATGGCCCTGGGATCAAATTTGGCCCCGCCATAGGGGTCATCTGATATTACATAGGCTAATATAGAAATAATTTGAAAGTTCTTATTTTTAGAAAACTAGAAAACACATGGCCTGTGGTTTAGATATTTGGTGAAAATTGGCCCCGCCCCAGGGATCACTTGATTTTACATATACTTATTTTGGAAAAAAATTAGTAAAAACTTCCTCTCAAAAACCACAAGGTCTGGAGTTTAGATGTTTGGTATGTACCATGGGCTAATAGACCTCTACCAAGTTTGTTCAAATCATGACCCTGGGGTCAAAATTGGCTCTGCCCCAGGGGTCACTTGATTTTACATAGCCTAATGATACCAGGTGAGCGATCCAGGGCCATCATGGCCCTCTTGTTTCTTACTTAACTAGCAACGTGTCTTTAGGTTTATTTATTTTTTTGTCTGGCAACTCAACCACAAGATCAGCCAATTACATAGACTGAGATTAAATCCTTATCAACAAGTTACTAGTAGGCTGGTCAGGTTTTATACAGTTCTCGTGTGATGAAGCAAAACCACGTCCGATCCCCCAAAGGTATGCAACTCTTGTTTTCATGGTAACTCGGAAAGCCTTCCAGCTTGCTTGCGGTAGGTGTATGGTTCTACCCGGATTCTTCTGTGTTCTCGAGGTCCTCCACTACTAATTATTAGCTCGACGTTGCTTTATAACTGAAATATTATTTGCAACGATAAACAAAAAGAGATACAATCGATCCAAGAAACGCGCATGTTTCTTTACCTGTGTTAACCACGGAGGCGCAGGGGGGACATTGTGTTTTTAGCTCGACTATTCGAAAAATATGAGAGCTATTGTAGTCGCCCTAGCGTCGGCGTTGGCGTTGCAGCTTTTGGTTCAAGTTTTGCATGCAAGTTACTATCAACCTTATATCGCAATAACCATTTATGGTATTGACTTGAAAATTTATGAATATCATAGGGGCATCAGACAACCAAGGTAGATAACTTTTGACTGAATTTAATATGAATTATGAACCCTCTTTAACTTAGAAATGTTGGTTAAAGTTTTGCATGCAAGGTACTTTCATGCTAATATCTCAGTATCCAGGCACGCAATTGATTTGAAACATCTTTAATATGTTTAGGGGTATCATACTTTCATGGTAGATAATTCTTGATAGAATATGTTACAAATAATGGCCCCTTTTTAATTAAGAAATTTTGGTTAAAGTTTTGCATGCAATGTACTTTCATGCTAATATCTCAGTATCCAGGCGTGCGATTGATTTGAAACATCTTTAATAAAATTTAGGGGTATCATACTATCAAGGTAGATAATTTTTGATGAAATATATTACAAGTTATGGCCCCTTTTTAACTGAAATTTTGGTTAAAGTTTTGCATGTAAGGTACTTTCATGCCAATTTCTCAGTATTCAGGCATAGGATTGATTTGAAACATCTTTAATATGTTTAGGGGTATCATACTATAAAAGAATATAACACTTCATGGAATATATTAAAAATTTTGGCCCCTTTTAACTTAGAATTTTGGTTGCATTTATGCATTTAAGCTACTATCCAGCTTATATCTCAGAAATTGCTTGTGGAATTAAATAGAAAGTTAAGGAGTGTCTTCAGGGGCATCAGAAAAACCAAGGAGGATATCTTTTGGACTGAATTTTATGCAAATTATGGCCCTTTTTTGCTTGGATTTTTGGTTAAAGTTTTGCATGCACAGTGTTATTATGCTTATGTCTCAGTAACTAGGCATGGGATTGATTTTAGATTTCATAAAAATATTAAGGGGTATCAAACTATCAAGGTATATCATTTTTGACTCTTATTATGTATAAGGTATGTGAAGAGCAAGAATTGAAATAGATTTCATTTGATTTACCAACAAGCATTTTGAATAGTCGAGCGTGCTGTCCTCTGACAGCTCTTGTTCTTTTTTATCATCTCGTGGCCTCGACAAACAAAATAACACATTTTGCTAACTCGTGGCCACGAGATAATAACTAAGAAAAAAAACTCGGGGCCACGAGTTAAATGGCCAATCAAATCGTTAGATTATCACGTGGCCACGAGATAATAAAAAAAAAAACACCATGTCCCCTCTGTGCTTCCGTAGTTAACAAAATATTGTTTTATACAATGTATTATTAAATAGGTGACCTTCAATCATTGCCGCACTGGAATACTACAGGTTATAAGAGAATGAAACAATCGAAAGAAAATGGAAAACATTTTCACTGGAACATTTGAATTTTTCATACAGACTCAATTGCAGTCATCACTCAGGTATATTAACCGTTTCCTGCTTACCTGTTCACTAATGATGGAATATCAAATGCTATCGGGGATTTTTCTAATGAAAATGACAGGAGTAAGTAAAGATCGTGTTTCTAAAAATCCGCGTAGTTATATCAAAAGTGTAGGTATTGATAGAATAATTTTCCAATTGTCTTTATTTCCCCCTTTCTACTTCCTATGTGGGACTGATAGACTACAATTGAGTTTGTTATGGAAGAATTCTCTTCCACCGCCCTCAGTCGCAACGCCTCCATTGATGTTCGAACACACAATCATTGAAACTGGTCCCGGTGACCGAGTGGTCAGAGCGTCCGCACTGGAATCGGGAGGTCGTAGGTTCGTTCCCCGGCCGCGACATATCAAAGTCGTAAAAATGATATCGGTATAGTTCCCTTGCTTGGCGCTTAGCATATTAGGGTAGTTCTAGGGATGGTTGACCTGGTGTCAGGATGATGTGACTGGGTGTGGTATCATGCCACATGTCTACGGCGTGACACTGCAGTGTGGCAGCACTATATCTGTCTCAAATAGACCTCGTCTCCAAATGGCTGAAATACTGTCGGCAGGACGTTAAACCCAATAAACAAACTCAACCATTGGAACCTAGAGTAAATGGAGTCTGCCATTGGACCATGTGTCCATCTTCAATTGCAAATGTTGATCAGAATAAAAAGGAAATACGTTTTTGATATCAGTTTATCTACTTTTAAACCCTTTACATTCAGGCTCAGATTTGCTTGTTGTGTTTTAATTTCCATTTCTGAAATGTTCATATTTTTCTGAAATTCATTAATTTCATGTTATTTTTTTGTCCTGCATGCTTCAAAAACACAGTCCATATCATTGACATAATCAAAGGTTGTTCAACATCATTTCTTAAACGTTTAAATTTATTTCGTAATTAGTTAGTTACTTTTGTGAATAAGACCGGAAAATCGAGATGAAAACAACTTAGGGTTCATATCTAATACCTAAAACTGTGTACCGCTAGTTTGTCTTTGTGTGCCGCTAGTTTGTGTTTGTGTACCGCTAGTTTGTCTTTGTGTGCCAATAGTTTGTGTTTGTGTACCACTAGTTTGTCTTTGTGTGCCGCTAGTCTTGCATAATGAGTTGTCTGGTAGAGATGCAGGGGTGAAATTTTATATGTTATGTTTTATTTTGCAATATATTGATCATATCCAATTCAAATTGTTTGGTCTGGTCTATATAACCCATGATCAAACAGTAATCAACAATACACAAACAAATATATCAATGCTGGTAAAATTCATTCATGATACATGTCTTTAAATCTTAATAAAATTTATTTTCGATTACATTAGGAATATCATCATACCTAGGGCATATAAAAGACGTTAATGATTTTGCAGATTATCCAAAAATGTTGTTTGTTTGTTAGGCTTCACGTCCCACCGACACTATTTTAGTCATTTGCAGACTATGCCTACTTGGCACAACTATTGCTGCCACACTGCAGTATCACGCCGTAAACGTGTGGCATGATACCACACACTGCCACATTATCCTGACATTGGGCGAACCAGTCCTGGAACTAACCTTATATGCTGAGCGCCAAGCATGGAAGCTATACCAATACAATCGTTTACGACTTTAGTATGTCGCGATTAGGGATCAAAACCACGACCTCCCGCTTCCGATGCGCCAAAGTGTAAATTAAGATATAATGATACTAAGTAAAAATATAAAATCAAACTAAAATAATTGCTGTTCCTGATCAATGAGTCTTTCACCCTTACTGTGATACGCGGTCAGTCAAAATTCAAGTGAGTAACATGAAGGTCCCTGGTTCAAGACTGACCACGGCCTCTACCCAGTGTAAACCTCTCTCACCAAAATATAATTGAGAAAGTTTGTCGGTTACTTACAGTACGTTCCTGCCCAGTGCTGTTTCATTCAGGAACAGAAGTTTAGGATACATGACCGCCATTAAAATGTCATTAAATTGAGATGCAGGGCAATCAGTCAATAACTACATACCTTCCTTCAGATTTCGGTTGTCGTTCGAATAAAATTCTTTCCAGAAACTGACACAGGCGCAGATTTATAATTATAAATTCATTCAATCTCATTCAATCTAAACGTAATATCCCGGAACCATTTCATAAAATGATACATCCAATATTAACGTAATGCATCAGAACTGATTCATTTCCGATATTATATTTCCTATTTTAGTCTGCTGAATGCGTCACTAACGATATAGACTATCAACAAATGTACATATTCAAATGACTATCCATTTCAATCCCAGTTTTACACAAAACTTAATATCATAATTATTTTTCAAGATGCTGATAGTTATACCCCCGCGAACGCAGTTTATATAGGAGTCAGTCTGTCGGTCCGTCGGTCTGTTGGTTTGTCGGTCTGTCGGTCTGTCCGTCCATCCCAAAAACATGCGACGCAAACTACTTCTACATTTCTTAACCGATTTGGTTCAAATTTTATGTGTACATTCATAATCAGCTGGAGAGGTGCGTGACATAAATTCGCTAGAGTTATCTTAAGGATTACAGGGTTATTACCCCTGATTCGACTCTAAATACCATGTGACGCGAACTTCTTCTACATTTCTTAACCGATTCAGTTCAAATTTTGTGTGTGCATTATAATTAGGTGGAGGTGCGTGACATAAATTTCACTTGAATCATCTCAAGGATTACAGAGTTATTACCCCTGATTCGACTCTAAATATCTTGTGGCACGAACTTCTTCTACATTTCTTAACCGATTCAGTTTGAATTTTGTGTTTGCATTCATAATCGACTGAAGAGGTGTGTGGCATAAATTTCACTTGAGTTATCTCAAGGATTACAGAGTACTTGTCCCTGTTTCAACTCTAAATATCTTGTAACGCGACCTTCTTCTACATTTCGTAACCGATTCAGTTCAATTTTGTGTGTGCATTCATAATCAGGTGGAGAGGTGCGTGGCATAAATTTCACTTGAGTTATCTACAGAATTACAGAGTTATCGCCCTTGATTTGACTCTAAATATCTTGTGACACGAACTTCATCTACATTTCGTAACCGATTCAGTTCAAATTGTGTGTGTGCATTCATAATCAGCTGGAGTGGTGCGTGACAAAAATTTCACTCAAGTATCTTAAGGATTACAGAGTAATTGCCCCTGATTCGACTCTAAATATCTTGTGACGCGAACTTCTTCTGCATTTCTTAACTGATTCAGTTCAAATTTTGTGCGTGCATTGATAATCAGGTGGAGGGGTGCGTGTCATAAATTTCACTTGAGTTGTTTCAAGAATGGCAGAGTTATTACCCTGATCCCATTTTTTAATTATCTCCCTTCTTTCTTTCTTTTTCTTGTCAGGAACATAACTTGAAAACTATACAAGGTATTGACTTGAAACTTAAAATGTAAATAGATGGCGACTAAGAAAAGTGCAGTGTCCAAGAACTGTTACTTTACCTGGTCCCATTTTTTAATTATCTCCGTTTGTTAAATTGCTTTTTTTTCTTGTCCCGAACATAACTCGAATATTAAACATGGTATGTACTTAAAACTTAATATGTTAACAGATAGCGACTAGGAGAAGTGCAGTGTCCAAGACTTGACTTGACTATTTGAGTTTACCGTAGCTTCGACAGTATTTCAGTCATAAAGCGACGTCCACCTAATAACAGGTGGAGAAAGACCCCGAATGCACAGAGGTATCTGGGTAGAACCACCGACCTATCGCAAGCTAGCTGGAAGGCTTCCTCACATGAAAATCCGAATGACCCTGCCGGGATTCGAACCCACGCGGTGAGGGGCTGAGGCAGTGCCCAAGAACTGTAACTCTACACTTTTAAACTTCTCTGCCAAACAAACATATTTGACTCTCTATCCACTTTAAATGAAAACTTTACCTACTTATTACTTACTATCATAACAAATATACTTTGTTTACAGGTTCTTATCTATGCTCCGCCTGGAGTCTGGCTTCTCTGTATGAAAGCATTTTGCGGGGGTATTAATCACCTTCAGTGATAGCTCTAGTTTCATTGTGTTTTGTTCTTTCTTATCGCAGAATACTCGCATAAACTAAGCGCAGACTATTATTCTTTTATTTCCTCCAATGTTGGAGAGTTATGTTACTATATATAAGTGAACAATTTTAAACAAATTTATTACTTATAATTAATACGGCTCATTTTATCATAATAGTGAACATTTAAATAATAGCATTCATGGTGAACAAATACATGCATGTAATATAGATATCAGTCTATTAAATGTAATTTAAGTAAATGAAAAGGAAAAAAAAAATTTGAGTAAATATTCATGTTTACAGAAGAAGAAAAAAAAGGAGGAGGAGAAGAAGAGGAAGATAAATAAGAAGAAGAAGAAGAAGAAGAGAGAAAGAGAGAGGACAACATAAATATCATTAGACCATGATATATGTTAAGGTTATCCATCCACCATTGAAGTGTGATCATGTTCCATCAAGTTGTCGTGGAAATGTTATAGTAAAGGCAAGCCATTATAGTCTCTGAGCAAAATCGCCTATAACTACAAGTATATGGATGCTTACATCTGTACTGAAACCTTTTTAAGCATTTAAAGGAACATAATTATAATATATGGATGGAGGGATTACCTTCAGTATATCATACACACAAGTGACCAAGTAAAATACCTGTTTGTTGTTGTTGTTTTCTTCCATATCAATATATTTCATCGCATACGGAAGCTGCAAAAAATATTTTAAGCCAGTCATGTGAGAAATCAGAGCGACATAATCATAGATATTTCCTATCAAAACAAAAGCGATTTCGCGTGACTAAAATTGTGGGAATTTCGTGTTATTGTTGTTATATTGTTTGTTTGGGTGACCTAGATATGCACCAAGCACAAATGATAATCTTTTCACGAAATTAATATAGTATTCATCCGTGATTTACAAGTTTCAGTTTCACCATGGAAATGTCTAATAAACATTACGTTAAGCATTCTTATATCAGACAGATTCGCATTCCGGTTTAACAAAACATACAAGTACATAAAACGGACAAGAAAGTTTACACTTCGCCTCTCAGTATTCAAGTATTACTTAATGCTACGCATGGCTGCTTAAATTCAAGCCAGATACGTAAGTGTAATCCCATTTTCAAAATGCCTTAGTCTGATTTAATAATTATATTTTCTCCATTACCGAAGATTACAAGATTATATCATACATTACAAAACATAGCGAAAGGGACAACAAACACAATGAAAGAAATTGATGATGATGATGATGATGATGATGATGATGATGACGACGACGATGATGATGATGATGATGATGAACATCATCATCATGATAATCGAGCTGCTGCGTTCATTACTATTTATTACTGATGATGATAACATACCTGAGAAGAGATATAACAGCTGTTCCTGATGATGATGGGGGTGGGTTGTCTCGATAAACGCTGTCTGACCGAAACTTTGGCATTGAGCTTTTAATTCTTTGCTGTTTAATATTAGATGTCAGCTGCAGTCTTTAATTTCAGCAGCACTATTAAGTGCTAAGTAGCACTTCAAATCATCTCGAACAACATATAGGAAAGCAACACGTATTTGATTTAATGACTTTGCTGACATCAGGGTCTCTTAATATTATATACAGTATAAAGGGAATCTGTTGACATATATAGCATTACACTTATTACAAAGGATAATTACCAAATAAAATAACAGTTGTTGGTGTTGCAAACAAATACTTCCCTAATTATTTAAGTATCACTTAGCTTTATATAAGTTTGGTAGAGATAGTATCAGATTATTTAATGCCTAAACCACACAAACAAACACACACACACTCACTCTCTCTCTCTCTCTCTCTCCCCCCCCCCCCCCCTCTCTCTCAGTGTTTACAAGGGCGTTGTCGTGAACAGGATTGGTATAGCCACCATTTTTCATGAATACTTATGTCAACTGCATGAATAACCTCACGGAATTAAACCATCAAACAAGTTTGACGCGTCACTAGCGGGGCGTGCCCGGGTGGCGTACACTCACGCGAAACAAAATTGTTTCACTCTGCTTAACACAAGATGGGGATATCAAAAGTCTGTATATACAGTCAAAATGTTGATACACATAGCATGTTTTTGATTTTTGGCTCAAACCATGAAATGATTTGATAATAATGGTCCAAGTACTTCCTTAGAGCTGACGTGGCTGGTAGGATATGAATACACAGGAGTGCAATACACACACTGTCGCCTTGATATAGATCAGTCAGCTGGAACCAGGTAGTATGTCTAATGTACAGGAAGTTTCACGTACATATATAAATGTATTCATGATTTCTTTTCCTGAGCAGAGTCGAAAACTGCTTTCATGCATCATTGGTAATTGTACTAACACGAACAATTTCCTATCACTCATGCCCAGTACAGTGCATATTCGTGATTAACTTGTTGTTATACAAAGAGTTATATTTTGGTAACTTATATTGGCTGAGTACATCATGTCTTTATATTAGCTTATCATATATATGTGACAGGGTGTTGTGTTAACTTAAGTGCTGTAATTAAGGTTTGGCAGGTCATGCTTGGAATGTTGTTTGTTTTACTTGATTGTGAAAAGTGGGAAGTCGTGAGTGGTAATGATTGGATATCATAAGTATTCAAGAATACACGTATTGTTGTAGCTAATAACAGACGAACCACACCCAACGTGTGTTATTTGGATGCCCACCCCCAACGACACATGTAACATATACATGCAACTAGTATCTGATAATTATAATTTTGTATATATTTGAAGTGTGCATAAGTCACAATAAAATACGATTTACTTACTCTATAGCCCACTCATTTACTCACTTATAATGAACTAACAGACAGTAAATCAGTATTGGTCACTCGAGATGGGAGATGAAAAAAGCTATAAGCAGTACAGACATAATTGCAATGTCAAAAACCTAATTGTGGCCCCCGTTAACATGGTTACTGCGTCATTTTAGTGATTGTTTGATTGGGTAAAACGTCCTAATGGCAGTATTTTAGTCTTTCGAGGTCATACAGACATAATTTTGCCTCACTAAGAGTCACGCGGTTTACGTGTGGCATTATACCACACACAGTTACATTATCCTGACTTCGCGCCAACCAGTCCTGGGATTATACTTTTATTTGCTGATCGTCAAGCAAGGAATACCTACCAATTTTATATCAAACGACTTGGTATGTCACGGCTGGGAATCGAACCAACGACCTCATGGTCACCAGATTGGCGTTCGAACCACGTGATCACACGGAGCGGTATACAATACGTCGAATAATAAAAGAAAGATATTCATATATATATGTATTTATTTAAAAGTTTCTGCGCGTAATTTTTCAGTATATAATCTTTATAGATATACACTTTCCTTTTACGAAGTATTTTAACCTGTTGAAATTGCATGCTTAAATGCATAACAAATGTCACGCTTTGCTGTACAATTTGTATCTCAATAGAAAAGAAAACTTTTTACCGTGTACTTCCTTATAATGGTGTATATATAGAGACATATTTGTTTAAAAAAAACAATTCTCTTGTTCACCAATACAAGTTAACGAAAGCATGACGGAGGAGACAAAATGTTGAGATGATAGATATGTTCCTACTGTAGATAGAAAATACCTATTGAACAAACCGGTCCAGGTGGCCGAGTGGTTAGAGCGTCCGCCCGGAATTGGAAGGGTGTGGGTTCGATTACCGGCCGCGACATACCAAAGTCGCAGTAAAGTGGGACAGGCACTGTATAGGTCTCTTGCTTGGCGCTCTGCATATAAGGTTAGTCCAGGACTGGTTCGCCCGGTGTCGGGATAATGTGACTAGGTGTGGTATCATGCCACATGTATGTGGCCTGATACTGCGGTGTTGCAGAACTATATCTGTCTCACGTAGATATAAGATGTTGACATTGATAAATTTAAGTAAAATCCCCGCCTCTCTCTCTCTCTCTCCTTCTCTCTCTCCCCCCCCCCCCTCTCTCTCTCTCTCTCTCTCTCTCTCTCTCTCTCATATGTGTTGTTAGGGTGTGAATGTGATTTACCACCTCTGAAAAGAGAAGATGCCGGGAAAGATATGTTTTGCCATGCAAATTCGGGGGATGGAGGAGTAACCACGAATCCAGTCTACTGTAAAGCCACAAAGTAGCTAGCGAGTCGAGGAATTTTGTACCGCGAATAATCTCATCCAAATCTTCAACGCTTTAATCGTTATGTCATAACCATGTTATGACTGAGAGTCAAGTATACAAACATAATGATGGTTAAGTGTTGTTGTTTTTATACTTTTCTGCTATCTATAAATTTAAACAGCTGGTAATGAATGTCAAACATTCGTTGCCCCAGGTGCCGCCTTCTACTAGATATTATTATTATATTTTTTCTTCTTTATTGCCCTTAGCCGCAAGCCATATATTCATTTGCACTTCTAATTCCATTATGGCAGACCTTATCCTTCCCGTAACATTTCGGACATATTACATTTGGTAGATAGCCGAGATTATCAGTCTTTGTATACGTCATATGCGGATTTCCCGAAATTATCATGTATTATGGGAAGGAACAAACAGCCAATCGGATATTGACTGCTTGTTCTGTCACTCTGCTTTGATTCATAAAAGCTAAATTCCAACATTTGGTCAAGGTACTCGCACTTGGTTAATGTAATAAAACAGATTTGTTTGCTGAAATAAGTTTCGATCATGCTTTCATAATATTGGTCAGAAAAAAGAATGATTTTGATGAAATAATAAAAAGAAACGTTTTCAGTAAAGGCCGCTTTACACATTTATCTACCTACACATCAAACATAAAAACCCTGAGACTAATTGTCATTCACCAAATCTTAAAGTTTATTTATTTATTCATTTTCATTGATCTATTTCATAATAAACGGCGAACTCTTACATTTTTTAGATTAACGGGTATCTGTTGTAAGATGTCGTTTTCATCGGTGTTAAAACAAATAACCATGACATTTTTTATTTTTCAAACGTGAGCAAATTAATGCTCCTTCCATGAGCAAAATAATACTTTTCGAGGAAGGGGGAGGGTAATATCATCATGTGACCAAGAAATTTGAACTTAAATTACCACTGATCGCTATCTGTAAAGGTATTCGAGGGAATTCCTTAAAATTTTTGCAACATATACTGACCTGCTTGATTCACTGGAGTGAATCCACCATATGTTCCAAATCGAATGAAATTCAAAACATTATGTCAGTTTCGCCTATTGCTATTTATTGTTATTCCCACTGGCAAACATTTAGTGCCTTTAGCGCTTTGGCTTGTAGTAACTGTTCATTGTAAAACAATTCTGTCACCAAAAATAGTAAACGGCGGAGTGGGATCGCTATAAGATAAGAGAATAATAAAAAGAGCATGTTTTTATTTACGAATTGTACAAGGTACATTGTCAACATGTAATGAAATACAAATGATAATAATAGGTCACGTGATCACACAATAATACTGCTTCAGTATGTTAGTGCTAACATATATTCCAAAAGTTGTCATATTATATTGTGAGAAAGAACAAGTATTTAAGGAAAGGTATTGTGTAAAGTGAGTTCAGCAAGTTAACCATATACTTCTGTTTCTCATTTCTAATTTTAATGGCTTTAAAATTATATACTCCTAACTTTACTGAAGTGTTTCTGTTATGTGATTAATTCAGTGAATATGTATATGCTTAGCCTAACAAAGTTATAGGTAGGAGTTAATGCAGTTTTTTAAGTAAGGTATGCTGGACATATTAAAACAAAAGAATACTCATCTTTAATTTTACTTAATCTACAACATTTGCAAAAGCACTAATACTCTGCAGTCTGCACTATATCTATATGTAAAGAATGTGCCAAAAAATTTTAAGTCTCGAAATACAAATTCTGAGATTACTTGGTGTATTATCAAAAAAATATCGGAATATTCAAAGTTGGTCTTCAAAATGGTTAAATAATTTAAGATACTTCTAGAATTCTTATCCGTAAACCAGATTTGTATAAATACAAAAGTCTTTTGTTTAAATATACTGAAAAATAATTGAGATTTCCGGTAACCTCAAAGTGGTCATTCCAAATATATTTTGAACATATCTCTTACGTTGGGAGCCTATTTTTTCTTGGTCCCATGTTTTAATTCATTAATATAAATGTGAATAAACAATTCATACATAAAACAGTATAATACCAACTAGTGGGTGAGTAATTGGATGTGCGAACGAATAATTGTATGAGTCGTTGGGCGAAATAACGGTGTACATTTTGTTTAAATCAACGGATTCATAAGGATAAGTATGTTCAAAATTCTTAATACCAGAGATATAATTATTAACCCGACTCGCCCACCGTACTAAATATGTTATATGTATTGTAAGTCACGAAATTCACGAGTGTGTCGACTACCCGGTTTATTTCGTTCTGCTTCGGGTAACTTTCTATTTTTAGATTCATTATCAGCGTGTATCGTTAAACTGTCATTTTTCGTTACCTTCCATTCTCGAGCTGTTGTGGATATTTCAGATAAACGTGAGTATTTCATTATTGCACAGTACAAAAGTTTATCATAAAATACAATGTCCTTCACTAGGACTGTGTAATGTTACTTCAAATAAATATAATAAGCTGTGTAAGAGTCAGGGTACATAATAGGTTTGAAATAGTTTTATATACAGAGTGACAGGGGATCTATTTTAGACTGCTAGATTTTGTTTTTTTAAAAAATAAACTTTATATGGATTTTTTTTTTTTTTTTTACAGTTCTGTCAGTGTGAACTTATTTCTTTATCATCATCTATTTACAGTTCTGTCAGTATGAACTTATTTCTTTATCAGGCACAACTAACACGTAACGTAAATGAGAATTACACTGAGAGCTGAAAAAGGTCATTTATTAAAGTTATTAGGAGCTTGTGTTGTTCTGATGTTAAATGAAACTTAATATTTTAAAAGGCTCATTAGGTTTTCTGCTTTTAATTGTTAATGTATAAAGATATGGCTAATTGTTTTAATATTGTTCGTTTATTAATATACATTAGAAAATGAGTAAATGTGCAAGTCGAATATATTTTATGAGAAAATAAAGATAAACTAGTAGATGAGAAAAGGGCTAACTACGTCCGTAAGTACAGAGAGAGAGAGAGGGGGGGGCGGATGAGTAAGAAGAAAGAATAAGTAAAGACTCACACCTACAAGTCAAATAATTACCTCCACTCAAACTAAATATAAATTAGTTGGTATAATATACTAAAAGTAATTTTCTTAGTCATTATATCATTCGACGAATGGTTGGTTTAATATGTTCCTAGGTTCCTGTGTTGCTTTCCTAGTTTTTCCTCTAGTGTGCAAGAGCAGAAATATTCCTTTCAGTCTGCGGTTACTTAACAGAGTTCTGAGTATTTGTGCTGGGAGGATATATCCGAGTTGTGTCCTTAAATTGATTAAAACAGAACTTGCCAACAAATATTGTTATATGGGCTATAGTTGCATCCTTATTTGTGGTCAAAAGGTCAGGGACCTATCCATCATATGTTCGTTCACTCCAAACTCATACGTAGATCTGGTACAGTTATAGTTAGGTAGAGGGTTGACAGAGCGGGGGCGGAAATCAGCCATATATCTGTACATCTTTCATTCGGGACATCTGACTGATCATCGATTCACTCAACGATAAAATATTTCTATGCTGTAGTATGAAGTTCGGAGAGGTTTCATTGGTTGAAATGAAAATATACGTCAATAAAGTATGCCTAACAGAACTCGGCGTGGTACCATTCCACTTGTCTACGAGGTGATACTGCAGTGTGGCTAAACAAAATATATTAAATCCTAATTTGGTAACTTAGCACTGTAAATATTGAATATTGTCAATAACGTTGTAAATATTGAAATACTGAATATTGCCATAGCATTGTAAATATTGAATATTGTCAATAACGTTGTAAATATTAAAACTAATATTCCATACTTGTAAATATTGAATATTGTCAGTAACGTTGTAAATATTGAAATACTGAATATTGCATAGCATTGTAATATTGAATATTGTCAGTAACGTTGTACATATTATAACTAATATTAAAGTACCGTGTCAATATTATTGTTAGATCATTAATAAAAAGATCTACTAAACTTTGAATTCACCAGTGATATTTTGAATACTTCAATATGATATATACACTTTCAATATTGTTTACAATATCAAACACTTCAAATATTATTGATAACAATATTGATAGTGCATTGACCGCTTTAAAGATGCAATACCACAGCTACGTCAATTTAGCTTGAATATTTTTAAACTCTCAGCCTGTAACAAATCAGTTAAAATGATAAAAAAAACTTGCCTGATTTTTTATATTATCTACGGATTATCTACAATACCATAATCATATCAACAATTACGGAATTTCACGGCCACCGATTCGACTGTTTCTAACATGTTCCGGAAACTGCCTTATTTACATAAATATAAATACAACCATCTAAAAATAGAAGTGCTCTGGGAGTATTCATATATTGCAACTTTATTGAAATATTTCTCCGATGAAAAACAAATGTTATGCAACTAGAAAATGCATTAATTCATTTTATCTAAAGAACTGTTGTGGCTTAAACAAACACCTCAACTTTAACGAGGGAATCGTGTTACCGTGCACGGGATAGACATGGGGACATTCGACAGATACCTATTTGGTACAAACGCTTATGTTTATGCATAACCCACGAGAGCCGAGCTGATTTCGTGACAGAGCTCGATCGATTCCGGAAATCTTCGTGTGAATATTCGGGAAATCTTCGTGAAGGCAGGGTTTGAATTTAGCAAGATTTTGCACTTGCTATTTTTGCAAGCAGTTATCTTTTTTAATTGCTAATGTAAAAAAAATTAAAGCGTAACTTTAAAGTTTCAAATTCTTTATTTGTAAATAGTCAAGTGTCAGTTTTAACAACCTAATGCAAAACTATGAACCATAGCATGCAGTGACAACAAGATGACCATATAATATTAGTTCTGGGCCCCATGTGACAGAGAGGTGGGTATTTTCTATCCCTCTCCAGACATTATCCATGATGTAACTGCAGGCTTTCAATCATAGTTCTTCAACTCCGCATTAGCTTCTCTATTTCCACTCGCAAAAAAAATAAAACAAGTACATAAAATTGTAACTCGCATTTCTATATTTTCTCTTGCTTTTAGCGAGTATGCGAGCTTAAATTCGAACCCGGGAAAGGGTTTGGATTTATCTCCTACTGTCATATAATATATCGGTGATTCTGTCGACATCCATAGGGCTAATCGCTTGACCTACAGACGGAATATTTTGCATATCGTCAAAAGAAAGGTTGAATTTTCATATTTTCACGTTATTTCCTATATTTATTGCATTGATTTTGTGTAGTATTGCAATTTAAATTTATGTAAAATAATTATATGTATATATATTATTTTAATATTATATCTAATATTAGCTTTATTCAAACTGTATGTGGTGGCACGTCAATAATAAAACAAAACTGTCATCTGCTTCGCTGCAGGAGAAGGTTCGTTAATTTAGATGTATTATGCATCTTTGCAGTGTTCGGTATTGACAATTTAAGCCCCGTCATTCCCATTAGTGGCTAGGTTAAGTGCTCCCAACCAGTTCCACAAACATAACCACGTATTAATTTTTGTTAACCCGGCTGAACAATGACTACCTATTATTCCATTATAATTGATAGTCTGTAACTCAATTTGACTGCACCTGTAAATATGGGAAATGTCTATTTCCTTACTAAATATCTCAACCTCTAACATATCCAACAGTGTCAGACACAACGCCAATTTGTTGTTGTTGTTGTTGTTGTTGTTGTTGTTGTTGTTGTTGTTGTTGTTGTTGTTGTTGTTGTTGTTGTTGTTGTTGTTGTTGTTGTTGTTGTTGTTGTTGTTGTAGTTGTAGTAGTAGTAGTAGTAGTAGTAGTAGTATGAATTTATTCAGTCATTGAATGACAGACCCCGAGCGCACCTGGGACTCCAACACACCTGACATTGAGAGGCTAAGTGATACTAATGCTTATGTTTATTCTAATATCACTCGATCACGATTATTTTGGTAGGGTGAGGTATATTTTCGATAGGACTCACCAGTATTTCATTCATATGAAGACTGTGTCTACTTGAGAATACTAAATAGCTCTGTATGCCGTACATATGTGGCATGAAACCACACCCAGTCTAGTTACCCTGACAGCTGGACGATCATTTCTGGAATGACCATTTCATACTTAGGATCAAGCTGGAAGAAACCATTGCCATTTATTATATATGGTTAAAAGTTACAATACATGGCACTATGACAGTATTCAATAGTACTCGTACATGCATATATTGCAGTACAGTAAGATAAGTGATATGATACAATGTTTGTTGGTGTAAATAATAGAAACAGTTTTCATTCCTAACAAAAGAAGAATATTTTTGCTGATATAGGGTCTACCTTACTTAATACTTATATACACATATGAAATTAATTATAATGCCCCCTAATCGATAGATGGGGTGAGAAATATTATGTTTGTCCTGTCTGTCTTTTTTTTCAGTTTCATATTGCACTAGTTATTATGTTGTAGATTAAAACATTTAACATACGAACCATATTCCTTTCATCATGATCATGTTAACTTACTACTATACGACTGTTAGGAAGATAAGATGCGTCTCGACGGTTCGTGGAGTGGTCCAGTGCTTTGCGCCAGGGGAAGTTTTGATCAATTCCCGCTCCTGCGGGGATTGGACTTGCACCTTTCGGTTCACTACCACTGGATGCAGCGCCGCGTTATCAATTGAAATCTAGAAACCTGACTGCACATTCCCGAAATTTATCTATGAATAGGTTCTCTAGTCACGTTTTCATATAAAACTACACCCCTTAATTTGATTTATGCGCTACATGTTACGAAATAGGAAGAAACAACGTTGATCTGAAATCAATTGATTTAGTGTCAACGCAGAAATATCATCCAAGAAACGTCAATTGATAAAAGGCAATGTAATTTCATTTCATAAGTACGTAACAACTTTACAATAAAGTAGACACAACCTGGTCGTAGCCTAGGTAACTATTCAAACGCAGGACGACGACACGTAGTTTCAAGCTCGTTGTAATTTATTATTTGAATTGCATCTTTATAAGCTTATTTCATACACGTGCATACAGG
>CM037777.1:33496276-33546276 GCA_021229015.1 Solen grandis | reverse complement strand
GAATTTTTCACAATGTCAGAATATCAATCCGCAAATAATGTAAATGCCTATAAAATTGGAGCCGATAAAGTATATTGAAGCTGATATATTTTTTAAGCCAAACAGAAATTTTCTATTTTCGATAGAATGGCCCGTGTCATTAGTCCTATACCGGTGAACCTGTTGGGGACGATGTCAATATAGGTTTGCGTACCTCCTTACTTCATTCCGACCCGCTTAAAATTGTTTCCCAACCATTAACATTTATTGATGAATTTTGAAATTTCTTGACAAAAATGTTAACCATGAGACTGTGTGTTGCACAAAATTTCCTTGGTCTTTTACAAGGAGAAATTGTCCCATAGAAAATAAGATTTAAATTGATCCCTGTTGTATATTTCATTAATAGGTCTTCAAGACAGGACAATTTGAAGTCTCAAAAGACGCAATAGAAAGGTGAAAACATGCACCAGTAATATCCATTGCAGTGGCTTTAGTATCTACACAAAAAGGAGGTTTTCCTTGAAGGGAATCATCTCGAATTTAAAAACAAGAAATGTTCTATATAATTGTTATTTCTATTTAATATTTCCAATTATAAAATGGAGAAAAGGAGAGAGAAAAAGTCCTTAAATATTTATATACTACATTCATGATTTTGTTAACACTTAAAAGTCCAATCTGACATATTATCACTACTATTCACCTTAGTGTTGTCCCGATTGAAGCTGAAATCAATATCTCGCTGGACCCTGATGTAAGATGTGATATTACTTTTCCTTAGTCTGACTGTCCCTCTGTCATGCTTCTTCATTGTGTTGTACTTCAGCAGGTGACATATATTTATTTGAACACTTGCATTGCTTAACTATTCATTACATTGTCATTATGCTTTTGTTTAAGGTCTCCCCTACCAAGAAAGAAATCTCCAGCAGGAGAATTATTGCTATGACAGATTCTGTATCATCCATCAGTATAAAGCTATGGAAAGACCAGACAGACTTAGTATTGGAAGATTTAATTGGAATTGAAGTCATTTGAGAAAATTTTGAACTTAATAGTTATAGAGACCTAATTTCTGCCAATGCAACAACTATTGTACGTATTTCCATTCTTCGATTGTGTGTTTTCAGAGAAAAAATTACAAGCAGCTATTGTCATAACTCCAGTAAAAGATAAATCAACATTTATTATAAAATCTATACAATATCTGTCAGACAGAATTATTGTGCATGATGTCAACAGGTGCATACTTATTTCTTAGTTTTGGTCTATTTTGTAATTATACGCCCGAAGGGCAGTATTATGTTATGCCACTGGTCGTACGTCCCTTGGCAATTTTCAGTACCTTTCTTCGAGCGTATATTGCCCCGCTTCAGTGCAACTTGTTTTTTAACTCACCTAAGTACCCTGTATCAGTCGTGTGTCGTCGACAGTTTGCTTTAAACATCTCTGAAACCACTGGACAGAATTTAAATAAACTTGGCAGGGATGATTCTTGAGTACACCTTCACAAAAGTTGCTAAAATAAAGTTGATCCATGTAGGACTCTGTTTGCCATGACAACAGAAAGAATAAAAATATGAAACTTACAAAATCATCTCCAAAACTACTGACCAGATTTCAAAATATTTAAGTACAGATGTTCCTTGGGTAACCCTCTACCAAGATTACCAAAATTATTTCAAAAAATCATGGCCACCAGGAGCGGGGTTAATTTGCCTTAAATGTATATCGTGATTGGACCAAAAATGTGGCCTCTAGAGTGTTAACAAGGTTTTCCTAAGATTTTATGGAGACAAAGATTCTGACCAAGTTTCATGAAGATTGGCCTAAAAATATGGCCTCTAGAGTGTTAACAAGCCAAATTGTTGACGACGCACGAAGGGCAATCACAAAAGCTCACCTTGAGCACGTCGTGCTCAGGTAAGATAAAAACACAATATGAAAAAATCAAATATGTGAACTTTACCAGCCTATATCCATGGATGAACAAATACTGTGAGTACCCTGTGTGTCATCCTGAGATCATCCCCAGAGATTTTAAACAAAAGACTATTTCGGAATAGCCAAAGTGAAAGTATTACCACCAAGAGGACTCTATGTAAAACCTGCGCTGACACTGAATTTCAAGATCCATGTACCTCCAAGGAAGAAGATAGAGCCATGCCTGGAACCTGGTGTACGCCCGAACTCCAAACGGCAGTACGACTAGGCTACAAAATCATCTTCGAAGTATACCACTGGGAGGAAACGACACAATGAAGCCAGAGAAGGTGGTCTGTTCGCCAAGTAAATTAACACATTTCTTAAGTTCAAATAAGAGGCGAGCGGTCCTCCAGACGATTAAAACAGCCCAGCAAGCACAGGTATATAGGGCCAATATTGGCTAGCTGATATCAGGTGATGATATTGGTCTGTTATCTAGCCGATATAGACATCAAACTGCTAATGTATTGAAAAGTTCATTGTCTTTATAGAATATTAATATTTGCTAGATTCCATGTTAAATTAAGTGTAAAAAAACCATTACATTTTCAATTTTAAAAAAAACAACAAAAAAACAAGATCGGTCCAATATCGGTTTGATATCATAACTTTTCGCTGATCATGCCAGTATCAGGAACGACAACTCTGCAATGAGATTATATTTGCCATATATGAATAAGCAGTGAAAAAAGGTAAGTTTATTTTCAAAATATATTTTTATTTATTTATTTTATGCAAAAATAATAAAGAATAACATTTCTAAGAAATATATTAATTATTATTTTTTTTTTTATTAATATTCTCCTCATTCAGCCCGAGACTTGATTCCTTTCTTAAGCAGACGGACAACCCTCGTGCTTTTTTTGCATTTTGGTTGATATTTTTGGGTAAAACTACAAGTAAACTTGAAAATTAAAACATTTTACACAAATTATTAATAAATATAATGTTTTGAATAAAATTTCAAAACGTTTTCCATGTAATGCACTTGAATTGAATGTACTGGCACAGTGGTTTACAATTGTCACGTTTTCGCGGGCGCGACTTTTTTCGCGCATGTTTTCTCTCTATTAGTTTCTTTCTCTTTCTCTGCAGGAAAAAACAATATTATGTGGAATTAATTAACAGGGATATTAACAGACTGTTATGAAAGTGTTAGAAAAATGTTTAATGCGTCTGATAGACCATAAGTAACTATAGATTTCTGAAATGCTGCTTGTAGGCTATATGAAACCCCCCTCCCACCTTGCACAAAACAAGAAGTTGCAGATCATAGTATTGGTATAGTGCCATATATAATGCAGATTAAAATTAAACTTGTACATCAATTTAGAAAAAAAAAAACTCAACATATACAGTAAAACCCTATATTTTCAATTCCTGGGTAGTACTTTGAAAGACACTGCTTTATTGCATTTATTCTTTTAAACAGCATAATGCTTGATGTTACTATGTGTTAAATTGTTACATAAAATTCAGCAATTGAGATTTGATGTCTGAAATGATATTGCCTATGAAATACTTATTGCTTTTTCTAGTTTATAGTGGTGCAGAGTTAAGTAATTTCAAGCTTAAGTATAGGATAGCTTATAGCATTAATTTGCACCTGTATATACTTGCTGTTTCATGTTATTCATATCTTATTCATGACTGTCAATATTGAATTACTAAATTTAGCAAAATTATGGCAGAAAATATCTCTTACTGGAAAAAGTATAGAAACATAAATGCAAATGTACTGGAACATATTTCACATATATATAGGAGCTCAGATGCATGTGGTGGTTCTGATAATGATGCTGACTTTGTTGATCAAATGTCTGAAAAAAACTGATGCATCTCAATCTGGCACTGCAGCTCAGATAAGCAACATATTACGCTCTTCACAAAGCAGTTCCCTCAGTAATGAATCTGAGGAGACTTGTTCAGTTGAGCATAACTTTACATCAGCTGAAAGAAGTCCTGAAGATTCCACAATTGGGGAAGACATTTCTGATATATTGGACTACAGGTCATCTTCAGATACTGATTCTGAACCTGAGGACAATCATTGTTGATGATCTTTTTGCCTGGGTATCAAAGAACAACATTTCTGTCAATGCAACACAATCTCTTCTCTCACTGTTAAATCAACACCACCATATTTGCCAAAGGATCCAAGGACACTTCTTAAAACAAAGAAACATTATGAAATAATTCAAATTGATGGCGGCTCATGCTATCACTTTGGCGTCGGTGTAGGTATTTTGCATGACTTGAAGACAAATTGGTGTCTTCCAGTTACAGATTTACATAATGTGAGTCTGCAGATAAATATTGATGGATTGCCACTATTTAAAAGTTCCAGTACACAATTCTGGCCTATTCTAGGCAAATTAAGCCATCCATATTCATCAAAACCTTTTATTCTTGGTCTTTTTCTTGGAGATAAAAAACCTGGCAATGTAGAAGAGTTCCTGCAGAACTTTGTTGCTGAAATGCAAGTTTTACAGCAAACTGGTATACAGGTCCCTGATACAGATCACTTTATCATAGTGGAAATATCATGTGTTATTTGTGACACACCATCTACGAGTTTCGTAAAGCAGGTGAAAGGTCAGTCAACATGGTGTCTGGAATGGAAAAATGACTTTTCCCCAGACAGATGCACCGTTAAGGACAGATATACAGTTTGACGAGATGGCAAATGAGGAGCATCATAGAGCTTTTTCCCATTCAAAATATTGGTGTAGGTATGGTTAGCCAATTCCCAATTGATTATATGCATCTGGTTTGCTTGGGGGTTATGAAGCGCCTTATTTGGCTTTGGATGAAAGGCCCATTTCAATGTAGGCAAGGGATTGGATTTTCATTGCGTGTTAATGAGCACTTGAGTACTTTACGAGGCTATTTACCCAGATAATTTTTAGGAAAAGGCAGATCTCTGTTGGAGGTAGACCGATGGAAAGCAGTTGAATTTCGCCAGTTTTTTTTTTTGTATACTGGTCCAGTCGCTCTAAGAGATAATTTACCAAGACAGCTGTATGATCACTTTATGCTTTTATTTGTGTCCATATATTGTCTTTCTAGTCCTTTTTTCTGGTAATGCTTACTGTCAGTATGCCAATCAGTTACTGCTTTTATTTGTCAATGAATTTGGACATCTGTATGGGGAAGACCAATATGTATATAATGTTCATGGACTCATTCACCTTGCCCAAGATGTTTCTAAATTTGGAGTTCTTGATAACTTTTCTGCATTTCCATTCGAAAGTTTTTTGGGTAGAATAAAAAGGCTTGTACGAAAGCCTAACTTCCCTCTTCAACAAGTAGTACGGAGATTGTCAAGTTCAGTGGAAAAAATCCCAAGTTGTGGTATTGCAAAAAAGCAACACGGGCATGGACCTCTAGACAGAGCCCATCACAGATTTTCTTAGTTTGAAGAGCTACAATTACCCTGTATGTATCTTTCAATCAAAACTGGGAACAATTGTGTTATTGTTGGAGAAAAAGTCGGTCTGATTAGAAATATTTTGTCTCAAGGTGATGGATTTGACAAGTTACTGCTGGTTGAATGGTTCAACAACATGAGAAATTCATTTACACATCCACTTGCATCATCTGACTTGCGAATTTTTAGAGTAGGAAGGCTAAACAACTCTGTTACAGCCATAAAAGTGTCAGATGTTACTAGCAAATGTGTACTTCTACCACAAGATGATTGACTTGACTTGACTATTTGAGTTTACCGTCGCTTCGACAGTATTTGAGTCATACAGCGACGTCCAGCTAATTACAGGTGGAGGAAGACCCTGACTGCACGGAGGCATCTGGGTAGAACCACCGACCTACCGCAAGCCAGCTGGAAGGCTTCCTCACATGAAAATCTGAATGACCCTGCCGGGTTTCGAATCCACGCGGTGAGGGGCTGAGTGAGTTCTAAAGTCAGCGACTTAACCCTCTCGGCCACGGAGGCCCCACCATGATGATGGCTTTGTAGTTGTCCCATTGGTACATGCCTTTTTGTAAATTAATAAATTGTATAAAGCATGCTGAAAACTAGAAATGTGTCCATATGACACAAATGCCCCCATCTGAGTGCTTTGTCACAAACCTAAAATATGTTTCCAGTGATTTTTTGCTGATTTCACTGCCCATGAAGGGCAGATTTCCCTCGGCAAATATCGTCCATTTCCCCTAATTGGCACTCATTTTTCACTCATTTTTTTTTTCACTCACGAACTTTACTTTTCACTGCAAAAGGGTGGATTTTAAATGTTATTTTAAAACTTATCTTTATTTCAAGATAATAACAATGAAGAACTGTTACTTTAATAGTTAGAAAATCATAACCATTCTTTAATTTCCCCCCTTTCAAGGTTTGTCATGCTTATTTTCCCCCCTTTACAGGGGTATGGGTACTAGTGGGAAGAAGTAGAAAAAAATCACTGGAACTTTCTAGCCAGACCATAGTCAAAGGAAGTAAGCAAATAGAGCTATGGTTCTTGTGCACTGCTCTTTTCTTCATCAAGCTTTATCTACCTAACAAGTTTCATGTTGATACCTTTCATAGATTTTGAGTTATGCTCTGGACATATTTTAAGTAAGAAATTAACAAAGGGCAAGAACTCCTAAATTAAGCAAATTAGAGTTATGGTTCTTGTGCACTGCACTTCTCATCAAGCTCTATAGGTTAACAACGATCTGATGGCATTTGTTTACATAAGGGACAAACCAAAACATCACGTTACACTGAAAATCACTGTTAATACTTGAATACACAATGTTTTGGTTTGTCCAGTATGTAAATAAAAGCCTTCAGTTCGTTGTACACCTATACCTACCTATGAAGTTTCATGTTGATAGCTATCATAGGTTTGGAGTTATGCTCTGGACAAGTTTTCTATATGATGAGGGCATAAAAATCTTGTGGGATGAATTAAGATCAGTTGGAAAATCATTGTGCCAGCTAGGAGTAATGTAGTTTATAATAAAGACAAGAATGTTATATTTTACTATATAAGGAATGTTCTTGGTGATACTGTTTACGGATGATGACGCGTTGGCGGTCATTCCTGAAAAATGGGTTGATTTGAATGGCAAAAATTGTGCGTTATGGCCACCATATAAATCTACAACAAGAATCATGGCTGCAGTCAAAAGCCAGGAGCTTCCTGGAGATGATTGGGCCTCATACCCTTTTAAGGAAATGTACAGATGTGGTAAGCTTAAATACCATGACTTGTATAGCTAGATAGCATTTTGCATTTACATATATTTTGTTAACAAGTGCAGATATGAATGAATATCTCTTTATTTAAGTGTGAATTAACCCTTTTCCTCATATAGACTAATTTTGATGCCAACAATAGGAACTCCATAAAGCTTGATCGTTCAACCTTACCATATTGTTTAATTATAAAATCCTCATTTCAAGACCACTGAGCAGCAGCAAACAGAATAAAACCTGATCAGCCTGCAAGTTACTCAAAGACTGATCTGGTTTTATGCTGTTCGCATAGGCCTTTTCATGGTGTCCTCTATGAGTGGACGGGTAAATCCTTATTGTACCACTCAAACTTAATAAAGGGTGTCTGAGATATATAGAAGTCACTATGTTGGTCAGTCCATCAGTCTGTTTTTGGCCAGCTCTATTTCTAGATATAGCCACTGGGCTCACATACACATTTGAAACTTTTCCATTATTGACCAAGTATAAAAATAGTAATTTTATAAAACCTACATTTACCTTTGATCTTTTATATCATTTAAGAGTCATACGACAAGGCAAGACGGAAACTGACATTATCTGAAGCACATTCAGATCTCCAAACTGCTTCTGATGAGGATGGTGATGATGAGTTTGTCACAGAAGAATATAGGAGATCGAAAAGGCCACGAAGGTATTCCAGAATGTTAATTTGTGTGTCTTTAATTTTTAGAGTGGTTTGCTTTTTATTTGTATTTTTAAAACACATAGTTTCCAGTTCCACAAAGAATTTATTTCTTGTGTTCAAAATGTTTTAGTAAAAGTCTTTCTCATTGAAATTGAAGTGTAAATGGTTTTCTTTCAATTGACAATGGCTATTTTATCCTCTGAGAGGAAGGGGCTGGTCTCTTATTTTTGGGGAAAATTTGTATCACCAATAAAGCCAAGGGGAACAAAATATCAAGAATAAAGCCAATGTTGGGGGGAAAATGCATGATTGTAAAGAAATTTTCTGAGGGGAAGGCGCTGGTAAACAGTGTCAACTATATAGTAAAAAAGCCCTGAGTATAAAGACTGTAACTCTGGAATATGGGGACTATATATGACTAGATGTCCAGTCATAAAGATTTTAATTATGCCCTAGGGTGCCCTATGGCTGAGCAGGTACAGTCGTTTACTCAAAGCCGCACAGCCCCTCAACGCTCTGGGTTCGAATCTTGGTTGTGCCGTGGATTTTGATTTCATATGTGGGGAAGCCTTCCAGTTGGCTTGTGGGTCGGTGGTTCTACCCAAGTGTTTCGTGCGCCTGGGGTCTAATCCTACACCTTTAATTAGCTGGACGTTTCTATATCCCTGATATACTGGTGCAGCGACGGTAAACCCCAAAACAACAATTTTTAATTATGCCCTAAGGGAAATATTATTTTTGAATTGCCTTGCTGTGCATTGTTTGATGTTTCGGGCAAGTTGGTTATTTCAAACACTGTAGGTATGACTATTCCACTTTATAATGTTTCAGCTACTTGCAGATTTTTTAAGTTTAAAAAAAAAGCTTTTATAATGTCATACTTCCATGCAGGGAACCTGATGTGTATTCCGATGATGAAGTGGTGGAGAGGAACAAAGTTTGTGAACAGACATCAACATCACAAAAATCGTTGAGATCTCAAAAGGCAACTAGTTCAACCAGCACCAGCCGACCATCTTTACCCAGACCACCTCCAAGATTAACTGAGTCGAGTGCTAATCTTGATATTGGACCCGTGACACAACTGTCTCATTCTTCTCCACATGGTAATATTTTGGCCTTTAGCTGTTTGTTTTCTCCTGCACTTCTTGTCTTAATAACTTAAAAAAATTGAAGGTCACCAAATAGTTCTGACTGGTCAAGTTAAAAATTAAAAAAATATTCATTTGGAAAATATATCAGGTTGCTTGCTTTCCATATATACTAAAAGAAAAAAGAAACTCTGAGTTAATGTCAGATTTCTATATAAAATATTTTGTAGACAAAGATTTCATTTTGGAAAGATCAGCTGAAATGTCCTGTTTCATTCTTTGAATGCACCCATAAGTGACACCATAAAGTATGGCTATTTAAGTTACGTCGGGATGTCCTGTGCCACTCAGGTATATCCCCAACCCTGAAAAGTTGCGTTTCTTTTTTTTTTAGTATAAATTCCTAAAATTGTTTTTAACAATATTTTAACAATATAATTAACTGCACAAAATTAATATATTAAGGAAGAAAAACAAATCAGTTTCAAGACCCTCATATCTTTAAAATTGTACATGTACACATGTATATATATATATATATTCCTTAAGCATAATTAATGCCCCATGGTTGTGTATATTTTTATTAAATACTTCTTCTCTAAGTTGTTTTCAACAGCTTTGTTTCAAAAAGTCTGGGTTCTTCAGTGTGTCATATATCAAATTATAAATCAAATGAATGTATACAAATATGAGATAATGTGATAAAAGTGGGCTCAAATAATAACTAATAATGTCTGTAGGAAAAAAATAAAAGTTTATAAATAAAATCCATGGGTTTCTTACTTTATGCATTAATTCTCTCTTTTCAGTTAAAAGACAATTTAGCCAACTGATTCTATTGACAATATTGTATTATTTTAGTTGCAAGGGATGTCAGGCTTTTCACACTGTTGGAGAAAATTATTGCTGAACAGAAAGATCAGAGAAGAATCCTAAATCTGATTCGGGAAAACTTGAAAATGTGACAGAGGATGGTGCTGTAGGACTACCTGAAGGGATAGAGTTTCCTTTGAAATCTGCAGAAGACTTGGCGAAGTTAGAAGACATGTTAATTGATAAGTCTACTTTTGCTTCAGTGGTAAGCAAACAAGATTTGATATAGTGTATATTTTTTTTTATAAAATTTGGCTTCGTGTCCAGCTTGGACCGGATGAGCGTGCACAGTATCAAAAGAATACATGCAGCTTGCTTTCAAAGTCCTCGTTGGCTGAATTGGTAGAGCGTTTGCCTCCAGTGCCAGAGGTTGTTGGTTTAATCCCCAGCCACATGTCGAAGTCATAAAAATGGTACTGTTATAGCTCCCTTGCTTGTCTCTCAGCATATAAGGGTAGTTGCAGGACTGGTTGGCCTAGTGTTAGATGAATGTGAATCAGGTTGTGGTATCATGCCACGTGTCTTCAGCATGATACTGCAGTGTGACAGCACTAAATCTGTCTCAAGTAGACATTTTATCAAAATGACTAAAATACTGTTTAAGTTAAACCCTGAATAAAAACCTCAAACCCTGAAAATGTTGCCGAATTATTAAGAAAAGAATTAATCTTGAAGCTCATTTCGTCTAGATCCATCCTGGTCACAAAGGAAGTATATAGGCTATAGGCTTTTCGTGCTGCAGTCTGGCAAATTTAAATATGTATATACTGCATTTAGCATAATTAAAATATTAAAACTTTGGTAAACTAAGCTGAAACTAATGCTTTGAAACTTATTCTTTATTACATATTGACTCTAGTTCAAGTAGCCACATAACATTCCATAACTTGTTCCCTTGCCTTGTATGTTGCATATATATATTTTATCCCATCACCAGACGCACATTGTAGTATAAACTGCCTATTGAATAAACTTGAGATTTATACTCATTCATGAAATTTTATATACTCTGACGTCATCTTGTTTATTTCGGATGGGATCCTGTTTATTGCATGCACTGGTTCCCTGCGTAACAATAATATCATTTAATGTAGTATAACGGGGATGAAACCAGAATAGTGGAACAATTTAAAAATAGCTATGTGCTTGGGGAAGACCGCGAGTATTTTATTTTCTTCTTCTTCTTTTTTCTTTTCATTTTCCTTGTGCTTTGCAATGATGGAATAAATAGAATACTAGGTGAGTGTTAAATAAAGATAAGTTAATCCTGCTTGGCTTAGAAATATAAACTACACGCCAATGCTCGCGGTTTATTTTTCTAAGCCTCGCAGGATAAACTTATCTTTATTTAACACTAACCTAGTATTCTCTATATAAATGCATGCAATTCTGACTATGGGTGAAGACTTAATTAAACAAGAGGGCCAAGATGGCCCTAAAGACGCTCACCTGAAAAAATTGCCTTCATTTCCTGTACAAGTTACTAAATTATAGCATAGTTGTACTGTCAGAATACATAATCTATGTTTTAAAATTTGAAGTCATACTTGACTGAGAGATAGTATGGCTTTAACACACAAATTTAAACATTAAAAGGGACATAAATCCTGAACTGTGGCCTTTAGTGTGTAAACAAGATTTTTCTAAGATTTGACCTATTGACCTACTTTTCGGTCCGGCCCGGCCCATTTTCGAACTGGTTCGAGATATCATCAAGACAAACATTCTGACCAAGTTTGAGGAAGATTGGATTAAAATTGTAGCCTCTAGTGTGTAAACAAGATTTTTCTAAGATTTGACCTACTGTCCTACTTTTTGATCCAACCTGACCCATTTTCAAAAGGGTTCAAGATATCATCAAGACAAACATTCTGACCAAGTTTGAAGAAGATTGGATCAAAATTGTGGCCTCTAGTGTGTAAACAATATTTTTCTAAGATTTGACCTACTGACCTACTTTTTGATCCAACCTGTCCCATTTTCGAAAGAGTTCAAGATATCATCAAGACAAACATTCTGACCAAGTTTGAGGAAGATTGGCTCAAAATTGTGGCCTCTAGTGTGTAAACATCGACATTGTTGACGGACGACGGACGACGGACAATCAAGTATCCCAAAAGCTCACCCTGAGCTATGCTCAGGTGAGCTAAAAATCAACATAGGTAAACAGTGTGTACTTGTTTTAGAATTGAAACAAAGTTTCATGTTTACTTACAGGTAGCACATCTTTCCATTTATGGTGGCCATAACTTGAAACAGACTGTTACACGGTTGTTGAAGGAAACGATTTGCAGCAGATTAGCAGAGAAATACAATTTCCTTGGATAGAAGGGAACACTTCCGTTTGGTTGTTTGAAACTGAACTCTGTTCTTTACAGTATGTAAAAATTATTATAATTCTACAAATAATCTGTTTTAATTGAGAACCAACATTTGTTCAGACCGTATAAAGGGTAAACATGGTATGAATATCTGTATAGTGATCTGGATCCATAGATACTTCTAACAACATTCTACAAGTGTAAAATCAAATAGTTTGGATTGATATGGGTTGCGAAAAAGTTGAATTTTTCAAGCCCCCATAGGGACGCTTGGGAAGCCTTTCAGCTGGCTTTCGGTAGGTAGGTGGTTCTACTTGGATACCTCTGCACTTCATCCAGCTGTAATTAGCTATATGACTGAAATACTGTTGCAGTGACGGTTAACTCCCAACACAACAACAGTTTTAGGTTTCTTATGATGTGTCTCAAAATATAATTTCTGCCTCTTCTTAAAGACTTATTCTAGTTTGGTCATTGGTGGTCATTACTAAGTATTGTGAATTTGAGAGTTTAAATTCCTGTGAGGACGTATGATTTTTCATCAGCTGGCTTGCGGTAGAATGAGGGTTCTACCCTGATAGACTTTGTGCCTTGTACATAGCTCTGAAGGAAAAGGGAGGGTCCTTCCCTTGTAATTAGCTGGAAGTTGCTGATATGACTGATTGCACGGCGGATCACCGCCGGGCATATTGTATTTGCTTCGTAGATTGTCTATGGACACGAAAACGAGGCTGTTTCGCCTCTTTTATAATAATAAATACTTTTTTCATGAAAAAAAAAAAACCTAAGAAAGGGGTGGGGGTGGGAGTGAGGGATTTCAAATAAATTCCTCATTATATAAATTATAAATAAATTATGGAAAAAAATGTATATAATGAGTAAATAAAAATATGGGAAACAATTTATGTAATGAAATTTTAATGCTTTATTGCAATACATTTTTATTTTTTTTTTAACACCTATATGTCACTGTTAGGAGAGAAAGATTTGCAGCCTGACCGTAACTGGAACCCGGGGTCTCTTGCTTACAGGGCGAATGCTCTGCCAGCTGAGCTTCACAGCCACATACACATCTTTCTTCCCTATTGTGAGTAATCAGTACTGTGACATTATCACCCTTCATTTTAGAATTTGTCCCTGAATTCTAGGAGTTATAGGGTAATTATAACCATGTGTAGGCATAATTAGACAGACCTGCCACTTATGTCACAGTCAAACATTGGGCATCAAGACCCCTCATGTGAGCGATATAGGGCCTTGTTTTTATATCTGTAACCCATTTTGGACTTAGAAAACATGTTTAATAATTATGCTATTATCTCCACTTTAACTCAATGGATGTCTTTCAAAGTTCACGCATGCATCACATGCATCATCATCACACCAACTAGTAGACATAGGGACAGTAACTTTTACAAATACTTTTTTTTTGCAAATTTATAGCACTTTTTGGATTTAACTTTTAAAAAAACCTAAGAAAGGGGTGGGGGTGGGAGTGAGAGATTTCAAATAAATTCCTCATTCTATCAAAATTCATTTCAGATATCTGCAGCTTTGTGTTCAGCTATGAGTGTAATAAATTATGGAAAAAAATGTATATAATGAGTAAATAAAAATATGGGAAACAATTTATGTAATGAAATTTTAATGCTTTATTGCAATACATTTTTTTATTTTTTTTTTAACACCTATATGTCACTGTTAGGAGAGAAAGATTTGCAGCCTGACCGTAACTGGAACCCGGGGTCTCTTGCTTACAGGGCGAATGCTCTGCCAGCTGAGCTTCACAGCCACATACACATCTTTCTTCCCTATTGTGAGTAATCAGTACTGTGACATTATCACCCTTCATTTTAGAATTTGTCCCTGAATTCTAGGAGTTATAGGGTAATTATAACCATGTGTAGGTATAATTAGACAGACCTGCCACTTATGTCACAGTCAAACATTGGGCGCCTTATATATTTATCCCCTATTGTGAGTAATATGCAGTACGTGAATCCAGTATCTCTGGAATCTCTAATTTATGAATTAAATTATGAATATGCAACTAATTATCTTCATTTTTCGACTTTTTTTCAGCTTGCAATACATAGAAAATGGGGGTGGCTGCGAAAAACCTGGTTAATTGGACACTGACAATACATAAGTGTTTAAGAAAGGCCAGGGGCAGCTACATAAGTGTTTCAGAAAGGTCAGGGGCAGCTTTTATCCAGTTTTCAAGCCAAAATTCAGCATTCTGTTCACCTCAGCAGCAGTTAACACCCCAAACAACCAATAGACCATTTCATCAGGGGTTTGGCAATACATTTATGTGGTATACTTTGTGACAAAACTGACAAATCTGTGACTGGTGGGAAATCTGATGCATATGTTTACAACTGAACACTGTGTGGAATGTTATACCAACATGAAGATTGACTTGGTGACAGTCAGAGAGGACTTCTTGACTTAAAGAACGTCTGATTTCAGAGCGAAATGGTCTGTATATATGTGCCTGTCGGCCAATGAACGGATGCACAACAATCACTGACAAACTTGTTATACTATATTTTCTCTTTTTCTTTTAGTTTTATTTTGATTTGTTGTGTTTCAATTTTACCCTCTTAAAAAATGACATTGCTTGCATTTCACAACATTTCAACTCAGATTTCTCTTAACTAAAAGTTCAGAAGGTCTAAAACTCCCTTATTTATTGATCTAGTTTCTCATGAATGTTCTTATAGCAAATGGTATTTAATCTCATACTCTGAAATGTCAGAAGAAACTCTGAAAAAAAAAAGTTTTGAACTTATAGATTTGTTTATTGAGGAGAAAATATGGGAGACTGTCATTCCAGATTGTCAGTCATCCTTTCTAAAGTGTAAGCACATCAGTTTGTTTCCAATTTAATTTCAATCAATCAATGAATAACTTTAAACGATGTATCCTGATCATAACCATTCTTAGTTCAACATAGCACATCAAGCTATATTAGATTGTCAAAATCTTGGCCCTATGGTGATGTCTTCAATGCCTATACATCAAGACCCCTCAGGTGAGCGATATAGGGCCTTGTTTTTATATCTGTAACCCTTTTTGGACTTAGAAAAACATGTTTAATAATTATGCTATTATCTCCACTTTAACTCAATGGATGTCTTTCAAACTTCACGCATGCATCACATGCATCATCATCACACTAACTAGTAGACATAGGGACAGTAACTTTTACAAATACTTTTTTTTTGCAAATTTATAGCACTTTTTGGATTTAACTTTTAAAGTTTTATTTAAAGTTTTATTTTACATTGCTGTTATCTTCACTTTCACTCAATGGATGTCTCTCAAAATTCACACATGTGTTTATCAACATCAGACCAACCAGTAGAAACAGGAATGTATGTCCAAGTAGTTACAGGAACAGTAACTCTTAAATATTTTTACATATTTGTTGGGCCTTTTTGTACTTAAAATGTTAAAGTTTGTTTAACATTACTTTTTTCTCCAACTTCTTTCCATGGATCCCTTCCCAAATTCCTTGTTCCTTTTTTTTTTTTTTTAAAGAATCTTGGTTAAAGTTTTCACACCACCTCATTTTTTCACTTAACCCTTTGAGGTATTGAAACTTTATATACCTGTTTATGACCATGACCTCTATTTGTACATGTCAAGAGTACATAACTCTGTTCTTTTGACAAAATTATGCCCCTTTTCTGACTTGATTAATCTTTTTATACTAACTCACTTTGTCACTGAATTCTTTATATTTTGCTTTAAAACTTAAAGCACATATTTATTGTTCATGTGTATATTTTGATAATACTGAGATTCTTATTTTGCCTTTAGCTGCAATATTTTTATTGACAAGCATTCAAATAGTCGAGCGCGTTGTCTTACAGACAGCTCTTGTTGAAGGGTAGTAATCTGTTTTAGTTCAGTAAATCAATATATTTTCTCATAATTTTAATTTGTAATATTTTCATTTCAAATATTCACCACTATTCTCAAAAAAAAATGTATTTTATAAATGTGATACTAAAATAGTATATCACACATTGTATATCTGAATCATCTTGAAAACAAATTTTCTATGCATTCCTATTTTCTTCATGCTGTATATTAAAATTACTTCTTGAAAAAATTACACAAAAATAAGATTTTCTTTTACAATCTTTTACCACTGTAAAACTTTATAAAACCTTCCAATCACCAACCATTTTTTAAACTAACTTATGTAGTGCCAATAAGTAACACTTATCAGTCAGAGACTTTTAAGTAGTCCAGTAACTTAACCAGTAGAACAATCACCCTTTAGGGGTCCCAGGCTGAAGTCTTGGTCTGGCTGCACTTTTTTTCTCTCTTAGTTATTATGCACCAAACAAGTGATCATTATAGTATCTCCTTTTTTGTTTATCAGGATCACTATCAATTTGATCTCTGTTATTCTGCAACAAATCCCAAATTTGCAGGGAATATGTAATCGTTATCGGTGGGAGACTTTTGTACGTGGTCTCGGGTTACAGTCCTGGTCTGGCTGCACATTTTTCACACTTTCTTGCATTGAAATTGTGTGTGTCCTCTAAATATGTATATTATGCCTTTGTTTTCATATTTAAACATATTGTGTGTCTTTCTTCATTTTAAGATTCACTTCAAGTCTTGGAACTTGTTTTTTATTTATTCAATTAAATATATATACTTATGTAAACAAGTTCACATCTCAACTAGATTTGCATACTGCAAATGCAACGGTTTTCGTGATGATCAACAGTTTCAAACCTGATCAGCCAAGTTAAAATACCAGAAAAACAACAAAATGCAAAATGCTTTATATGTGACCAAAACTTAAAGGCATCTCGAAAGGAATGTGATGTCCCACTGAGCCAGGCCCCCATCTGCTGTGATCAGACCTGCTAATTGCTGGTCATCACTGCAGGGAGTCTTTAGCCAATATAGTACCTATATGTTACGGTAAAACCTCTGATGGGTTGATGCATAACTAAATTATCTGCTACAATGGAAGTGAGATAGTAGGCTAGTTTTACACAAAGCAATAAACATATAATGACTTGACTATTTGAGTTTACCGTCGCTTCGACAGTATTTCAGTCATATAGCGACGTCCAGCTAATTACAGGTGGAGGAAGGACACGAATGCACGGAGACATCCGGGTAGAACCACCGACCTACCGCAAGCCAGCTGGAAGGCTTCCTCACATGAAAATCCGAATGACCCTGCCGGGATTCAAACCCACGCGGTGAGGGGCAGAGTGAGTGTTAAAGTCAGCGACTTAACCCTCTCGGCCACGGAGGCCCCAAACATATAATGAATGATAGTGATAATATGTGGGTTGTTTAGTTTATGATCCCTTACATAATTATTCTTTATTACATTTATTACTTGGAGTCAATTTTGTAACTGCATGATTATAGGATCATACGGCATTTATTTCAGAATTAAAGTTTTGATATTGAAAATATAGAGATACGCATTTTTGTAGTAATTAAAATGAGCCTGAAGGACATAATTCTGACAATGCAAGATCTTTTTGTTTTTTATTTGCTTTTGCTAGAGACATTTTGTTACATTTTATTCAACAGAATTTCTCTTATTGAATAAACAAGTAATAAAATTTGTGTTGATTTCCGACATATAAACATGTGTTGAGGGAAGAAATGAGAGAATGAAAGTAATGAATGATACATAACTTATTTAAAAAATTAATGTCCCTTTTTATGATAATTTTACAACTTAAATAAAATAAGAAAGAAAGAACAAAATAAATGAAAAAATGAAAGAAAGAAAGAACAAAATAAAGTAGACAAAATAAATCAACAGAGAAAGAAAGAAAGAAAAGGAAGATTTATATTTGCTCGAATAAAAAAAAAAAGAATAATAGAGAACTTTTAGGATCATTTCTGGTATTTGGTATGTTCACAACTTTTTTACAAACTGTGAATGACTACATACAACCCATGTAGCAACATATGCACTCTTGAACAATACCGGTGACAGACTGTGGCAGCCTGCCTAATCAAAAACAGATGCCCACACAACGGCGGGTGGGTGAATTTTTGCTTGATGATATATATTATTATACTCAATACCATAATTAATTGAAAACAACCGCCATAACCAATATATTTTGTTACTATATGCTTTGTCCAATGTTATTTACTATGTAAATCTTGGAAATAAACTATTGAATTGAATTGAATAAATGGGGGGTGGGGGTCACTTATATAAGGGTTTTGAGATGCCTTTAAGCATCCATATATTGGCAATGAGCCAATATGATCTAAGTGTGGCACATTGAACGATTTGATTAATGTTGATCATCACTGTGCGCTCAAAAATGTCTTCCAAAGTGTCCCACTTTTTATACTAAACAGTTAAAAATCAGGTGAGACAGTTGGGAATCCTGCTTATTATTATAAGAACAATAGTTTTCAGTAGTATAAATGATTTACAATTTATTTGTTATCAAAAATTTTGGTAACGTAACAAGCCATTTGGTTAAACATATATCAGCTTTCACTCTATGCCTCAAAGTTCAGTAATGCACTAGAAGGAACTTTTGGTAAGCCAAAACTTGTTTAAAAGGTGGATGTTTGTACATGTACTTAGTTGTTTTGCTATCCAATTCAATAGTGAGTGTGTGGGAGGAATAATAATACATGTAGAATAAAGACACAATTCATCCCCTCTCTCTCCCTCTCTCTCTCTTACCCATGATTCTTTGAGCGCTTTTACACAGGTCATTCAGACCAGTGTTGACACATTGCTCTCATAGTTACACATACACTGTACATTGACCTGTTGCAAGCCAGCTAGCAGAGCTGCATCTAATTATAGAACATAGGTAACTTCTGTCAAATTTTCTCTGTTTTTATTCTGGGTCATGTATTGAAATTCTCTATAAATTCATCAATTCTTGACAGATTTTCAAAATTCTTTTTTTGTTGACGAGGTAAGACATTCTTTTTTCCAATGATGACAAAATATATCACACATTTAAACTTTAAAGGCTTTAAAATCAATTCAAAGTTTGACCAAATTTCATACTGCCACCAAACAACCAAATCAATCCCGATCTGAAAAAACTAAAATTCTTCAAAAAGTACTTTTTAGAGGCTTTTGATTTTACCCATATTCTTTCGATAAAATATTTTTAGATTTTGAGATATTTAAGGTCAAAGAAAAAACCAATAATCACAATATGACCTTGACCTTTGCATTTTTGGAAAATTTGAAACTGTGAAGTCCCTGGAAACAACAAACAATACAATCTGTGAAAATTTCATAAAGATTGCTTCAAAAATAATGACAGAATCCTCCAAAAACTAAAAAAATGCCTATTCTCGAAAATTTGTTTCCTCCATATTTTAGTGCACTTTGACCGCTTATTGGAAGCCATTTTATGCATTTTCTGAAATCGCCACCCCATATATTTTGTGCGCAAAGATCTTCGGAATCAATTTCAAAAAACAGAATGAGCGTATCTAATCTCTAACAAAAATGGGCATGTTTTTCGTGGACACACCCTAATTTGCCGGATTTTTTCAAAGATTCAAACATTCAACCTCTTCTAGCTCAAAAGTTTCAAAGATATGGATATTGCCACTCATCATAATTTAACGGGCAGTTGACAGAGAACAGAATGCAAAAAACTGCATACAAATAAAATGTCAAATGACAGAGTTATCGGCAATTATATGTTTCGATGCTAAACGCCACCTAGCGGCAAAACTTAGTACTAAAATGAAAAACAAACTTAGTGGTGCACAACTTCAGATACATGTGAGTATGCGTGGAAATTTTCATATTTGTAGCACTTCTAATCATGTCGCAACAGCGGCCACAAAAAAAGTGCAAAGAATAATAATAATGGAAAAAAAAAGGGAAAAAGAAACACAAGAAGAACAGTAGGTTTTCGCGGCTGCGTTGCAGTCCACGAAAACCTAATAAAAGTTATGTTAAAAAAAAAACAATTTGTTTTCCTGTTAACCCACATAAATTTTATCATCAGACAATTTTTTCTTTGTCGCCGTGCTTATTTCAATGTGCTGCCTCAGGCAGCACTTTTGTACTTGTTTATTCTTGAAGTGACTGTAAACACCAACACTAGCAAACAAGCTATATTATGATTTTCTCTGTGTAAGATCATTGCATTGTTTCAAAATTAATGAAGTCTTAGAGCTAACTCTGGAAAATATACTTTTAAATGGATAACTACTGTTTATTTTTTTCATGATCAAAGAAAATGATTTATGAAAATTTCCAATAAAAACAATGTGAATCACTGCACTTAGTGTATGTATAAAAGAAATGTCAGAACTATTCAGGTTTTGTGATGTTGAAAACTTGTTATTGAACAGAAAGTGTGCAGAGGAACAGCTCCACTAGAGGTACCAATCTCAAGGAATATGAGGATGCTGTTAAAGAGTGGTTGCGGGGCGCTAAGGACAGAGATGGCGGCAGGTAAAATAGATTTGCAGCCAGTGTAGATCGTGCCAACAGCAGCACCTCACAGTTAACTGCGGATGGCGATGACTGAAATGTATGCGACACTGGTATCAGACATAAATATATATAGAGAGATACATGTATAAAGTAATACAAGCATAGACTGCAAACTTAAGTGTATTTTATCAATAACATATCCAAACTTAGTACATTGAGGATAAGGATGAAATAAATAGAAATAAAAGTGTGAAAAGAGTAGCTGCTAAAATTAACCAAAAACAATATTATTGTGTATTTCACTTAGAACTATTTTTATGTTTTCTCTATAGACTTAAAAATATAATATATTTTGTAATTTGAAAGTGAGGGTTTTACCGTTAATTTTGGTAGGTTTTAAGCGTGGTTTTCTTCAGATCAGGCTTTATGTGGTACCTTTGGAGGGTGTAAAATGGTGTATATATGAGGGAATTGTTAAAAGTGTTTTAATGATGTTCCTATAAGAAATTGATGCAGGAGATTGATACTGCTTTTAAGAATTTTTACTCTATAGAAATTTTCTTTTTTAACCCTTTAAAGAAAAGTCACAAATTCCTATACCATAGTAAGTTTAGGTTTAGTCTATATAAATAATCATACAGGGTGTCCCATAATATCTGATACCATTACAAAATGCTATAACTTTTTTGTTTGAAAACATATCTTCATGATTAATACACCAAAATGCACAGGAGGGTTTAAAATTTTATCTGATTGAAAAATACGGGAATGACGTCGACGTAGCTTAATAGGAAATGACGTCATTTATAGTAACAAGATTATTCAAAATGGCGTCGTCACAAGCACTTGCTGCAGAAGTTGTCAAACTATATTATTCAACTTCATGGCCTGTAACAGTGATACGGGAAATGGCAAAACGTTACCCTGACCAAGAACGACTAAACAAATTGCAAATAAGAAGAATTGTTACTCGATTTGAACAAACAGGATCGGTAGCGGATAAGCGCCACACTAATCCGGGGCGACAGGTCCGCGCCGCTCTAGAAGAGACACCTCAGAGGTCTGTTAGAAAAATACTAGGTGACATTAGTAATCAGGTTAGTCGTACTTCAGCGCATAGAATACTACGATATGATTTAAAACTCACACCATACACATTGTCCGTCAGACAACATCTTAAAGACAGTGACATTGAAAGTCGTCTTCGCTTTGCCCACTGGATGAATGAAAATGAAAATATTGCTGATATCCTGTGGTTTTCTGATGAAGCCCACTTTTACTTAAATGCCCAGTTAAACAAAAAGAACTGCCGTTATTGGAGTACAGAAAAACCTGACTTTTATCTTGAAAAGACATTACACAGTGAAAAAGTTACAGTATGGGCCGCTTTGAGTGCAAACGGGATAATCGGGACCTTTCTTTTTTGAAGATGAAAGTCATAAATTTGTCTGATAAAGGGATCCATTATAAGACCCAAGTGAACAGCATAAAACCAGATCAGCCTGCAAGTAACTCGCAGGCTGATCATTTTTGATGCTGTTAGCTGCTCCTCAGTCTTCTGGATATGAGGGTTTTGCCATTAAATTTTTATAAGGTTAACTGTGGCTTTCTGCAGATCAGGCTATATATGCTATCTACTAAGGGTGGTAAAAAGTGTTGTATAAGGTAAATGGTTAATTTAATACTTGTCATATTACATATATAATTTGCTAATTCATAGAAATATGTTAAATATTTTGTATATGATATGGTTTTGTGCCAAGCGTTATGAAGCATTGGGCATTGTTTAAAGGCCCATTAAGTCTCATAACGATTCGATTTTCATGAAAAAGTAAATATGAAACAACATTGATATGTTGTAAACAAACACAAATGGTACATAATGTGCAAATATATTCTGCAAAATAACAGATATACTCATTGAGAATGTAATGTAAATTGCGCGTTTTAGTATTTTAGATGGATGTTAAAATACTAGTATTGTTTACATTTTGCACCAGCATGTACTCCTGAAAACAGTCTGTAAACGGAGATATTTGAATTTCTTCGAATCACAGGTTGTTTATCTGTTATGTCATCAATATATGCTGTAGTGATAAGTAAATGGAGTCACATGGAGTGTCTTGGGTAAATTGATGAAGATAAACGAAGTATGCGAAGTAGTTATTTTCGTAAACAACTGAATGACCTTTAGTATAAGATTATTTTTTATTTATGCATTTTTATGACTTAGTTGATAACGAGAATGCATTTCAAAACAAAACTGTGGCTCACATTTTGCTTTTCTGTTTGATCAATATAAACTGCTTTTTGGAGCTAAATGGGCCTTTAAGCTGGAATTGGTATTATGCACATCTTTGATTCTGCCAGGTTGAAATTACTGATGACATTGTATTGAATATTCATACAAACGAAACTTTAAGTCAGCTTATGTTTCTTACTTGCTTTTGTTATTTTGACCTGTTACATGAAGGTTTATCATCTTTTATCACTGCCGAGTTAGCACAACTATATCGGAATGATGTCGGCATTTAATCAGTGGGTTTTGATGTCTTTCCGATATCAATACGATCATCTGCTGGATATCTGATTTGAATCGTAATTTTCAGATAACAAACCGATATCAACCCTTTATGAAAATATAGATCTAGATACATTCATGGAAATATATGATATATGAATCATGGCATCTGAATCACGAACCGATTTCCATTGATACTTGATTATCAATGTATAACTATGTAACACTGAGAAAAAAAAATAGATTTTAATGATATATATGACGATGAACAAAATTAATATGTTCAAGTTGCAAGAATAAAATTGTCATTCTGGTCTACAGCAGTAATGAGGAAAATCATTTTATGTTCACATAATTATGTCAACTTAATTGAAAGGCATCAATATATAATAAAAAAAAAACAACAACAAAAAACAAACAAACTCAAGACATCATCGATTCCAAAACAAAATACCGTGCGGGTTTAGCCGTGATTGTTTTATACATAGCCGAGAGTTTTAGACCTGACCGGAAGCAAGCTAACAGCGTGCAGACGATCGGTGAAAATTTCACGTATCTGATATTTATAAGGTATTTTGATGCTATTGAAGTTATAATATTAAAGAAAAAAAAAGATACAGTTTATTAAATATCAAGAGTGGCAGAATAATATTTACTAGATTCTTGTTCAGCATTTCTGTATTTTATATTCATAATGAAGTAAACCAGTAAAAGGTCATTGGTTTCCGCGAGCTTTTCTTTTTCATTGTCGATTTTAAAAACTTAGATATTAGATCTTTATTTTTTTTTAATAAAAAAATGCTAAAATGTTAATTTATTGCTAGATTTACATAAAGGAATATAGTTTTTTATTCAAAAGTATCAAACCCGCCCCATCTGACCTTTGTGACCTTGGCTTATTATTCTGCAGGTTTTATTCCAAACTGGCCTTTAATAGATGTGACACTACAAAAAAATCTCTTTACAGTTACTTAGTTAATATGCATCAGAATTTTTATTGTCCAAAATCTATCATGATGTTCATAATTTCCTTTATATTTAAGACCAAATCTGAGACCTGTGTCTGAGAGTTCTGAGTATGATAATGAAGACAAAGAACCACTATGTAAGACAATAAGGAAGACAGCCAGTGAAACATGCACAGGAGCTACACGCAATCAAGCTCAGGGACCATCCTCGACATTACTGGAAACTCCTAAGCGACTTCCACTAGTTTCACCCAGTCAGCAAAGCAGTATGGCAACAGTGACATCACTAAGTTTCCTGAAAGGTAACTGTCTTAAAACTTAATTATTTTTCATAAGGCCTAAATATATCAGAAACTTAATATTATATGGACTCATTTGGACACATTGACAAACAATAGATCATTATCAGAAAGAATAATCCTATACTATTTAATGTTTAAACAATTATTATTTATCAAGGCATACATTTGATCATGAATAATAATTGAGTGAAGGCTAAAACATGATAGCATATTGAATCATAGACTGCAGCAGCCGCCTAGATGTTTATATCATTCTATAGCAAATTTCTGCATGATATGATTTGTATATAGATTTTCTTCTTTCAGATTTGATAAAGGAATTTTAAACAAATTGGATAGAATTATTAAAAAGAGAAAGCACTTTTATTAATATGAAATTAAATATAAGCAAATTATTGCACAACTGACCTTAAACTCATTTTTAAGTATAGTTGTCTGAGCTGTCAGTCGCTGTCAGTCTATGTTGTTTGCAAAATTGAAAAAATAACACTTGCAAATTGCAAAATCATGTATCTGAATTAAAGATTTGATTATTATATTGAAGTACTTGAAAAAAATGATAAAAGGAGCAACTATATAAAATTTAAAGAAATAATAGCAAAACACACACAAAAACACACAGTTTACAAAGCCATTTATCCACCATATAGAGTACACTTTGTAGCATTCCTGTATTGAAGTAGTAACTGGACTATTTATTTGCCCTCTCCACCAGTCTTTTGAACTTGATATTTAATTAGTTTCATCAATAAAGTTTATATTTAGCATGTTAGTATATGCAGCAGCAATATGTATATGGAATGATGGTTTCCACATAAACCAACTTTACCAAAATGAGATAAAATATATTGTTCTCTGATTTGAATGTATGATCATTGTAAAAATAATAGTTTATTTCAATTTGTTTTATAAATATATTTTTTCAATATCTTAATAGAGAGAGACAGTCGGATCTTCACAGTCCTGGAAGAATTAAAGGCTGGATACAGGGAAATACGTGTTGAACTAAAAGCCATTCATAACTCGTTGCCTAAGGGGACTGGCATTGTGAATGACTGTGACTGCCCAAATGGACTAGAGTTTCCAATGCATGACATGGATGATGTTGATAGTGTAGAGACTCAGCTCAAAAGCCAGAAAGTGACTAAAGCCTTGGTATGTTTTTTTTTAAAATGATATATGTATACAGTATATGTTTGTAATGCTTTGACAAATGAATGTTGATTTAGAGGTACTGATACAGTATGAGTATTCATTAGAATGTTAGAAAGTTATAAGTTATTATGCACCTACCACAAACCAATGATTCATCCATGTCTTTCAATTGCTTTTGTGTGTTAGACACTTTATTTATTTTAGCAGAGTTTTTAGCTTTTATGATGCAAAAAAGGCTATTGTTAGTATTTCTATTTCTTGCACAAATCCATTGCATCTATCAAATGCTACTAGAGTTCATAAGAGCATATAGCAAGAGCTGATGGAAGACTATGCTCAATTATTTCAGTGCCTTGTCAGAACAATATAACAGAGAAATAAAGAAAGGCATATAATTTGAAAACACAACCACTTATGAGTTATGGTTCTTGGTCACAGTACTTCTATATTTTATCAAAGTTTCATTTAGTTTCAAATACGTGCTTTTAATAATTCCAAGTTATGCTAAAAAAAAATAACAGTGACATGGTCCCAAGTGAGCTCAGACTGTTCTATGGATACTTGAGCTAAAATAAAGACTGATAAGATCATCTGGCTTTCAATACTATCTCGTGGTTGTTTGCTATGATAGTTACAGAAACTCTTGTATTTTATTGATAGGTTGACCACCTCTCGGCTATTGGTGGTGGATCTCTGAAGATCCTAACCAAGAGGATCATGAGGTACATAATGGCCAACACTCTAGCCATCGGCTTCAATTGGACAGGGGCTAAAGGCAAGAAGTCCCTGAGTGCCCTCAAAATATCCTCAATTATAATTCGTAAGTTCATTTATAACCCTTTTAACAAAATTAAGTCTTTTCTCCTATTGTTAAACAATGTAGAATATTATCAGAATACTCCTGCATACAGTATTATAGTATAATAGCTGTAAACATCCATATCAACATGATTTGCTTGTACAGAAATATTCCTGGCAAGTTAATTTATGGCAATTGTAACACATTGATTTTGTTTCTACAAATCTCTCGGCTCCTCACTGCTGAGGGTTGCTTGTTGGGACTAACTTTTCATGTGAGGAACAAAATGACTTGCAGTAGGTCGCACCAGAGTCTTCCCTTTCTATGATTAGCTGGACGCCACTTAACCAGATAATGTGTTTTGTCAAAAATGTCACACTGTAACATTAAATATAAACAAAATATGGTTGCATATTTTGCAGGAGCAGTGCGCCGGAACTTTCCGACTGAAACCAGCCATCAAGCTGAATTTGTCATAAAGGAATGGTTAAGATGCGCTAAGGACCGTGAGGGAGGGAGACTAAACAGAAACAATGTTTCCATGACCTCGGAAATAACCTCTGACTAGTGACCAATAAAACACAATGCTTCATAGCAGTGTAAACAACATGTTTAAAAACTAAACAGAAACAATGTTTCCATGACCACGAAAATAACCTCTGACTAGTGACCAATAAAACACAATGCTTCATAGCAGTGTAAACAACATGTTTAAAGACTAAACAGAAACAATGTTTCTATGACCTCAGAAATAAACTCTGACTAGTGACTAATAAAACTCAATGCTTCATAGCAGTGTAGACAACATGTTTAACAATGAAGTTGTTTTGTGAATAAAGTATTATAATACTTGTAGATGTATATTCTCATCATTAATTCTATAAATGAAGGAGGTATTTCTCATGACTCAAATATGAATGAAATGGGGAGATCCCTATAGAAATACAAATCTAATTTAGTTAAAGTCAGTTTGTTGTTTGAGGTTTAAAATATGGATTATTTTGAATTAAAAAATATATACATTTCACAAAACTTAGGAAACAAGTTCTTTCAACTATAAGGCTCATCCTACTTGACAGTTCTAGGGATGGATCAGTACTTTGTGTCTTGGAAGGTCATATCACAATAACTACTTCAGTGTTCAAACATGCAACCATTTTGGTCCATAGTCTACAGGTCCATAGATGGATATATGCTGCTGCTGGACCATGGTCCCATATTTTAGATGACAACCCGATATTTAATTGACCACTGTCCGACATCAGGCCAGTATCAATGGATATCTATTTGATGATAGGATGATGAATTCCTGGCATTATATTGGCTTGATATAAAGGTGATATCTGTTTTTGATATCTATTTGACATTTATTTGAATCGGATAGATATCAATCCGACAATGATATCAATCCAACCAGAAAATGACGTGCAAAATAATATTCAACCGATATCATTTTAGATAACGGGCCGATATGTTGACCTTATCGGTTTGATATCAGATGGATGTAGTTGTGCTGATTGGGTGTTGTATTTGTAATCTTCAATTTAAATCACCTTTTACATATTTTTATTATGCTGTCCTATTTTATTAGGTTATATTTACAGTTCTTAAGTAGCATTTGTATTGTGCCAACAATATTAGTTATAATATTATATCCATCTTTAATTTGTTACATCTCTGTTTTGTTTAAACGTTATGTGTAGCTCCTTTTTAGCTCACCTGAGCACTTGTGCTCGGGTGAGCTTTTGTGATCGCCTTTTGTCCGTCGTGCGTCGTGCGTCGTGCGTCGTCCGTCGTCCGTCGTCAACAATTGCTTGTGACCACTCTAGAGGCCACAGTTTTGGCCCAATCTTCATGAAACTTGGTCAGGATGTTTGTCTACATGATATCTCGGATGAGTTCGAAATTGGGTCATGTGGGGTCAAAAACTAGGTCACTAGGTCAAATCTTAGAAAAACCTTGTGAACACTCTAGAGGCCACAAATTTGGCCCAATCTTCATCAAACTTAATCAGGATGTTTGTCTACATGATATCTCGGATGAGTTCGAAATTGGGTCATGTGGGGTCAAAAATAGGTCACTAGGTCAAATCTGAAAAACCTTGTGAACACTCTAAGGCCACATTTGCCCAATCTTCATAAACTTAGTCAGGATGTTTGTCTACATGATATCTCGGATGAGTTCGAAATTGGGTCATGTGGGGTCAAAAACTAGGTCACTAGGTCAAATCTTAGAAAAACCTTGTGAACACTCTACAGGCCACAAATTTGGCCCAATCTTCATGAAACTTAGTCAGGATGTTTGTCTACATGATATCTCGGATGAGTTCGAAATTGGGTCATGTGGGGTCAAAAACTAGGTCACAGGTCAAATCTTAGAAAAACCTTGTGAACACTCTAAGGCCACAATTTGGCCCAATTTCACAAACTTAATCAGGATGTTTGTCTACATGATATCTCGGATGAGTTCGAAATTGGGTCACATGGGGTCAAAAACTAGGTCACTAGGTCAAATCTTAGAAAAACCTTGTGAACACTCTAGAGGCCACAAATTTGGCCCAATCTTCATCAAACTTAATCAGGATGTTTGTCTACATGATATCTCGGATGAGTTCGAAATTGGGTAATGGGGTCAAAAACTAGGTCACCAGGAAATCTTAGAAAAACCTGGAACACCCTAAGGCCACAGTTTTGGCCAATCTTCATAAAATGGTCAGGGTGTTTGTCTACATGATATCTTGGATGAGTTCGAAAATGGGTAATGTGGGGTCAAAAACTAGGTCACCAGGTCAAATCTTAGAAAAACCTTGTGAACACTCTAGAGGCCAACATTTTTGTCCCAGTCTTCATTAAACTTAATATGAATGATGACTGCATGAATTCCCAGTTGAGTGCAAATTCAGGTAGGATCAATATGTAGGTCATTTAGTCAAATGTTAGAAAAACACTTTTAGATGCCAGATTTTTTGTCATTATGCCTAACACAGCCATCTTACTCAGGTGAGCGACACAGGGCCATCTTGGCCCTCTTGTTTAAATTCTGTCAAGTAAGTGCCATCAGTGCAAGTTATCATTTAAATTTTGCTATACACTTGTATTACAATTTTTGTTTAACTTGGGTGATCTTATGAATGTACATCTTTCATGTTGTTACCTAGTAGAAATTAACTTACTATGAAAATGGACCATCAGTTTTTTTTTGTGTTTTTTTTTAGCCTTTCATGTAAGTCAATTTGTTACACATACATGTATTAATTGTTTGAGACAAGTTCAAAGTGTTACATGCCCCTGAAACATCTTATTTGTTTATATGGTTAAAAAGTGTGATAGTGTTAGGACACCAAATTTATGCCTAAAGCACCTGTGCCATAAACTGACTTATTACTTTGCTTCATTAACCCTTTACCACAGGGTCCATAAAAATACCTGTGAACAGCATAAAACCAGATCAGCCTGTGAGTAACTCTGGTAACTTGCAGGCTGATCAGGTTTAATGCTGTTTGCAGCTCCTTAGTCATTTTGAGATGAGGTTTTAACCATTAAATATGACTTTCTGAAGATAAGGCTAGATAAGGCTTTATAAGGTACCTTTTAGGGGTGCCAAAAGCGTCTATATAAGGTAAAGGGTTAAAGTGCAATAGTATCTTAAATTCTTGAAGTTTTTTTTTTAATTTGACATAATGATGTTCAGAATTAGATTTTGATTTCTTTTATTTGTTTGAATAAAATGATATAACATTTTACATGTCCATGTGTTGTATGATTGTCCTACACATTTACATGCCCCAAAATATTAGGTATAGGTTGGTTGGTTGTCTGACATATTTTTGCCTACAAAAACAAAAGTTCTGCAGGATGAGGATATTGCATGGGGTCAAGTGTAATGTACATTAAGTTTTAACCCCTGTATATGTACCTCACATCAACGAACCACATCAACTATCAAAACCTTTGTTGGTGTTGACACATTTTCAGTGACAGCCCTGCTTTTGACTACTGATCTATTTCATACTGAAATCTGATGCCAGACTAATACTGAACTATGATGTTGGTCCAATATTGGGGCATGATATTGGTGCCATATTGAATTCTTATATTGGTCCAATATAGAAATGCGATACTGGTCCTATACTAACAAGAGGGCCAAGATGGCCCTAGATCGCTCACCTGAGAAAAGTATCATTCATTGCCTGTACAAAACAGATTGCTTCAGAATTAAGATGATGAGGTGAAACAATGTTCAGGAATTTTTTGACCCCATCCGCAAAAGATATCATGACAAACATTCTGCCAAATTTTGAGGATGATTGGACCAAAAATGTTGCCCTCAGAGTATAAACAAGATTTTTCTAAGATTTGACCTACTGACCTACATTTCTATCCAGCCCCACCCATTTTCAAACTGGTTCGAGATATCATCATGACAAACAATCTGACCAAGATTGAGGAAGATTGCATCAAAACTGTGGCCTTTAGTGTGTAAACAAGATTTTTCTAAGATTTGACCTATTGACCTACTTTTCGGTCCAGCCCTGCCCATTTTCGAAAGGGCTCAAGATATCATCAAGACAAACATTCTGACGACGTTTGAGGAAGATTGGATTAAAATTGTAGCCTCTAGTGTGTAAACAAGATTTTCTAAGATTTGACCTACTGACCTACTTTTTGATCCAACCTGACCCATTTTCGAAAGGGTTCAAGATATCATCAAGACAAACATTCTGACCAAGTTTGGGGAAGATTGGATCAAAATTGTGGCCTCTAGTGTGTAAACAAATTTTTTTATTGACCTACTGACCTACTTTTTGATCCAACCTGACCCATTTTCGAAAGGGTTCAAGATATCATCAAGACAAACATTCTGACCAAGTTTGAGGAAGATTGGATTAAAATTGTGGCCTCTAGTGTGTAAACATCAAAATTGTTGATGGACAACAAGATTTTTCTAAGATTTGACCTACTGACCTACTTTTTGATCCAACCTGACCCATTTTCGAAAGGGTTCAAGATATCATCAAGACAAACATTCTGACCAAGTTTGAGGAAGATTGGATCAAAACTGTGGCCTCTAGTGTGTAAACATCAAAATTGTTGACGGACGACTGACGACGGCCGACGGACAATCAAGTATCCCAAAAGCTCACCCTGAGCTATGCTCAGGTGAGCTAAAAACCTATATTGGCCCAACCTCGTTTTTATATGGGTCCAATATCGGCTTGATGTCGAAAACTATATCGGCCCGATAATACGTCAACTTTGCAAAGCCGCTGGTTGGCCGATATCAATATCAGATATTGGGCCGATATTAGAAACATTATCGGTCTAATATTGGTCTGATATATAGTGCTTGCTGGGTGACAATGACATGAGACAATATATTCAGCAATATTTCGAAAAAGAACGCGTTTCGTTGGATAGGATGAAGATCATGAAGAACGTCTGACCACGTTTTTCTATTCTTAGAGAATGACGGAAGTAATCGATTGAGATGAATATCAGCCAATCAGATACAAGAATAAATCGACCAATCAGAAGAGATTTTGATCTATAAAAGACAGTGTAACGATCACGGATGACATTCTGTGACGGCATATCAGCGGCAGGGCCACGTTTGAGATCTTACATCTCTCCGGGCGTATTCAGACCCAGAAGAATACCCAAAATGGCACCATGATCAACAAAACAAAGAATTTGACTTTAGAAAAGATATGTTAGAATACTGTAGAAGCGATGTGGACATACTCTGCTTAAATTTTAGAGATCTACTCATGAATGCCACTGGAGAACAAAGAGAAGTTACGAATAAAAAAGGAAAGAAGAAATGAAATGGTTTGGAATAGAATAGAATATTGAAGTAGTGACACCTCAACAGTCGAAAGACGTCATACGGTGTCTAAAAACGCTTAAAATTACAATAAGTAGAAAAGAATAGAATATTGATTTAAAGACACCTCAACAGTCGAAAGACGTCATATGGTGTCTAAAAACGCTTAAAATTACGATAAGTCACAAAACTATAAACAAGTGAATCCCGCACAGCAGGAGAGTAAACACGTTTAATATATCACGTATGTAAAATCAAAGCTTGTTATATATACCAACGTCTTTAATAAAAGAGATCAAAGTATCAAGAGAAACAGTATTAAAAAGGTCTAACATAGATGCCACATTAAAATAATTAGTTCTAATAAGACTTAAATCAATACAGTCGACTAAAATATGTTTGATAGTATACGGTTCCTGGCAAGGGATACATACAGGTTGTTCGATTGATAACACATTCCTCCCTACGCACAGCGCGGGAAGATGGATACCAAAAACCTTAGGATGGTTGAATAGAATGTAACTTATTTAATTGAGCGTTGGGTCAACTAGATTGCCATTTTGAAAAGATAAATTTATTTATGGAAGATTTCAAATCTGTAAAAGAACCCAACAGAATATAATTTGTTTCGAAAAAGATAGGTGATGATGTTATGGGTGATGATGTTTGATTAAAATATCTTGTATTAGTGGATTCGAAAAGTTCATTATTTTTAACTGATTGTAGAACAGATAAGGAATCAGAAAATATGATAAATGTATCGGACCGAATAGACGATACCGCATGTAAAGCTAACTCGATAGCTTTTGCTTCTGCAGAGAAAATCGAAGCGCCATCCGGTAAACGATATAATTGTGTGTAAAGTAAGCTTATGACTGCTCATGCGGTCGTATTGCCATCTTAAGAGCCATCTGTATAAATTTCATAATGGTCTCCATAAGTAGACCTATTTTCATTGAACTTTGAAATAAAATTGGATCAGTGATGGATGTTTTAGAATTGTGAAGACTAAGATAAACTTCAGGTCCTTTAAGTGTCCAAGGTGGAATATGTGGCACTGTTTTTGTTTTAATGACTTTTATGTCAATTTCAAAACCTGAAATAAGGTTCTGAGCACGCAAACCCAAAGGTTTGCTCTCATTTAATGTTTTATAGATAGGGTGAAATACGCTATCATAAGCTAGATTACTTGGATTTGATTTGAGTTTTGTAATATACTGCAAGGTTAATTTTCCTCTACGTAGATATAAGGATGGTTCATTTGCAGCTACATAAAGGCTTTCAACAGGAGATGTTTTAAATGCGCCAAGTGCCAAGCGAAGTCCTTGGTGATGAAATGTGTCCAGTAACTGTATACGTGTATATGATTTGACGCCTAACTCTCGAGTGAAGAAAAATAGGCTTATTTCGTTTTTCGACTAGCTGGTTACTACTTCATCCACGGAATAAGTAAAAATCTTAAGTCCCTTTCTAAGTGATTATCATCAAAAGAAAAACGTGTTAACACAAGCTGCAAGTTAGCACTACATAGAAAGAGGCTGCATAAGGCATAGCAGAAGTTGTCCAACGTCCGCGAGCTCATAACATGAGATTTCAAACTTTTCCAACTCTTCCCGGCATGCCAGTAAAATTAACTGGCATAAACTTACTCTACGTATGATACTTGACCTTCATCCCCGAGTCGATCAGCGCCGAAGTCGGAGAGTTGGTTACTGTCGATTCTCTGAAGGAGAATACATACATGCTTTCGAGGTCGACGTAAGAAAATGCACCAATCGTTTCATGAATATGAACATGAATACAATTTTATTTTATTTCTAACTGCCACGAAAATTTATTCTATTCAAACACACAGCTATTTTCGTAAAGAAACGAGAAACGATATTTTTTTCTTGACGTCACGACTGTGTTGCAATGCTAAATTATCACATGACAAGACAGAGTCGTGGCTTGAGACAGTGTTGATCTTCACAGCAGTGGAGAGGTCAATGGTGCCTTCGTTGAAGTTCTCTGTAAACAGGATTGTTAGGACATGTTTTTAAGTTTTGCTAAGTACTGCGAGGTTAAATTCTCCCCTCGAGAGTATAAGGATGTCTCGTTTGCAGCAATTAGATTCCGTGTGGTCACTTTGATATGTCCCTCTTCCTTTGACATAGGACAGTGATTGACCTACGACCCGGGTTACACCGACAGAACGTGCAAGAGAATCACAGAAAATTGATTTATAGACACCTAAAAAGTCAAGAGGCGTCATATGAGTCTAGACTATAATTTAAGAAATATTTTATTTTCATTCAGAATTTCAGGATTACATTTACTTTTGAAACATCGAATTTATAAAATATATAACTTTCAAGAGATCGCACGCAAAAGCAGTAAAATTATGATAAGCATGGACCCCATTAGAGAAACGATGATGTTATAAATCGCAGTCTGCATTGGAATCCTAAAAGAATTCCAAGTGGTAAATACATAAGTGATAGTTTGGATGTCTTCAAAGCAGAATTTCAAAGATCGTGTGAAAGACTAGAGTAGATTTTGGATTTTTTCACTTTGGTAAATTTCTGTATATTTGCACATTAAACTACTGTCAAATTGGGGGCCCAAAATATCCTTGTCCTTTTATTCCTATCTGTTATCATTATAGGGGGCCCATAATATCCTTTGCCCTTTTTATCCCTAACTGTTATCATTATTAGGGGCCGAAAATATCCTTCGCCCTTTTATCACTATATGTTAACGTTAGTGGGGGCCGAAAATATCCTTCGCCCTTCCATCCCTATATGTTATCGTTAGTGGGCGCCCAAAATATCCTTCGCCCTTCTATCCCTATATGTTAACGTTAGTGGGGGCCCATAATATCCTTTGCCCTTTTTATCCCTATATGTTAACGTTAGTGGGGACCCAAAATATCCTTTGCCCTTTTCATCCCTATATGTTAACGTTAGTGGGGGCCAAAATATCCTTCGCCCTTTTGATCCCTTATGTTAACGTAAGTGGGGGCCCAAATATCCTTCGCCCTTCTATCCCTATATATTATCGATAGTGAGGGGCCCAAAATATCTTTCGCCCTTTTATCCTATTTTTTATCATTAGTAGAAGCCCAAAATATTCCTATCTGTTATTAGTGAGAGTCCAAAACATCTCCTGTCTATCATTATTTTTCACACCTGAAAAGTTTGTTTTAGAAGTTTAGAAGCCGAAATAGGGTAAAGTTTTAAAGTAAACCTGTAATTTACATGATTTACGCCAAATATTGTTAATTTAATGTTAGTGTCCGTGTTAGTGTCTAAAGAAAATTGGTAATTAACTGAGCTGATTTGACCTGAAGATGTTAATTACCATTATGAGCATGTCTGGATTTTGAAGGGTTTGCATGTTGCTCATGTGGTCTGTGAATTTAGTCGACATGTGGGTTGGTGGTGAACTGTACCTTCCTTCTTCCGTCTCGCCAGGACATACCACGCACTTGAGGTGCCACGGCTATTCCCCTTGAGACCGCAGAACCGTCTCATCAGTGCCGACTACAATTAGACAATGGGACAGGAGTTTATCCAGGTTGTTAGGCCGGGTGAGACCACGATATGGCTAGCAAACAAATCACCCCGACACTCAAGCACAAAACGGCCCCTGTTAGGGCAAAATTTTGAATTTTGAAAGCTAAACCAGCTACCAAGGTTAAATTACCTTTTGAAAATTGTTTTGCCAAATAAACCAGATTTATATTCTCTCGATCACCTCTCGGTCCGGGCTTAGGTGAACCTGTGCTCCGTGCGGGCACACGGTTCATTTGTGGGGTCCGCCACGAACGGAGTAATTTTGGTGTCCGATCGCATCCGTTCGTGTCACTTCTATGGTACCTGGGACAGATCCGGCCAGGCACTGAAATAATCCTGTTCCATGCACTTGGTATTTACTTAGGAACGTTATGTTGGGAGTCCTTTTAAGGGCTACCTTAAGTGGAGGGGTATTACATTAACAATTGTCAAAACCAGTTTCATGGTATCTTTTTGTGTGTATATATATATTGAATTTTTTTTTCTGTTTTTTTTACCTTACATTTAAATAGCTTTGTACTTAATTACATTCCATACTAATTGGGCTCTGTAATTTGTCCCCTTGTTTTCTATTAGGCGCGTTTCTTGTGATTTGATTACTAGTACTGTCAAAGCGGTTTTCCTTTGAAAGTATAATTACTGTATCTCTTTCGTTTGTGTCAACAGTTTTCATTAATTATTAATTATCTCATAATTAGCACCTTTTAAGTGCCTTTACTATAAAAGTTGAATATTGTCATGTTCCCGATGCCATGTTCACTAGTTTAATGAGCGCTTGTCCCGAAATTGTTATTATTTTAAGGGGAAATAACATTTAACTGTCATGTTCCTTAGCTGGAGATATTGGAAGGTCTCTTGAGTTTGATTAGCTAGGTACAGGCCAGGGGAGTATACCACATAGATTCAATGTGAGTAGGGCCCCAGGGCTGACCCGAAAGAAGTATAATCGGATTCGTTAGCGGGTCAGCCCTTGGGGAAACCTGTGTCAGGCTGCCTGATTTGAAAAGTCGCAGTTTGCATCTGCCCGATGGAGTCCATTTGAACTTCAATGGAGAGAGCAAACTGTGGCATCAGAACCGCGGTTATGCAGTTTTTGGATGGCAGAGGTACTGAGATGCCTTTTTTGTAATTTATATAACTATTGTGTCCCCTTCTCTGTAATGTCAAAATCTAGTTAAGTAGGGCTATAGATAAAAAAATCGTGTTTACTTGTTGAAATCTAACCCATTTTCCAGTGCTTTTCTGTCAGGGTTTTAGAGACACCAAGCGCCATTACATAATGGTACATGAAGATATACTTGTAATGCATGTAGTAGGGGTTATCTCCCCTGTTTTCAGTCGCCGTTTGTTTTCTCGGTCTCGCACGAGGTGTTCCCATTAAAAGCAGTTCTATTTCAACTTTGTTTGGTACTTTCTCCTTGCTGGCGTGGTGGCAGCGGGTTATAAAATTACCCTCCTGTTCAGGACTGGTCAGTGTAAAGAAAAAGCAAGGAAAGTCAGTATTACCCGTAACTTTGGACAGACAAGAGTTTCAAGGTAACTGTTTACGGTTGAAGTGAATTCTTGTGAACTATGACACACAGTATTCGTGCTCCAAAGCAGTGGCAGTTGACAAAACATGAAACAATAACATCGTTTGAGGCATGAAAACAGAATTTACAATATACTTTATCCCTAGATCCAAACTTTGCAGCATTTTTAGTGGATGGAGTTACATGGGGCCGTAAAACGACAGCTGCCCCCCTTCGTGGTCTTACAAATGATGAAGGTGGAAAAACCCGCCGCACAGAAGCTTACTCTCTTAGAGCTCATGTTAGGGCAAATTGCAAAGTATTGTCCTATCATCTCAAGGAACAGTATAGTCAAAAACTCAACTAGCATAAGTAATGTGTGGCAAACAATAAGGCAACACTTTGGTTTCCAGACGACAGGAGGTCACTTTCTAGACTTTGAAACAATAAAACTGGAACCAGGAGAATGCCCTGAAGACTTGTATCAGCGCCTGGCTAGCTTCGTAGACGATAACCCATTGAAAGCAGGTGGCTCTATAAGCCATCATGGTGACATTCCCATTGCTAATGAAGAGATAACTCCCACAATGGAGAACTTCATTGTCATAACGTGGCTTAGACTATTACACCCCAACTTGCCAGCACTGGTTAAACAGAAATATGCTACCGACTTACGCTCCAGAACTCTTGCCTCACTTAAACCGGAAATATCACAGGCAATACCCGGTCTACTTGATGAAATCCATACCCTCAATGAAGCGAAGGTATTACGCTCTTCGTTCAGAAAGACTATTAACAATTTTTTATTTATTTTCAGCAAAAGAAAACATCAAACAGACAGCCTTGTTCTGTGAGCGGAATTCAGAGAAAACCTGAATTCTGATGTTCGCTTTTTTGTACAATAAAACGGTATCTTGTTAATCTCAATTCCTTGTGTACTGTTTTCTGTAAATCCTCCAGATATATATGTGAATTTCGATTAGCTCTATTAAAATGCAAATAATGTGTATCAAAATTATTTTGATATGTTGCTTTTTTCGAATGAGGTATGCAGACGGGCCGATTCATTTTATTATTCATACATTTTATTGCCCAATAAAAGGATCACGCAAAGCTCAATTATTGCAATCCAATAAGCAACATGTGAATGCCAAACCTGTAAAATGCGAATAATCATTGAACATATGTTCATCATCGACAAACATAACTTTATCGATTTACAACTGTAAAATTCGTTCAATCAAACTGAAGGGATACATATACTGCTGTATCAAAAGTTGAAAAGAGAAATCACAATCACAAAAAACAACTTAGCTTAGATAGTTAAAATAAGCTCTGAGTTAGATGTACAAAAATTATATGATTCCTTTTCTTCAGGTTTGGTTTATGTCTGTCAAATAGAAAAAAACACTGGCCAATCAACACGCATTATTTTTATGTCTGAATTCAACCAATCAAAGTAGAGTAAATATAAATCAGCCAATCAGCTTTTAACATGTCGGCAACATTGGTTATTTAACAAGCTTACCAGGACAATCTTGTCATTTACATTCCGACATTCAAACTTCACAGACGTATTATAGCTCATACATTTTCACCCACAACAATACCGAATACAAAAATAACAGCAAGAAAGAGGACTGGATTAACAAATAGGTTTAATGTTCGAAGGCAAATGGATGACATATTAATTGTGTCAGACGAAGATGAGGAGACTGTTTCAACCTCGACCAAATTGCCAGCTCCTAGATCAAGAAGCTTCTTGAAAAGAAGTCTGAAAATTGAATCAGACAGTGATGATGATGGTCCACCACCAGCAAAAACAGGGAACTCAGTGAGGGAACTCAGTGGTATCCTGTGATCAATGTGATCAGGTTTCCAAGTTACTGGCAGGCATAAAAGGTTGTGAATGCTTACATGATTGTAACTGTCCAGAGTATGTGGCATTAAAAACAAGAGGCCCGTGATGGCCCTAAATCGCTCACCTGAGATAAATAGGTTGACCCAAGGAACATCTGTACCAATTTATTTTAAAATCTGGCCAGTAGTTTTGAAGAAGATGATTTTTAAAGTTTTCATTTTATTTTTTATTTTTGTTGCCATGGCAACCAGAGTTCTACATAGATCAAGTTTATTTTAGCAACTTTTGTGATGGTTGACCCAAGGATCATCCCTGCCAAGTTTAATCTAAATCTGTCCAGTGGTTTCAGAGGAGATGTTGTTTAAAGGTTTCTCTATATACATATAAGGCAAATAAGCCCCGCCCCTGACGGCCATGTTTTTTTACGGATCGGAATAATTTTAGCAACTTTGGTAGAGGTTGGCCCAAGGAACATCTGTACCAATTTATTTTAAAATCTGGCCAGTAGTTTTGAAGAAGATGATTTTTAAAGTTTTCATTTTTTTTCCTTTTTGTTGCCATGGCAACCAGAGTTCTACATGGATCAAGTTTATTTTAGCAACTTTGTGAAGGTTGACCCAATGATCATCCCTGCCAAGTTTAATCAAATTCTGTCTAGTGGTTTCAGAGGAGATGTTGTTTAAAGTTTTCCCTATATACATATAAGGCAAATAAGCCCCGCCCCTGGCAGCCATGTTTTTTTACGGATCGGAATAATTTTAGCAACTTTGGTAGAGGTTGGCCCAAGGAACATCTGTACCAATTTATTTTAAAATCTGGCCAGTAGTTTTGAAGAAGATGATTTTTAAAGTTTTCTCTTTTTTTTTGTTGCCATGGCAACCAGAGTTCTACATGGATCAAGTTTATTTTAGCAACTTTTGTGAAGGTTGACCCAAGGATCATCCCTGCCAAGTTTAATCAAATTCTGTCCAGTGGTTTCAGAGGAGATGTTGTTTAAAGGTTTCTCTATATACATATAAGGCAAATAAGCCCCGCCCCTGGCGGCCATGTTTTTTTACGGATCGGAATAATTTTAGCAACTTTGGTAGAGGTTGACCCAAGGAACATCTGTACTAATTTATTTTAAAATCTGGCCAGTAGTTTTGAAGAAGATGATTTTTAAAGTTTTCCTTTTTTTTTCCTTTTTGTTGCCATGGCAACCAGAGTTCTACATGGATCAAGTTTATTTTAGCAACTTTTGTGAAGAATGAACCAAGGATCATCCCTGCCAAGTTTAATCAAATTCTGTCCAGGGGTTTCAGAGGAGATGTTGTTTAAAGGTTTCTCTATATACATATAAGGCAAATAAGCCCCGCCCCTGGCGGCCATGTTTTTTTACGGATCAGAATAATTTTAGCAACTTTGGTAGAGGTTGACCCAAGGAACATCTGTACCAAATTATTTTGAAATCTGGCCAGTAGTTTTGAAGGAGATGATTTTTAAAGTTTTCAAATTATTTTTCTTTTTGTTGCCATGGCAACCAGAGTTCTTCATGGATCAAGTTTATTTTAGCAACTTTTGTAGAGCCTCACCCAAGGAATATTCCTGCCAAGTTTCATTAAATTCTGTCCAGCGGTTTCAGAGGAGATGTCGTTTAAAGCAAATTGTTGACGACGGACGACGCACGACGACGGACGCCGGACGAAGGGCGATCACAAAAGCTCACCTTGAGCACTTTGTGCTCAGGTGAGCTAAAAAGCAAAATATATGTTCGGAAGACAGGACATTGACAAGAGACCCACTGCTGTGGTAAAACCATTTAAGCCAGTATCGCCTGTCATTAGACCAGGGGATATAGATTCCGATGATGAATTTTTTGTTCACGGATTTGAAGCGCTGAATGGTCCCAACTATGACATTTCACCAGAAGGCGACTCGGATTCCAATATCTATGATTCAAGGATATATGATGAAGACACTGATGGGGAAATATCTTATAATAGTAATATTGAAATCGTCGATATCAGTCCTGAAACGGATCCAAGAACGAATCATGACTCCGATCAATCACTTTCAATATCCGATATAGACATGGTCTCCAAATGACTGAAATACTATCGGTGGGCCATAACATACAACAAACAATCGAGCAATGTCAGGGTCGCTGTACTTCACTTAACAAAAAAAATCGGTAGCGATAAACGTGCATTGTATTTTGCGACACTAACAAACACAAGTGACTTATATACTTGTATAATAGTATATGGTCTTATTTTCACTCATTTATAAGTTGTAGTTGGCCCATAGGAGAGACAGGGTGGAGACACCAGTACGATATGATAAGATCAACATGTTTTCAAAAATACGTGAAACCTGGGGATGCTGCTCATACGATACACTGACGGTGACTTACAGACATACGTTCGCATACGTTTCTCATGTGATGCCTGTACGCTACTCATACGTTCATCAAAGACAATCCTCGAAAACTTCAGTTAATACGCTTAAAGGCTGTGCGTAACTCATACGTTCCTGTCATACGTCAGAGTGTGACAGGGGCATCAATCAGACCGGAGCATTCTCAAAATATTCACCGATTTATGTGTCAAACATAGATAAACAAAGGCAATCATTTGAACTACAAAATAAATAGTTTACAAAACACATTTCTCTCTGATTAGAAATTGTCTATTTTCTATATCTACATCTTGGTCTCCTAAACTATTGAAAGAATGCTTGCAAAACACCTACCATGAACGATCATGTGGTCTCTTTATCCGTTTTAATACACTCACTGTGCTTATTATATTTTTCAATGTTAGATCAATATATCTACCTATCGTATTAAATATAATCAGGTAGACTGGATATTCTTGCATTGCAATCTACACAAATACATGTATATACCTTACTAAACTTAGAGCATTTGTCTCAATGTATTGTTTGTTTGTTGGGTTTAACGTCCCATTGACAGTATTTCAATCATTTGGAGACGATGTCTTCTTGAGACAGATAGTGCTGCCACACTGCAGTATCTGAGCTTTTGATGTTTTAATCTCCGTTTATTTTTCAATTTAACTAAGTATTGTATGTAGTTTGTATGCAGTATGCAAAGTGCAATGTTGCATCGTAAAATAAAAAAAAAAGAAAACTCAACTGCCTGTGTCTGTGTATTCAAATTTGCTCTCCCTCTCGCCGTATGGTCACGTGATTAAAAAAATCTCTCGCATTCTCATCACCGCCACACCTGGGACTACAATGCCATCATGGTATATCAAGGTAAGAGGCAGATGCGTTTAAATATAAGTGTCATTTAGTTTTATAATGGGGGGTGTAAAAATATTTGAATTTTCAGTTTTCAGCATTATAAAAAATTAGAGGGGTAAATATCAATTAGACTTAAAAATTATCTGTAGCTCTGTTAAGTTATGCAACTGATCTGATCATATTGTTATTATCATGAGGTTATTTTGAATTTTACAATATGATTAACTTAATAAATATTCTACCCATGTTTATGCAATCAAGAGTGTAATCACGTTAGAATATAACACTCCTTAAAAGACCCACTTGTCATATTCCTTGTGGACATTGTAAGGACAGGACATGGACCCATTAAGATTCCGTGTGGTTGCTGTATGGATGGAACACTGTACTTTGGATATATGAACGTAAGACCTGCGAACCGGGTTACACAGGAAATTTATGCAATAAGGAGTGTAATCACGTTAGAATATAACACTCCTGAACGAAAAAACCCACTTGTCAGATTCCTTGTGGAGATTGTAAGGACAGGACACGGACCCACTTGTTAAGATTCCGTGTGGTTGCTGTATGGATGAAACAATGTACTTTGGGAATATGAACGTTAGACCTGCGACCCGGGTTACACAGGAAATTTATGTAAATAACTTGACTTTTTGAGTTTACCGTCGCCTCATCAGTATTTCATTCATATAGCGACGTCCAGCTAATTACAAGATGAGGAAGATCACGAATGCACGGAGACATCCGGGAAGAACCACCGACCTACCGCAAGCCAGCTGGAAGGCTTCCTCACATGAAAATCCGAATGACCATGTCGGGATTCGAACCCACGCAGTGCAATCTAGAGTGTAATCACATTAGAATATAACACCCCTGAACACTCGGGAGACGTCATGATTTTAGACAATGTTAGAAAACGGTGATATTAATGAATTGCTAGTGTTGAGAAGGATGGTGTGTTCGACACCCATAACAGTTCTTTCTCAGTCATTCCTTTTACCTCACACAATGCTTTCGCATATAGAAAGTTAAATATGAATTCAACAACATCACACTTGCATATGGTGAATGCAATGATCAATTGGCGGAGTAGTAAATTCTTCATCGACATTGAATGTCATTGAATCACAGCTTTTATCACTCATTATATCCTCGGCTGGTGTATTGAAATAAGCCAGTCTGCATGTACGATGTGCTCTTTCTACGTGTTAAAGAGGTTCTGGGTGGAGGTTGATAATTTTACAGTATTTATACTTAACACAACTTTAAATTCCAACGGTCATTTTTAAATTCAAATTTAAATTCTAACGGTCGTTTTTGGTTTTTTTTCGGCCTATCTGATCATCACCGCACGTAAGGGAGGTTTCCATGATTGAACAACGGTTGTGAATCAAACGTTTTCCAAGATTGATTAATATCATTTTGTGAAATATTGCTTTTTAACTGTCCTATGATTTTTAAAAATAAACAACTTGGTGAATGAATTCTGTGTTCTGTTAATGGATCGTCCCTTTTATCCCCACTTGTGTAGCCTTAAGGCACTGTGTCAATTTTACCCGGAAGATAAAATCCAGCTGATGAAAGCTGAAACTTACTAGGCTGTATCTGAGGCGACCACAAATCAAAGGTGTTTAAGAGATCTTCAAAAAATATCAAGGGTGATGACCTAAAGTCCAACTCTATTAAGTGTTTTGTTGACATGATGGCAGTCCGTTTAAGAATGACAAAAATTGAATATTTTCTTTTAAATCACACAGGTTTTCAAAAATTGTTAACGGAATGTTAAGGTTTTTCTCTCAAATTTTCTCCTGCTATGCAAATAAATCCATATTTTTCATGCACACAATATATTACGGAGATGTACGATCATCCCGTAATTTCTAGAGTTCTGGGCATTCAGTTGCCTCCCCGGAGGAAAAAGAATGCAGGATTTTGATTCTACGAATTGAATTTTCTTCAATTATTCTGCCTCAAATGGGACAGTATGAACAATTTAACGAAAAACAAACGTCACACTGATGGATGCTCAACAAAACTTTTAGACATTTTCAAATCAACTTATGACACATAATAGTCAAACCAAATTATTGAAGCAAGATACAAAACGGCATTAGTAGACGGCATTGATAAACGCACTTAACATAACGATGCATATCACTTCTCAGTATGGCAAAGACGGAACATCACGAGTAAACATGGACTTGTAAGAAGGAAGGATGTAATTATTGTAGTGATGTCACTATGCGCATGCGTCCCACGCATGGAGAGAAAAGCCCGCCATCATCCCTGCCTGCAGCATTAAACCAAGCGGAGAAATTAGCGTACAATTATGGCCATGACAAGACCCCTATAAGGTAAGAACCCTGTTCTTACCATGCATAGTACCTTACTGCTATAGTTAACAATTTACTATAATGGTGGCAGCAGTTAATTTGGAGCCTCTTTACATGTTTTTAAAGCTCGCTACCGTCGATCGGGAACCGGTGAATTTTGGCTATTAACACTGCATTCCCGTGTCAAAATTTTTAAAGGGAGAGAAAGGGATAGTAACATTTCTTCAGTGCTGAATCATTGCATTGATTTGATAGGTTAAGTTTCCTTTCCTGCAGGTATTGTACTCTGATTTCTGATGGTTTTGCAGGTAGTGAACATCACAGGGATTGCGTGCACTAACCATTTGTGGTGCACGTGGCCTTTCAAACAGCATTTACTTCCCAGAACTTAAACTGTTGTTTATTTTAGATGGTTGTGGCCACCAAGGACCATTCCTTGGGCTCTCCCCCAATCTGAAAAGCCTGATCCAGAGGCAAAGTACTCTGTGGTCATACGGGCTGTGGTTTGAGGCCCAGACTCATGCCATATGATTGCGGTATGCCTGGTCGGTCTTGAGAATCTGCAGAGGACCCTTGAGGATCTGGCCGGCGTGGATTGTTTATATAGTTGTTTTTTTTCAGGATAAACCCTTTAATAAGTAACAGCTTATTGAGAGGGGGAGTGAGGTAGGTAAAATGCTTGCTCCATAGCCATGGAGGACAGCAACTGTGCTGAGGACTTTTCAGTGCAGTTGGTACAGGAGATGATTGGGCATGTGTGGAACAGAAGATAGGCAACCTTTATTACAAGGTAAGGTCCTCTTTAACATGTCTGCATAGGTGAGATATCCTGGGAGATTTATCAGATACTTCTCAAGGATAATTTCCCCGTTGTTTGTGGCTACAGACACAAGTTTGTTTGAGACTTGAAGTGGCAAGACCAAGGTGGAGACGCTGTTTTGTTGTCAGGAGCTGCTGATGGCGTTGCAGATTTGGGTAGATGTTCGTGGTGTGTGGTGGCTGCCTTGGGTGGTTGATAGACTTCCATAGGAGCTGCAAAGTAGTTGGTCAAGATAGAAAGAGCGTCTATTTTGGAAAGCTGGTGCACCAGTCGGTTGTGAGCATACAGGCGCTGGCTCGTTGTCCAGCCGGTGGGAGGGCGTGTCAGTTGTATGCAGGAGTCCAACTGTTAATTATTTTGTGGCGGGTGCAAGTATTGCAGGGATCGCCTATCGTGGCAGTGAATGGAAGCGTCATAAATGGTAACCGGAAATAAGAGGCCGTCTCTTGTCTTGCTAATCGGGACAGAGACTTGTGCTGTTTTCGGAAGCCATAGGAGCGCTGTGAGAATCTGTATCACTATGGGGGTAGTTTCGATATTCAAGGCTGGTAGTTGGCAACCAGAAATGGGAGGCCTGTCTTGTCCCGTTAAATAGGGGCAGGTTAGTGCTGTTTCTGGACGCCATCAAAGAACTGCAAGGAATGCTCAGCATTTGCAGTTGCAAGTGTGTGAATTAAAGGGCCAATCTCATGTTCCATTAAATAGGGACGGTTGGCACTTTGTATCTGTTACAGCAGCAGTTGAGCAGTGCTTATGGTGATCTGAAGGGCAGGGTTGACCTCATGTCCCGTTAAATAGGGATGGTTAGCTTTGTTTTTGGAAACCATGAGAGTACTGCCAGGGATGCTTGAAGGTGAAAGCATGCCAGTGTGCCTCCACCTCCGTTTAGTTTTAGGATGATCCCAGATTCATTCTAAGCAAACTGAATAGAGCCTGAAATTCTGGTTCTGTTTGGCTGATATTGGTCAAAGCTAAAAGCTGGACGCCATTATCTTAGTCGTGCTCCCATGGGCACTTCGGTCATGCGGAAACGAGCATGGTTGAATAGATCCTGCTGTTTCTATTTAGGCTCAGTAGGACGGCTGTAAAGTGTTGTCTACCAGACACCTTTTGGATAGGGAATAGAGATGCCCAGCATCTCTTGACAGCAAGCTTTTTCAACGGTGGGGGTTGGCCCCAGGCCTCCCGCCACCTGTGATATAAGCCCGATGACGGAATCTTGTACCTCCCTAGCAAACCTGTATAGAACGGGGAGGTGTGTAGTGATGTTGTCACTATGCGCATGCGTCCCACGCATGGAGAGAAAAGCTCGCCATCATCCCTGCCTGCAGCATTAAACCAAGCGGAGAAATTAGCGTACAATTATGGCCATGACAAGACCCCTATAAGGTAAGAACCCTGTTCTTACCATGCATAGTACTTCACCCCTATAGTTAACAATTTACTATATTATTAATATTTGCCCAATTCTCATATGTGCGCCAAGCTGGAAGAAAGAGTATTTAACCTTGTGTGGTCACTGTAAGGGACTGAAGACACGGACCAACTAGAAATATTCCGCTGATAGCTCGGTTAACATTTAACCACATTTAATTTAAACAATGTTTCGTCAAGGAAGAGTCAGACTACCTCGCGCACTTGTCCTGTTACGGAAGTTATGTAATGACCCGTGGTGTAAGTCGTCGGTGATCCAAGTGAAAATCTACCTTACAGGCGGATTGACTGAAACTTTGTCATACATTGCGCCCCATTGCAGGAGAAATGTCGGATTGACAGAAAAACTTTGTCATACATTGCAGGGGCCCCAATGCAGGAAAAATGTCGGATTGATGGAAACATGTCGGCGTTCTTGGCTGATTAAAATGTCGGCGTTCAGGAAAAATGTCGGCGTTCAGAAAAAATGTCGGCGTTCTTGGCTGATTGAAATGTCGGCGTTCTAAAGAACGGCTCTAAATACTTATAGAAGAGTACCTGTAACAGTGCTGGGTTTGAATAAAGTCTAATGCCAGAGCTTCTGCTAATGATTTTTATTCTCTACACAACGTCAGCATCAACATCAACGTGAAAACTACAATGAAAAAATATAAAAAGAAAATATTAAGTGCCTAGCCAACACAGTATCATGGAAAATCGACATCACTGCACAACAATCGCAAGGTTTTAACCCAGAAATATACATGCGAAATGCTCGTTACATTCAAAAAGGGTTAATACAAGGGTTTATATCGATATAAACAAACATTTACCAATGTTTCCTACTTAATTACCTCCATAGGCCGCATTCGCAATCGCAAAATAACACAGACTGTTCGTTTTCCACCATTTGAAAAACCACGAGGCAAGCATTTCCGGTAGGGGATACATACTTAACACCAGGTATATAAACCATATATATCACGCAATAACGCACAAATAAACTGAAAATGCCTTTCCATGACAATGAGTGGGCAAAGCAATAATTAATACAAGATGTCTTAGGAGCATCAGGGTTAACAAATAAACAATAACTGCTCCCTAACAGTAAAAAATACAGGGTTGCCACAGTTTCAGGACACCCACAATATGAATATTTCTCACACTGTTACATGGCTCCCCAAATTTAGTCAAACTAAATTTGCAATCATACAAATAATAATATACAATACAAGTTTGTCAACTAGAGACTCATTAGAGATGTCATTTGTTCAAACAAGTATACAATGTACATATACATATCAGGGATTTAAAAACCTTTTCAATTACTATGCAAATTGGCAACTTATATGCAAAAACATCTGCTCTATAATATCAATGTATAGTAATGCTACTGCAAAAAAAAAAAAAACTTCAAATGAACTGAGCAAACTGCAAACTATTACAGATGGCTCCCCGAAGGGGAATCCTCGGTCTCAAGTAATACAACAAGTTTGTGGACTGGACGCTCAAGATAGCTGCAACTTCTCTTTCTATTTTCATTTACAACTGAAATTGCTATCTTGACCTTGCGCACCTAACCAACATCATCACAAAATAATTCAATGACACGGCCAAGAGGCCACTGATTCCTAGGCAAGGATTCCTCTTTGATCAAAACAATATCTCCAACATGAAGATTTCTTTTAACATCTGACCACTTTTGTCTAGGTTGAAGCGACTGTAAGAATTCATTGTGCCATCGCGTCCAGAATTCATTGATTAAAAACTGAACTCTGCGCCATCGTTTCTTGCTGTACAAATCTGCTTTCATAAACACACCTTGCGGGGGCAAAATATCAGATTTCATCGTTAAAAGATGATTCGGGGTTATTGGTTCTAAACACAAAGGATCATACAAATTGTCAACAGATAGAGGGCGACTATTCACAACTGCCATAGCTTCATACATGAAAGTTCTTAAGGTTTCATCATCAAAATGAGAACTAGACTGATACAGGAGTGTTGAGAGAATATTACGAACCGAACGTATTTGCCTCTCCCATACTCCCCCCCCCCATATGACTAGAGTGCGGGAAATTGAACTTAAATTCAATATTATCACATCCTTCTTTCAAAAGGTATTGATTCACTTGGTTTATATTCATTTCAGACAGAGCTTCTCTGAGTTCTCTCTCGGCCCCAATAAAATTTGTACCCCTATCGCTCCTCATTTGCCTCACAGAACTTCTAATGGCAATGAAGATACGTAGAGCATTTATAAAGGAACTAGTATCCAAAGAATTGGCCACCTCTGTATGAATTGCTCTACACGCCAAGCAGGTAAATAACACACCATATCTTTTCACAGTTTTGCGCCCTTCTTTCACCAGCGAGGGTCCATGTCCAGACTTGTCCTTGGGATTGTGACAATCCCTAGGCCGGTCATCGGGACGGCGGTTCTTTCGTCGAAGTTGCTGAGCAACGCGGCACCTCCTCTGATGGGTTTTCTCCTCGTCCTTCTTGGGGCGGGCCCTTCGCCCCCTTCATCTCCTCTGTGTCAGCTTCTCGGGTGCAGGGTCGGACAACACATTGGCGTAAGATGGCCTAGCAGATGTTGAGGCGACGACCGTCGGGGCTGGAGTCTCCACAACAGAGGTTGGGGTCTCCACAACCGGGGCTGCAGTCGTCACAGGTGCTGGGGCCACCACGGTGGTTTCCTCAGGTGGTGGGCGTTGCTGACCCTTGACGGGGCTGACAGGCTTGCCTCTAAGGGGGGAAGGAGCCCGGAGTCCTCGACGGGCGTATCCACCTCCATATCGGCCGCTGGCACCAGCAGACTGTCATCAGGGTCCTGAGAACCCACGTTTCCAGCTCCTGCGTCAGCCTTCACGGTCTGTAGAGCAGGATCACTCTGCAGACGGACGTCGGTACTGGGCTTAGCTGGCTCGTCGGACCACTCCACCATCTGTACCTTGGGCAGAGCGAAGACATTCCGACTGATCCAGCTTCGGCTCCGGAACTGGAGGGAGTCCAGTGCACGGGCTAGCTCCAACAGCCACACCTCGGATCCACGGGATTTCCCGAGCTCCACCTGGTCGCTGAGAATCTTGGTGGCCTCATTGGAATTCCCTGAC
>CM037777.1:33446176-33496176 GCA_021229015.1 Solen grandis | reverse complement strand
TTCTTACATTCTTTTTTAGAAAATTAAGTGGACAGTGAGGGCGATGAGAGATTTTGTCATTACCATAACAACATTTTCAGTGCACAGTTTTTATAGACACTTTGATTTCAATACATTTTCATGTTTCATGCATGTGTGTCTTAAGTTCACATTACTAATAATTCGAAAGTTTAATGAAAAGCCGTCCAAGGACGTAATTTGTGATCGTATTTTTGCGCCATGCATTTATGGTAACGAAATTCAATGTTTTTAGTTTTCATGCTGACACTGAATTCGGTTTCATCATTACAAAGGCTATTGTCCAAGTATCGATAATTAATTTGTATAAAAGCTGAATACTAAATCTACAAATCTACAAATTGCAGACTACGGACAAAAAAGATAGCCGTTGTGGTAATGATACTATGTTTTGGTAATGACTAATAAGTTGTGGAAATGACAAATATGTTATGGTAATGGTCAATTAATTTTGTTTTCAGTATGTATAAATAAAACAATATGAACATTAATACGCTGCTTTATTTGTATTTCACAGGATCAAATGACTCCAAAACAGTGAAAATGTCCAGTTTAATCAGCACATACTAGTACATCTGGAAAAGCGCCAGAAAATGGCAAACCATGTTTATGCATTTAAAACAGCTTCAATAGCACTCCATATCCCTGGGTCGATCTGACAATGTCTCTTGGTGACAGGCTGAGGCGCAGTTTTAAGGAGAGTGACAATCTTGTCCCGTTTATACCACAATCTATCCTCCATTAAAGGCCAGAAATACCTGTTCACGCCAACTCTATGCATAACCTGAAACATTTATTTTCATTATAAAGTTAATGATTTGATTGGACAAAAAATTCTCGTAATTAACAATAACAAATCATAAGAAAATAGTATGACCCTTGGATGTAAAATACTTATGTGTACATACGATTATTTCTTCACATGTATTGAGACATATAAAATATTTTTTATCAAGTACTTTCCCATGGTGAAGAAAAAAATAATGATTTAGTTTCATTTTCTGAAATGAAGGCTAAGAATGTAATTAAACTCAAATGTACTTTAACTTCTATCTCGTCCTCATCAACATCCAGAATAATTACTGGAAACGGTAGACGATCATATGTGATAACCACATTTTGTCCAACTAAGCTCTCGTCAAACACCTCAACCTGTGTCAGTTTGTTTTCCTGCAAGTGTAATCACATTATTAATAACTCTACATAGACAAGCCTATCATCATACACAATATACTGATTATTGTTAGGAAAAGAAAAACCAAAATGTAGATCTAGAAGGGTGTATAGGATTTATTTCAAACTTTGTTAAACAACATATTTGTAAAATCACAAAGAAATTTATCTAAGTATTGTGGGTGGCTAAAAAGACATAGTTTTTGATAAAATTATTAAAACATTTTCATCTCACCTTGTGGGAGCCATTTGCAGTAATTGGTATTTCTTTATTTGTGTTATCCAACTTTTCTGTGTCAATTTCACCTTCCTGCAATCAACCAAGAATATTATATATATATATATATATATATATATATATATATATATATATATATTAAGTGATTTTATATTATTTGGAATTCTAGAATTCAACTGGACTTAATCAATATTTCTAACTACGACAATATTAGCCATATATTTCTCAAAATGTTTCAGGCAAAAAATATATGTACAAAATCGAAGGCAGTGCCTGTATTTTAAATATATCATGTTTACCTGTTAGGAGGAAAAACGCGTCGTCCTAGGATCAAAGCACTGACACCCCAAACTGCAAAAACAACTGAGAACCCGTGACCGTATAGTGTATGGATCTGTCACAACTACCTGCAAAATCGTAGTACAAGTAGATAGAATAAGTATTAGCAATAATATTACTAGTAGTTATTGAAATGATAGTTGTAGTGTATTGGAAGCTGTGGTGATAATTTGTGGTTTATGATGGCAAGTCTAATCAGGATTGATACTGATCCTGGAATTTATGGTAAATCGGTGGTGTTAATATTGTATTGTAAGATTTTTTTAATTTTTTTTTTCACAACGGTAAATGTATTCTATTCTAGTATTGGTAAATGTAGAAGTAGTACTTATTATTAGTTATGACTTTAACAGCGGTAGGAGTTAAAGTTATGCTAGAATTAGTGAAGAAGTACGTGGCAAAATATATAATAAACATTATTATTATTATCTGCTATTATTTAAATCAAGTTATGATATAAAAAAAGGTATATATATATATACCATATTTTACACACATTCTTTTATCAATATATTCTTATTTTATTAATACATGTACTGTTTAGTTTGATTATATGAAGTATCTCAAAACATTATAAAAATGGAAAAATTATTTAATCAAAAGCCGGTACCTGGTGAATTTTCATGGTTTGTTGAACTGGTTGAATTTGTGCCTGTTGGACTACAGTATCGAACTCGTTGATTTCTTTTTCACTTATTTCATATAGTTTGATCTTTGTTCTAAGACTGTTTAAGCCGTTAATAAGATCTGAAGCTTTCATTATGTCGTGCCTTTTGACATGGACAAGGCCATCTTCTTGTCTTTTCACTGATGCCCCAATCCCATCTGGGGCACCTTTCCCATGTCCTGCCTCCCAGAAATTCCAGCTGCCATTTTTGAACCCATGTTGAAATAGAAGTTTTGAGAACATAAAAAAGTTAGTTTTAGATCTGTACTGAGTTGTTGGTCCATCTGATACAAAGTGAACAGTTTTAATACTTGCGACTTCCTTCAGATAATTCAAAATTGGCGAAAGATGTGCCCAGATGGCAGGGGGTCCGTGCCTTAAGCAATCGGACGAGGTACAAAACGAAATTGTTTTATCTTTGAGATAGAGGACGCCAGTATGTAAAGAAATCTGTCTTTGTGATGACCCAAAGTGAGTGCTTTGGATTTCTTCAATATATTTACAAGAATAATTTTCAGAGAAGTCAATGTGTATGATCGCTGTATCATTATTGAGTCTTTAAGCTCTCGAATTTTAGCAAATTGGTGTTTTATATTGTAAATATGTCTACAGACACGTGGCAGGTCATTCGTAACTTCAATGCACAGGTTCTCTAATGTGCCAAATTCCTTTTCTTTTACAGTCTTTGAGTTTGTTTTAGTTTCAATTTTTCCACTCAGGGTAACAATTTCTTTTTCTGTTCTGATGTTTTTCCAGCAATACCAAGATACTTGTTTGCCATCGGCGTTTTTAAATGTTGGCACCTTGTTTTTACATAGGGCACACTCCCTGTACATGCATTCTTTGCTTGAACTATTGCAGGTAACCTGATCAATTAATGCATCTATCTCATTTGTTTCTAAAGCCTTTTCCTGATAAAGCCTATTTATCTTATACTGAATATTTTCATGGACTTTACAAAGACAGGTGTCACGATGTTTTTCCAATGGTTTTATGACCCAGAATGGTTTTAACCGGCAGAAAAGGCTGTACGACATTTTACTTTTGTTTTCTGTTAGAAATTTTCCATGGATATTTTTTATTGAATCATTCAATAATCGTATCTGATGTTTCTCTCCATGGCGTGTGATTGTAGATTTTTTCCCGGCTAAGATACGTGAGTTGTCATCTCGTTCGAAGAAATTAGTTACGAGAAGCTTCATCAGCGTTGGTAATTTTTCTCTCCTTCCTTCTCTTTGATCTTTGTTTTTGCAGGATTTCTTAATGCCCAAAGTATTGTATACATACTTGCTAAGCCGATGCTGTTTTATCATATTATTTTTCCAAACTAAATCTCGAAGACGTTTCTTTTCGAGGTTTGTAGTAGCATCTTTGTATTCTGCCTTAAGCCGTCTTACCATTATAAGATGCAATGTGAGAGCTTTTCTTGTCTCGTTTGCCTTTATTTTCCAGTCTACTTCTCTTTCTAATTCAGATTTCTGTTCCTTCTCTTTTTTCATTCTATAAGATTGTTTCTTGTACTTTTCTTTGAGGCGTCGCTGTTGGTTAAGCTCAATTCGAAGTTTAAACAACTCTCTTTATGCCTTTGTCTGCTCTTTTTTTAATCGTGGCCTGCCTCGTTTCTTTCTTACAATTTATTCTTCGGGTTGATTTGCTACATTATATCTGTCATCAGAGGATTGTGGAGGACTTAACTGTTGTTCTACATGCTTCAGGATAACACCATCTCTAATCCTTTTATTTTTCTGATTTGTTCTCCAGTTTCTCCTGGTTATTCTTTTTTCTCTTGAAGTCATCTGATCAATTGTTTTTTTTCCTTCTTTTTTTTTTTAACCTTGTCTTCCTTCTCCTTTATAGTCTATGTTTTTCTGGATCGTCCTTCTGACGCTGTCTCCATCTGGCGGCTCTCTCTCCGCTGGTTAAGCCCATGTTTATAATGTTCTCTATATTCTTTCAAAAATTTGCAATGTAGAGAACGTTGGTCTTTGCTTTTAAGAAGTTGGTCATAGATGTCACAGATCTGTTTGGCAAAAGGTCTAATGTCTCTTTTCCTTAATATGGTATACAAGTATGCCTCAGTCTTGCCTATTTGTTTGTCCAGAGCATTCAGTTTTTGTCTGATACCTGTAAATTATTAAAAACTTTTTTTATGTTTTGAACCTCTTTATTCGAGCGAAAAGTAACTGAGGACACAATTCATATTTACAACGGGTTAAAATCAGCATATAAATATATTCTCTTAAACATAACATGTTGTTTTTTAAATTCTGTGTACAAGTGTGAAGACTAGCGTTTAATCTTTTTAAAATCATTTAGTTAAGCTACAAGAACATATATTAAAGTCAAATTTATAATATTTCATTCTATAAGAACAATTTAATAATGACATGTATAAAATTGTCATTACCGAAACAATTATGTCACTACCACAACACACACATGCGTTTCGGTGATGACCGTTGCGCTAATGACAAAATCTATTTCATTTGCTCGGCAGCCATGTTTGTTTAGATTTCACTTGGGTTTTTGATGGCAAAACGTTTAAACAAAAATGAATTTTGTTTTAGCAATATTTTCAAATCATATCTTCTACTAGGTAACAAGGAATTCAATGTTCGGTAATGACAAGAGAATAAATGTACGTAGAGAAAAAACACTTACTTTCAAAACTGTCAACCTCCTCCCCCATTTCCAACAGGTCTAAAGTTTTCGCGCCAAACAAATTTTTCGTGACGTCATTGTTTGTTACATAAATTTTATAGATTTTTCTTTTACTGTGCGGTAAAGCTAAACCGTTACGGTAATGACATAATTCGGGGACAAAAATAAATTGCTTGTTTTACGAAAAACATGTTTTAGAAAAGCGTTTTTTATGCATTTATTAAACCGTTAATATATGTTGATAACATTATTATCAAAATTTATTACTTTTTTCTTATGCTCTTTCGTAAAAATAAAAAGGAATTTCATGACATTGTTCAAGGAACATTGGAATTTCTCTTGAATAATGAGGGGTATATAAGAAAACGATATTTATTTTTAGTTAAAATATGTGACAGTGTTTCAATTGCTGTTTCATTTTATTGTATATAAATATATAATACCAGCCTGCATTTCAAATCATAAAAAATAAAATATTTTTAAAGTAAGAAAGGGCAACGATTATGGGAGACATAAGGGGATTGATTTAAATAGAATTACTCACATGCTAAGTTTGCCATGAATTCTGAAGTAAGATGCCAGTTCTTGTAAATTCTTTGACTGTTTAAAGAAAGAATTTGAAATTTCTGGCTCATTGATTGGCTTTAAGTGGTACACAAACTTGAAACGGTTTTTGGAAAAGAAATCTTACAGGATATAAACAAAAGGGCCATGATGGCCTAACATCGCTCACCCAAATACTACTGCTCTAAAGACAATCTAAAGTATTATGGACCATAACTCCCATACACGGCATGATAATCCTTGGTTTATTAATATATACATCGAGGGGTGAGAGCGAAAGTAGGCCAAGTGCATATATTTATTTAAGCACTCAGTCTAGTTTCGCTCTCATCCCTCGATATGTATACATCTGATTACGATTGCTTTATAAATGCAATCAAAGTTAAGTATGACATTTTTCAGGGCTCTCGCTGTGATATTTATTTTATGAGCCAAGGCATGATCGAGCCAAATGGTGCAAAACTGGGGCCACTTTTTGTTTCTTTGAGCCACTTTTGTAAGCCAGAATGAGCCAGTGATTTAATGAAAATATGACAAACTATTGACATGTGCAGCTAATGGTTTCTTTCTTGACTGAGATGAACTCATGATTAGACTGGGATGTTGATTCTTTGTTTAAATATTAAAGACCCACAGTCAATTGGCCATTATGCGAGGTCTAAAATTAGAATTTAACATTAAAATTGTTAAGATCTAATTAAATTTTGAAAAAAGAGGTATACGGGTGTACTCTTAAACTTGTCCCCGCTGGAATTTATTTTCCAAAAGGGCTCATAGTGGGCGGGTAGTTTTGTAGTTTATTTTGTTGCTGTTGTATTGTTGTTGTTGTATTGGGGTTTACCGTCGCTGCGATAATATTTCAATGATATAGCGACGTCCAACTAATTACAGGTGGAGGAAGACCCCGAGTACACAGAGGTACCCGGGTAGAACCACCGACCTACCGCAAGCCAGCTGGAAGGCTTCCTCACATGAAAAATCCGAAGTCCCTACCGGGATTCGAACCCACAGCGGTGGGGGCTGAGAGATTTGTAGTCCACGACTGTAACCGCACGGTCACGGCGGCCCCGAGTTTATTTTGTAGAATAGTGGGATCCCCCAACAGCATGAGATCCTCTTTTGAGGGAGGCTTAGATAGTCTTGTGTACAGTGAGAGGTGAAGTATGGGCTTAATCAGGTCGGTGTACACACTTCTATCTCAACACCCAGTCATCAACCAAGAGATGAAAAAGAAACAGTCAAAGAAAAGGGGGAATTTTGATTATTTGATGGATTTGACAAGATTATATACACACGATTATATACCATTCCATTGTTGGTTATTTAGTTTGCTTGTAGTCTTTAATTTTGCCTTTAACTATACTGTTGGCATGTTTGGATTATCATTTGCCAAACGAGTCTGAATATCGTAATGAAGACTACGAACGTGTCTTTGTTTCGACAGTCAAGTAATCATTATATCCTTAATCCGTTATTACATTTGCTTTTATCAACACTAACGTGTCAGCTGCCATAAATGTGAGATAAACAGGTACACAAAGTGAAGGACGCGTGTGCTAGACTGGCTTTTTTTTTTCGGTGTAGCGATGCTCTGCGTGAGAGAAACTAATAACCAGACTGACTGCTTAGGCAATTGACAAAAATTAAAAAAATATGCGACAGAGCAATGCACCAAATTCAAAATTTACATGCCACTTTTAATAAACAGCCATTTGGCGCCCGACAGCGTGAGCCCTGTTTTTTGTATGTCAAGGACCGTAATTAAAGGAAGTGGTCCAATACCAAGTCAGTTTTGGCAAGATAATAGTCATTAACATTAATATTAACATCAGATGTAACTAAGTTCTTAGGGAGCTCCATGTTCAAGGGATCTCTTGATACCCAAAAAAGGGCCAATTCACATTTAATTAAAAGGGACACCATACCCATGTTTGGGTGAATTACACGGTCAGAATAATGGATGGAAGCAATCTAGTGAGCCTACTCGAAAGAGTAAACTAAAATGCACTCAAAACAACCGATAGTATTTAAAATCACGCCTTTTCTTCAGCCTAATTCAACAATTTCTCTCAGAACTTCTAAAAATGTGGCTTCTAGAGTGTTAAGGGGTTGAAACAATGTAAGAATAATATGACTGGGTGTGGTATTGTGCCACTTGTTTACAATGAGATATATAACTCTTTATGTGTCTCATGTGTACTTGTATATTTTCTTTGGGCTGGATTCACTTGTGTATAGTTTTGTAACCTATCGTTATTTTAAGCGTTTTTAGACACCATATGACGTCTTTCGACTGTTGAGGTATCTCTAATTCTATATTCTATTCTATTCCACATTTTTGGCCCAATCTTCCTGAAACGTGGTCTGAATGTTTGTTTTCATGAAACCTTGGACAAGTTCGAATTTGGGTCATCTGGGGTCAAAAAGTAGGTGACGAGGTCAATTCTTAGAAAAACCTTGTTAACACTCTAGAGGCCACATTTTTGGCCCAATCTTCTTGAATCTTAGTCAGAAAGTTTTCTTTATACAATCTTGTACAAGTTCAAATTTGGGTCATGTGGGGTAAAAAAAAAAAGGTCAGGAGTATTAATCTTAGACAAGAGGGCCAAGATGGTCCTCTGTCGCTCAACTGAGTAAGATTGCTGTGTTGGGCATGGTGACAAAAAAAGGCATCTAAAGTGTTTTTCTAATATCTGACAAAGTGACCTAGATTTTGATCCTACCTGAATTTGCACTTAACTGGGAATTCATGTAGTCATAATTCTTATCAAGTTAAACGAAAACTGGGACAAAAAAGCCGCAAGAGTGTACTCAAGATTTTTCCTAAAATTTGCCTTGGTGACCTATTTTTTTAACCCATTTTTTAAATTATTAATCCAAGATTAGATGTAAACAAACATTCTGACCAAGTTACATTGAGGTTAGGCTTAAACTATGGCCTTTAAAGTGTTGTCAAGGTTTTTCTAAGATTTGACCTGGTGACCTAGTTTTTGACCCCACTTGAACTAATTACGAACTCATCCGAGATATCATGTAGACAAACGTCCTGACAATATTTCATGAAGATAGGGCCAAAACTGTGGCCTCTAGAGTGTTCACAATGTTTTCCTAAGATTTGACCTGGTTACCTTATTTTTAACCCCACATGACCAATTTTCGGACTCATCCGAGATATCATAAAGACAAAGATCTGGGCCATCTTACATGAAGATTGGGCCAAAACTGTGGCCTCTAGAGTGTTCACAAGTTTTATCCTGATGACCTAATTTTTGACCCACATGACCCATTTTCGATCTCATCAAAGATATCATGTAGACAAACATCCTGACTAAATCTAATAAAGTTTGGGCTAAATCTATGGCCTCTAGAGTGTTCACAAGGTTTTCCTAAGATTTGACCTTATTCAAAATCTTAATAAAACGGGGGATTAAAGGGAAGTTATTTAATTCCATTAAGTCTATTTATCTATCAGTAAGGACACGTGTGAGGAATGGGGCTGAGATGAGTGAAGAAATTAATTGTCCTATTGGCTTGAAACAAGGTTGCAATGCAAGTCCTATATTATTTTCTCTTTTTATTAATGAGTTGTATGAATTTATGGAAAATAATGATGTAAGAGGTATTCAACTTAACCCAGATATATTAGAGGTTTTTATGTTATTGTTTGCAGATGATGTGGCTCTAATTTCTGATACTATAATGGGTTTACAAAAACAGTTAAATTTGTTAAATTCTTTTTGTAAAATATGGAGCTTATCAGTAAATGTTGAGAAGACGAAAATTGTTGTTTTTAAACATGGAGGTCGTTTGTCAAAATTAGAAAAATGGTACTTTAATGGACAAATATTAGAATGTGTTAATGGATTTCAATATGTAGGTCTATATTTTACATCTCAGTTATCTATGCACAGAATGGCAGAATGTATGGCAGTTAAGGCAAAACGTGTTCTAGTTTCATTGTTGACGACACTTTATGATAGTATGCCTATGTCAAAACATTGTTTCTTTAAAATAATTGATACAAAAGTGTTACCTATTTTATATTACGGAAGTGAATTGTGGGGCTTAGAATCTTTTGATGTTGTTGAAAGAGTACATTTATATGCATGTAAACGTTTTATGTCAGCTCCTCTTCATACAGTAAATGCCGCTATATTGGGGGATTGTGGTCGATATCCTTTATATATTTTTACATCAAAGCGAGTTATCAAGTATTGGGTTCGTATATTACATATGTCAGAACATCGTTATGTCAAAAAATGTTACGAAATGCTAAAGGTTTACGATTCACTTGGTTATAAAAATTGGGTAACAAACGTAAGAACTCATTTATTTTCTATAGGGTTCGGGTATATCTGGGAAAATCAAAATATTCCAAATGAAAAACATTTCTTAAGTGAATATACACAGAGATTAAAAGATCAATATTATCAAACATGGAGAAATTTTTGTTGTAATAGTACCAAGTTAGATATTTATTCGAGAATAAAAACTACTATACATTTTGAAAATTATTTGGATTTTCTAAATGTACGTAAGTTCAGAAATGCATATGTTTGTTTCAGGATATCTGCTCACCAATTACAAATAGAAAAAGGTCGTTATTTAAATATTGATAGGGAATATAGATTTTGTCCTTTTTGTAAAGATGTTGTAGAAACAGAGTTTCACTTTTTATTTGTTTGTCCAATTTATAATGAGCTGAGACAGAAATATCTTCCTTATATGTATCACCATCATCCAACTGTTGATAAATTCTACAACATTTTATCTGATAGTAGAGAATTAGTGATTAAAAATGTTGCCATGTATCTGTTTTACAGTTTTCAAAAAAAAATTGGGCAATGTATGATATATTTAGTGGATGTATTAACACATGTACCTGGTTATATATTTGTTGTTCAATGACATTCTTAGATCTATATGAATAATTGCATATATTTTGTCATTTTCTTATGTACACATTGTATGTATGTTGTTTTTTTTGCAAGGGCCGGTGGCCAATTAGCAAATAAACTATTGAATTGAATTGAATTGACCTGGTTACCTAATTTTTAACACCACATGACACATTTTCGGACCAATCCGAGATATCATAAAGACAAAGATCCTGGCCATCTTACATGAAGATTGGGCCAAAACTGTGGCCTCTAGAGTGTTCACAAGGTTCACAAGTTTTAACCTGATGGCCTAATTTTTGACCAACATGACCCATTTTCGATCTCATCAAAGATATCATGTAGACAAACATCCTGACCAAATCTAATAAAGATTGGGCGAAATCTATGGCCTCTAGAGTGTTCACAATGTTTTCCTAAGATTTGCCCTTGTCACCTAGTTTTTACCCCACATGACCCAATTTTGAACTCATCCGAGATATCGTAAACCTTTCAAAACTTGGCCTCTAGGTCACAAGCACTTGTTGACGACGGGCGAAAAGCAAACTTGGAAAGAATGTTTGTTTTCATAAAATCTTGAACATTTCTGAAGTTGGGTCATGTGGGGGCAAAAAGTAGGTCAGGAGGTAAAATCTCAGAAAAACCTTGTTTACACTCTAGAGGCCACACTTTTGGCCCAATCTGCATGGAACTTGGTCAGAATGTTTGTTTTCATAAAATCTTGGACAAGTTCAATGTTGGGTCAAAAAATAGGTCAATCTGAAAAATGCAACACATGTTCATTTATAATCAGGTGAGCGATTCAGGGCCATCATGGCCCTATTGTTCAAACATTTGACTAAGTGATCTAGATTTAACCATACCAAAATTTGCAGTTATCAAGGAATTAATGCAGAAAACATTCTTAAGTTTTATGAAGTGACAAGAACGTAGACTCTACAATGCTCCCAAATTTTCTTTCCATTATTTGCCACTTGTGACCTTCTTTTTACCCAATGTGACTCAATTTTGAACTTAACCAAGATTTTAAGTAGACAAACATTCTGACCAAATTCCATGAAGATTGGGCCGAAAATGTGGCCTCTAGAGTGTTCACAAGAAATTTTTGAAAACACATTATGGATGACGCACAATGGACCAAAGTCGGTCACAGAAGCTCATCCTGAGCACAAGTGCTCAGGTGAGATAAATAAAGTGACACAAAAATAAAATATCACTTTCAAATGCTTTCCTGATATTATATCAGCTACTCTCTGTGTGCCAATATCAATCTGTAAACACCAGGAAGTACCATATGATTGCTTTAAGTGACAAAAGGCCGGGAACAGTTAAGTGTCAATTAATAAGAAATTTAAAAGTAACTTGCCACTGAATAGGAATACATCTGAGCAAACACACACTGTTAACAGGTGGATGACTTTTGTTCAAACATGCAATTCTATTTTAAAATTTAATTTATTCAATATAAAACTTTATACAATGATTGTCATCATTGTTGTTTGTATGTCAATAACTCGATTCCCTTACCATTTGCTTAGTATTCTGTTATTTGACCAAAAAATCAGTGTTTAAGTAGGAATCGTCCTGCTCCTCTCTGTCTTCATCTTTTCCGATGTTAGATAAAGGAAAATGACATCTTTAATATTTGTACAGATTTGTCTTTCACAAAATAAAAGATGCATGCTTGGTATTTAGAAAAGGCAAAAAAGAGGTGTGATAGGTAGTGATGGTCTGAGAGGTAGTGTTGGTCTGATAGGTAGTTATGGTTGGTCAGATAGGTAGTGATGGTCTGATAGGTAGTGTTGGTCTCATAGTTTGTTGGTCCAAAAGGTACTGTTGGTCTGATATGTAGTGATGGTTGGTCAGATAGTTTGTGTTGGTCTGATAGGTAGTGTTGGTCTGATAGTTATTGCTGGTCCAAAAGGTAGTGTTGGTCAGATACGTAGTGTTGGTTGGTCAGATAGGTAGTGTTGGTTGGTCAGATACGTAGTGTTGGTTGGTCATATAGTAGTGTTGGTCGGTCAGATAGGTAGTGTTGGTCGGTCAGATAGGTAGTGTTGGTTGGTCAGATATGTGGTGTTGGTTGGTCAGATACGTAGTGTTGGTTGGTCAGATAGGTAGTGTTGGCTGTTCAGATAGGTAGTGATGGTTGGTCAGATATGTAGTGTTGGCTGGTCAGATATGAAGTAATGGTTGGTCAGATATGTAGTGTTGGTGGTCTGATAGGTAGTGCTGGTCCGAAAGGTAGTAGTGTTGGTCTGAAAGGTAGAAATGTTGGCCTGATAAGTAGTAGTGTTAGTCCGAAAGGTAGAGTTGGTCCGAAAGGTAGTCGTGTTGGTCCGATAGGTAAAATTTTTGTCAGAAGTTTTGTTGTGTTGGTTGGTCAGATGGTTGAAGGTGGTTTTTTTGACAGGTAATGTTGATGTGATAGGTAGTGTCTGTCTGATAGGTAGTGTTGATCTGACAGGTAATGTTGATCTGATAACCAATTGGTTAAAAAGGTTGGTCCGATAGATAGTGTTGGAACAAATGGCAGAGTTGGAACGGTAAATAGTGTTAGTCCTTTAGGCAATGCTTGTCCGAAAGATAGTGTTGGAACAAATGGCAGAGTTGGAACGATAAATAGTGTTAATCCTTTAGGTAATGTTGGTAAAGTAGGTAGTGTTGGAAGGAGAGGTAGTGTTGGAACGAGAGGAAGTGTTGGAAGGAGAGGTAGTGTTGTAACGAGAGGTAGTGTTGGAACGAGAGGCAATGTTGTAACGAGAGGTAGTGTTGGAACGAGAGGTAGTGTTGGAACGAGAGGTAGTGTTGGAACGAGAGGTAGTGTTGGAAGGAGAGGTAGTGTTGAACGAAGGAGTGTTGGAACGAGAGGCAATGTTGTAACGAGAGGTAGTGTTGTAACGAGAGGCAATGTTGTAACGAGAGGTAGTGTTGTAACGAGAGGTAGTGTTGTAACGAGAGGTAGTGTTGGAACGAGAGGCAATGTTGTAACGAGAGGTATTGTTGTAACGAGAGGCAATGTTGTAACGAGAGGTAGTGTTGTAACGAGAGGTAGTGTTGGAACGAGAGGTAATGTTAGAACGAGAGGTAATGTTGGAATGAGAGGTAATGTTAGAACGAGAGGTAATGTTAGAACGAGAGGTAGTGTTGGAATGAGAGGTAATGTTAGAACGAGAGGTAATGTTGGAATGAGAGGTAATGTTGGAATGAGAGGTAATGTTGGAACGAGAGGTAATGTTAGAACGAGAGGTAGTGTTGGAATGAGAGGTAATGTTAGAACGAGAGGTAATGTTAGAACGAGAGGTAGTGTTGGAACGAGAGGTAGTGTTGGAATGAGAGGTAATGTTAGAACGAGAGGTAGTGTTGGAATGAGAGGTAGTGTTGGAACGAGAGGTAATGTTAGAATGAGAGGTAATGTTGGAACGAGAGGTAATGTTGGAACGAGAGGTAATGTTAGAACGAGAGGTAGTGTTGGAACGAGAGGTAATGTTAGAATGAGAGGTAATGTTGGAACGAGAGGTAATGTTGGAACGAGAGGTAATGTTAGAACGAGAGGTAATGTTGGAACGAGAGGTAATGTTAGAACGAGAGGTAATGTTGGAACGAGAGGTAGTGTTGGAATGAGAGGTAATGTTAAAACGAGAGGTAATGTTAGAACGAGAGGTAATGTTGGAATGAGAGGTAATGTTAGAACGAGAGGTGGTGTTGGAACGAGAGGTAATGTTAGAACGAGAGGTAGTGTTGGAATGAGAGGTAATATTGTAACGAGAGGTAATGTTGGAACGAGAGGTAATGTTAGAACGAGAGGTAGTGTTGGAATGAGAGGTAATGTTAGAACGAGAGGTGGTGTTGGAACGAGAGGTAATGTTAGAACGAGAGGTAATGTTGGAACGAGAGGTAATATTAGAACGAGAGGTAATGTTAGAACGAGAGGTAATGTTAGAACGAGAGGTGGTGTTGGAATGAGAGGAAGTATTGGAACGAGAGGTAATGTTAGAACGAGAGGTAATGTTAGAACGAGAGGTAATGTTAGAACGAGAGGTAATGTTGGAACGAGAGGTAATGTTAGAACGAGAGGTAATGTTGGAACGAGAGGTAATGTTAGAACGAGAGGTAATGTTGGAACGAGAGGTAATGTTAGAACGAGAGGTAATGTTAGAACGAGAGGTAATGTTAGAACGAGAGGTAATGTTAGAACGAGAGGTAATGTTAGAACGAGAGGTAATGTTGGAACGAGAGGTAATGTTGGAACGAGAGGTAATGTTTGAACGAGAGGTAATGTTAGAACGAGAGGTAATGTTAGAACGAGAGGTAATGTTGGAACGAGAGGTAATGTTAGAACGAGAGGTAATGTTAGAACGAGAGGTAGCGTTGGAATGAGAGGAAGTGTTGGAACGAAGAAATAGTGTTTGAATGAGGCGGTAGTGTTGGGACGAAGAGATAGTGTTGGAATGAGAGGTAGTGTTGGAACGAAGAGGTAGTGTTGGAACGAAGAGGTAGTGTTGGAAGGAGAGTAGTGTTGGAAGAAGGATGTTAAAGATTACATTTTACCCTATAATTTTGCATATCTTACATATCATTTTACCTTTGACAAGGTAAAAATGCGTCATGATTTATACTGTTACAAGCAATGTTTTGGGGTTTTTTTGTGTACTCTCTCTCTCTCTCTCTCTCTCTCTATGATGATTCAAATATACATCTACCAAGACAGGTATAATGCCTCTTACATTCTTTTATTCAAAAATATTCGTAAAAGAATATTTGAATCATCATCAGAGAGAGAGAGAAAAAAAATGAATCATCAGAGAGAGAGAGAGAGTTACATAAACAAACAAATGAAAAAACCTCTCGCTTGTAACAATTTATATTATCGCAACATACTTTATCGTATCAAAGTTAAAACAACGTCATACAAAATTCAATTTAATTTTGGAACAGCCTTTACTCTATGTACGATGTCCGCTTTCAAACCCCGCACTGATAAAGATGTCTATTAGTCACTCAGATATATAGGTAGTGTTGGAATGATAAGTAGTGTTGATCAGTTCGGTAGTGGTAGTCAGACAGATAGTGATAGGTCAATGTCGAGGTCTATTTGTATAACAAAAACAACCTTATATAATGTCCGTTCTGCTATGCAGGTGTGCGTTCAGTATGCAACCGTCAGCTATGGAGTGGTCTTAGGACCATATATCATGCTGTTCACGTGATCCTTATGCTGTTGTTGTATTGGGGTTTAACGTCGCTGCGATAGTATTTCAATCATATAGCGACGTCCAGCTAATTACAGGTGGGGGAAGACCCCGAGTACACAGAGGTACCCGGGTAGAACCACCGACCTACCGCAAGCCAGCTGGAAGGCTACCTCACATGAAAAATCCGAAGTCCCTACCGGCATTCGAACCCACAGCGGTGAGGGGCTGATAGATTTGTAATCCACGACTGTAACCGCTCGGCCACGTCCTTATACTGTACATGGGTATACGTCAGCATCGTGGTTTATGACACCGAAGCAGTTTCATCTTATGATAATAAAACGTATACTCAAGTACAGCATCAGGAGCGCGTGAACAGCATGCTATATGGTCCTAAGACAACTCCATAGTAGACTGTAAGCGACCCGTTGCATTCGGTTTGTCATACTGAACGCACGCCATGTATAACGTACTTTATGCGTAAAACGTTTTATTGAAAGTGTGTTATTATTTTTACATGGAAGGCGACATTGCCTATGTTTTTCGTTTCTTAAAATTAAGAATCTAAAAGGCACATGTTCCTTTCAGTGTTTTGTCTCATAGCTGACTATGAACAATTGAAGGTAAAATTAAATAATCGATTAAGGCATTTGCGTCAAATGCTTCCCTCATTTCTGAACGAGAATCTGCTTCCTTGCCACAGGAGAACCGAATTGTGTACATGGGACAGATATAGTGCTGTCGCACTGCAGTAACACGCCGTAGACATGTGGCATGATACACACAATGACATTATCATGACACTGGGTCAACCAGTCTTAGTGCTACCCTTATATATTGAGTGACAAACAAGGGACACATACCAGTATCATTTTTAAGACTCGTATGACACGACCGGGAATCGGAACGATCCGCCAGGGTTTGACTAGAGCGACAAGACTATTATTAGAAGTGTATGTATTGTTTGATGGGTGCTGACGAGCTCGCCCCTGTAATATGTGTGCCTCTGTGAAGTAAAAGAACAAAATTCCTAGTATTCAAAATATCTGAAACACTCTTCCAATAAACAGGGTGTCTATGTATAGTGATAGTATGTCAGCCAAGGGTTTTAAATTAAAAAAATCACTCGCCATTTCCAAGTTTGAGATAGTACAGTAAGGAACGTTGTTCACTCTCCCTGCACATAAATCACTCGTCATTTCCAAGTTTGAGATAGTACAGTAAGGAACGTTGTTCACTCTCCCTGCACATAAATCACTCGTCATTTCCAAGTTTGAGATAGTACAGTAAGGAACGTTTTTCACTCTCCCTGCACATACGATCACTCGCCATGCCCAGCAGACCAGTGGAATTTGACAATCCTTATAATTGTCATCAGCTGTATATCATTCAAAAGGAGACATTGCTAATTCTTTCATTTAGATCTATTCAAGGACGATTACTCTCAATGATTTTTTACAGTTTTTGCTGTACGTGTTCTTGGACTTGATAGGCTAAATAACGCGAGGTGAGTCCCAGTACGGAAAGTATGCATCCCCAATAATAATAATTCAATCATATTCCATATAGTTTATGCATCTTCAGCGAAAACATTGCATCTAGGATGCAGGAAAGGGAGGTAAAAATCACTGAACTCTAACTTAGACTGACTCGAACTCCACCAACTATGCAAAGTAATACTGAATTCTTAATCTATGTAGATACGCATTCCACTATTACTATTTTGTGAAACATTCAAGTACATAACTAAGATGAAAGAAGTATTACCTTAATAACTAACAACAATTGATAAGAAATGAAAGACGAGACATATGAAGTTCTCCCTTAAGTATTAAAGTTTTATTTAGCGCTAAGAATTGTTGGTGGAATTCGACCCTGGCCTGTTATCGATCTATGAGTGTTTTCCGATAAGTATTTACCGGTTTAAATAAATAAAAACAAGCACAGTAAATACGATGTGAATGATATATCTTTAAATAGGAAACTATATACACAGTTCGATATTTATTTGAAAAAATGAAAATTTTCATGTCACATGAGACACTCTATAGCCATATCTGACATTTTGTTTTGTTTCGTAATGTCACATCCGTCATAAACGTAATATGACTACCTTGGCACTTTAATCCAATTTACTGATTAATTGTTGAGAAAATGCATATCCTTGTTATATGTTGTAGAATATTTATCATGTTAACAAAGCAAAAAGTACAGTACAGTGTTAAAACTTGCAAGTTACTCTCAGTTATTACATGATTAGTCACAGTAGAAGCGAAAAGAATGAATATATAATATATACAACAAAGTACAAGAGTGTTCTTTGGAACACGTGTCACCTGCTGGAGCGTGATGGAAAAAGTGTGACGGACAAATTGAGACGAACATGACAGACAGACTACGGAAAAGTGATCCCTATGTGTCACTTCTGCTTAAAGCAGGTGACACAAAACCGATGTAAGTGACACAGTAGAACAAAAAATAAATTCATTATGCAGAAAAATATTAATAAAGCACAGTATAATCATTAATTTTCGTGGAGAACTAATTACGTTGATATCGTGGATAGTTTTATCATATACTATAACACCATTTATTTATCTGCTTGGCCTCATGTTTTCATAACATAAATACACGGGTTATTTTCCTTCTATTCATTGCAGACGAAATTTAAACTCAACGAAAATCGATGATTTTAAAGTACATGTTTATCTTAAATCTGAATGGAAACATCCCTCGTCTGATAAACACGACGAGAAAAATGGCAAACGATTAACCGGAAATGACGTAGACGAATCAGCTCTCCAACATGTCTGCTTGGGCCACTCGGAGCATGGTACTGAAACAAGTTGAATATCATCTACTTCAGCATTGTATTTTGTAATGTGATCTCATTCGGGGCTTTCCCCAAGACCTCATTCGGGGAATTGTCCTGACGCAATGTGATCTCATTCGGGGATTTGTCCTTTTGCCAAATGTGACATGGGCGGTATGAACAGATGACATGATACCACATCCAGTCAATAATCTTAACAACAGACCATAAACAGTTTGACCTATGTTTGTTTATGTTGGATTTAACGCCTCACCAACAGTATGTCAGTCATTTGGTTACGAGACTATGAAGATCATTCAATTCTTAAGAGTGTTATATCAACTCCTCAAACATTGTTTGATTGAGATTAACGTCCCAGTTTCATTATTTAAGTCACATGAAAATATGTTACAAGAGTCATGCCGTGTAAGTGTGACAAGATACAGATCTAGGCACATTATCCTGTCACCGTGCCAACCAATCAATGAACTACCATTACATACTGCCAATATTAAGTGGATATTTATCAAAATCGAACTTAGCTTGTATTTTGATAATAGTACACGTAATTGCTTATTACATATTAAATCACTGAGTCTTTCAATTGTTATTGATACGAAGCAAATAAATGATATTAAAATATGTCAACATAGCATAATATTTAGCGGAAAGTAATCCAAATCAAACTTGACCTGTATTTTGATATTATATATTTATTTACTAAATATGGTATTTTCTTAATGAGTTTCGCCGACAGCAATTTAGTTATTAGGAAACTACGATATATAGTGTTGCCACACTGCAGTATCACGTCGTAGACATGTGGCATGATACCACACCCAGTCACATTATCCTGACAATAAGTCAACTAGTCCTGGAACTACCCTTTCATGCTGAGTGCCAAACAAAGTAGTTATACCAGTTTTATTTTATACGACTTTAGAATGTCGCGGACGGGGATCGAATTCTCGGCATTTCTGTTCCGGGGCGGACACTCTAACTACTGGGCAAACGGGACCGGTTTATCGAATATGAATTATTGACTCCTCAAAACGCCATTGCTAAGTTGGAAACGAGAACGCACGGACGGACAGGGGTAACTTCTAATGTCCCTCTACCATTTGAAAAGAAATAGAAGGCATAACCACTAACCCGGATATACTCTTAATTCCTCCATAGGTATCCGCCACCGTAGCGTCCATGGACGGCAGGGTGACTGGAATGAGATAGAAGTACCAAACAGTGAGTATGAGTGATATGGGATCACGCAGCATAAATCATTAGTTGGTTAGTTTGACATCGCATCAACCGCAGCCATTTAGGGACTTTACCTGCATGAAACCAAAATACAATTTTGTCACAGAGCGTTTTCTTTCCCAAAATACCACCCCTAGTAACCGTATTCTGTCATCGGGTTAACTAGGTCTTGAATTACCTATTTCGCTGAGCGCCATGCAAGAGATCCAATCATTCCAATAATAATAACATCTAGATTATACTTTTATTTTTAGATTATAAGACAACAGAAATTCTACAACAGTTATCAGGCTAGCAAAATAGTCTCTTCTCTCTTCTAAACTTCTCATTGGCAACGAAGTAAAGATTATATCAGAACATAGTTAAGAATGGAGTTAATCCTATTATTCAGTTTCGATCAATCATAATATTTTAGCAAACATCTGATATTTATTTCATTATTAGAAATTACATTACTCAGACAATAAATGCAGTGGAATATTTTAATTTGCTTTCAAAAACAATTTGAACTTATATGCAGTGATCCAGTTTTGATAAGATGAAATACTGGAACAGTTTTCTTGCCTGATCACTAGAAATCGAGTGGTGCAGTTTATCCTGTTATGATGAGCTGTTAAAGAGTTAGATTTGTGTTGGAACACTTACTTAGGTAAGTCATCTTGTCCAATGACAGAGTTCCTCGAAATCCACTCCCTAACATACCTGAAATATTGAGCCAAGCAAGTTAAAGTTACAGCTTGAAGCGTTACATTGGTTGATAATAAACAACACACATTTCATTACTGGACTCTTACCAATACGCCTTTAACAAGTGGTCACTAAACAATACATCTTGCACAACTTGGCAGTAAACAATACATCTTTTACATGTGGGCACTATACAAATACACCTTACATTAGTGGACACCTTGAAATACATCTTACAGAAGTCGGCACTACACAATACGCATTGCACAAGTGGGCACTAAACAATACACATTGCACAGGTGGGCACCAGACAATACGCATTGCACATGCGGGCACTAAACAATTCACCTTACATAAGTGGACACCTTGAATACACCTTACAAATGTGGGTACTAAACAATACGCATTGCACGAGTTGGCACTAAACAATACGCATTGCACAAGTGGGCACTAAACAATACGCATTGCACAAGTGGGCACTAAACAATACGCATTGCACAGGTGTAGACCTAAACAATACGCATTGCACAAGTGGACACTAAACAATACGCATTACATAAGTGGACACTAAACAATACGCATTGCACAGGTGGGCACTAAACAATACGCATTACACAAGTAAACAATACACCTAACACAAGTGGGCACTAAACAATACACCTTAAATAAGTGGGCACTAAACAAAAAAACCCAAGTGGACACTAAACAATATACATAACAGAAATGGACCCTCAAACAATACACCATACAAAGTGGACACTAAACAATGCTCCTTACATTAGTGAACACTAGAATACACCTTACTCTAGCTGACAATTAACACAGTATCTTAACATTGTTGACATCAAACAATTTATCTTACAATAATGGACACAAAACAGTATACATCACAACAGTGGACACCACAAACGACGGCCTGGGCCGAATAAAATGACCACAAACGTTATGTGCTAAGTTATTCACAAACATGTGCAGATTAGAGAAGCAAAAACATCCCCTAACATTCTTCAAAGTGACATTCATGTAACACAAGGAGGATTCAAACGCATAGCAGCGGGAAGAAAAATGTGTGACTTAATGCATTGTCAACGTTCATACATATTATGTCTTACTGTAAAACTGTTAAACGTAACACCCATAAAATAAATAAACATAATATTTATTATTTATATTTCTGTTGGTATTCAATTTACCTAAATTGAAATTATTAGGTTAAGATAAGGAGGTAAAGCTTCCACATCCTAGGTACTTGAAAACAAAGACCTATACTAAAAAAGACTGACAAGTAATCTATATAACTCAAAATCACGCGGCAGATTGCCCAGATCTCGCAATGTCAAGTTTGCAAATTTCTGCTACTCTATTGAGATATTTGAAATTAATTCATATCTTACAATAGAACAATACATTACTTTCAAAATGATGTCTAATATATTAAAATTAGTAAAGAACAAAATACAAAATATGTAGATTTTATTGTTTTTCTGCTACACTGGTTGAATTAAAGCAAAATTTTACTGAATTTTCCAAATTAATTAAACTGAAAAGATTTTCTTGCACTAGAAAAATGATACTTTTATGTGAAAGTAATTTTTTCTCTGTGATTTTTCCATATATTTTAGACAGTTTGCAAAATTCAGTGACTTGCCGCATGATAAAATGATATTTTCCTCTGTCTATTACAGGGGTTTCCTATCTGTTTAATAGGTCTTTCTTAAAAACTTTTCAAATGACCCATCCCTTTTTATGTTTCTCCTTTGGAAAGTTAATTTCTTGTTTTTTAATAAGTTAATATCTTGTACTTAAACGTGTATTTAGCAAATTGATGTATCTATTACTATTTGATGTTCCTGAACTGAATTGATCTGGTGTTTAAATAGTGAATTTGAAAACGTTTCAAATTTATCCTGGGTAACATATACATTCCTGTATAGAGCATTTGAAAATGGGGTGGTGGTGATCTCAATACGTTTTCAATATGCCCCATCCAGGAATTGAAAATATTTGGGAATTTGAAAACGTTTTTATGTTTTCGGAGAGGAGGAGGGGAGGTTGAATCGGCAGCCACTTGAAATTATTAGTCGTAACGTTTTCAATTCAATCTATACCAACATTTCTACCCCCCCCCCCCCCCCCAAAAAAAAAAAAATAAAAAAATCTACAACAGTTTCATGTTACCCCGAGAGGATTTGAAAAAACGTTTTCATTATGCTCTACCCGGGATATAAAATATAAAACGTTTTCATATTTCAGGGGAGAATTGAATTTATGGGTCAGTTATCGTTACACCGTGAAGACAAATATACACTTTCGAATAAGTGTTGGAATAGACAAATAATACACTTTCGAATAAGTGTTGGAATAGACAAATAATACACTTTCGAATATAAGGTGTTGGAATAGACAAATATACACTTTCGAATAAGTGTTGGAATAGACAAATAATACACTTTCGAATAAGTGTTGGAATAGACAAATAATACACTTTCGAATAAGTGTTGGAATAGACAAATAATACACTTTCGAATAAGTGTTGGAATAGACAAATAATACACTTTCGAATAAGTGTTGGAATAGACAAATGATACACTTTCGAATAAGTGTTGGAATAGACAAATGATACACTTTCGAATAAGTGTTGGAATAGACAAATAATACACTTTCGAATAAGTGTTGGAATAGACAAATAATACACTTTCGAATAAGTGTTGGAATAGACAAATAATACACTTTCGAATAAATACACTTTCGAATAAGTGTTGGAATAGACAAATAATACACTTTCGAATAAGTGTTGGAATAGACAAATAATACACTTTCGAATAAGTGTTGGAATAGACAAATGCAAAGGAGGATAATGTAGCAAACTTAAAACATTCCAATGATTTCGACAGAATTGTTATTGGAAAAAAGCAACATCTCTGTGAAAACTAGAACTATAATATCCCCATATCCCATTTCGTCTTCGTGTGATGTGAGTGATTCTTATATAGCCTCAACCACGGTCAAGCGGGGGTATAACAAGAGATATTCCAAGACAGTGAGCTCCTCCCTTCTCAGTGCTGGATAGTATAACGTTAGCTGTCATAAGATATTGAACGCAAACATATGTGGGAAGATTTAATACCCAATACAAGCCTTAAAAGTTAGTAAGATAATAACTTGCGTGTAAAACATTGACATCAGTTTTAAATGTACAGCAAAGACAAATCTAAGTTTAAAGGGTATCTTGCCCTTTTGAAATTGGTTACCATTCCTTTTAAAATTGAACACTTTTCAACTTTTGAAGGAAACATGTTTTTAGAAGTAGTCTTCAATAAAAAACATAACCAAAATTGAAAATTCGAAAAGGGGCACATCTATGCTAAAAAGAATTAAGGATTCCCTTTTGAAATGGGTTTCCCTTTTAACAGTTAACAAGTATTCCAAGTTCGAAGTGATTTGTAATGACACTGACCTCAACAAAAAAACTAACCAACAAAGAAAAGTGTAAGCCGAAAAGCGGTCATATCGTTGCCTAAATGATTTTAAGAGTTACCAGCCCTTTAGAAATGGGTTCCCCTTTTGAAAGTGAACAAGCATTACAAGTTCGAAGTGACCGTATTTGATGGTTTATGAAAAACGGACCTTACCGAAAACCTTAACCTACGCACCACCGAAGCCGCCGAGAGGGTCATAATGACTCAGAAAATACAGATACATTCCGGAGTCAGATCACGTGGTTGCTTAAAGACCAGCGACTTAACGCTACCCATATGAGTCTGCAACTGTAAATTTATAGTTGAAATTACTATATATTTTACATTGTTTACACCTGAAGTCATAATTCATTGCCGTAGCTGTGTTCCAGAAACGTTGGCAATTAATAAGAAATAAACAATAAACTTACAGTTGCAACTGTATTAATATCATATTGTTATTATAGTGTTTGTTTTGTTATCATATTGTACTGCAGGTTAAAAGACGACGGACAAGCGGCTCTTTCTACTCACGGTTTATTTCCCTTGTCAGAGTAGCCGTCATTGTACCTGGGCGACTTCCGGCTCTTCTTGATCTCGTCATAATAGTCCCTGTAGTCTGGCTTCCGGTCTGGCAGATACATGGGGGAGCTGAACCGGGAGTCACGATCGTAGTCCCTGCAGATTATGATAGTTATCAATATATATTTTTGAATTATTAATCCTAGAACCCTTTAGAGCTCATTGCTTACAAATTCATACACATACGAAGACTAGACTCATACATGTTTCAATCAATTCAAAGAAATGAAAAACAGAAGTGCTATATAAGAAAAACAAAAAGGTGTTTTTTGCCAAACGACAAAAGGCAGATTTCATTAGGGATTGAAATTGTATTCAGGAAAAACGTGTACCTATCTCTCATGTTAGGACCTTTGCATAAAATGAAACAACACGTACTTGCACTGGAGATGAACAAGCTCTCCGCATGCAGATGCAAACGCTTGTCTGTTTGGCTTTTTTTTAAAAAGGAGCGGGGGTGGGGGGCGGGGGCGGGTGGACCCAAGACTTATAGCCATTGTGATCATTGTGAGCACGTATGTGAAGTTTGATGACTGACGGTAAAATAGTTTAGAAGTTATGCCCAAGAAACAAGTTTTCACGACAACGACATCGACGACGACATCAAAGTGCAACAGCTAGTGATTGTATGCAGTAATGGGAAGTCACCATCCTGTGCGTATTAACCACAGTTGTGGAAGAGGTCGTTGTTCAAGCGTTGCACCGATCGCCCTCACCTGTAGCTGCGATCAATCGGCCCCTTCCTGTAATCACCGTATGGCGGTGGGGGAGAGGTGTGGCTGTACATTTCCATATCTATAGTAGAGGGCCCGTCCCGATCCCGGTACCTGCCAGAAAACAAACACGTTTTCTACATTGAGCATATAAAATTAGGAAAATGGTGTGATACCAAACCAGTCACATTATCCTGACACTGGGACAAATTGTCCTAAACTCTACCCGAGTACTATGCGAGTGAAATATACTAGTCTATATCAAATATGGACTGTCTCGGTCGGGGATCGAATCCACAACTGTAGCGCACACATCAAATACATTCCCAGTAATTTAGAAATAGGGACATTTAAATAGGAAACCCATTACATTAATTATCATCATAATAATCTCTAAAATATAATCAAATATTATGTGTTAGGTTCAACACTTAAACGTGTTTCTTTTAACGTAAAAAATCATTTCTGCAATTTGACAATTGGTATTAAATTACGAGACTGAAAATAACTAATACTGATTAGATAGCTTATAATTATGCAAAGAATGTGGTCAAATTAATAAGCAATTTTACATTTTTGTGATAAAATCGATCAAACAAGTATAATACACTGATATTGTATTGTAAAAATTGAAAATAGAAAAAAAAAGAAGTACATGTGTCAATAAAAGGTACGACAAATTAATGAAAAAGGAATTCAAAAAACAAATTTACACATTTCTGAGAACATAGTTTTATCTAAAAAAAACCTTAAGTCTTAATTATTTAACTAGCAAAGTTAAGTTGTTGGTGTGCTGGAGTTAACGGTTGCAAAATGTTGTATATCATAAAGCGACGTCCAGCTTGACCTCGAGAGGACGAGTCACCCAGGTGGAGCCACGTCGATCTACCTCAAGACAACGATTTACCTTTCCTGGAGCGGTAATGGGCTAATTTATAATCACAAATCTTTACTGATAAAGTTTTGCATGCAAGTTACTTTCATGCCTATATCTCAGTATCCATGCATTATGTCCCCTTTTTATCTTAGAAATTCTGGTTAAAGTTGGCATACAAGGGACAATCTCAGTAACCAGAAATAGGAGTGATTTGAAATGTCTTTAATATTTTCAGTGATATCGTACTATAGACACAAAAAGTTTTTGACATACCCATTTAGGTTTTAGTTTTGCATGTAATAGAAAAATTGGTTTAAATTCTGCATGCAAGCTACCATCCGGCTTATATCTAAGAAATCATTTATGGTATTTATGAGTGTTTTCAGTGGCATCAGAAAACCAAAGATAACTCTTTACTAAATTTTATGCAAACAAGAGGGCCAAGATGGCCCTAAATCGCTCACCTGAATTTGGTTTGTTGTAGAAAGGCTGGAATCATTAGAAGATACTATATGCCAAATATCAAAGCTGTAGGTCTGTATGTTTCTAACAAAAGGCATTTTAAAGTTATGCCTTCTGGTTGCCATGGCAACAAAAGTTCTTCATGATCCAACCAGTAGTTTCAGAAGTAAGTATTTTTCGTTTTCCCTATATAGTTCGATACAAAGTCTGGCCGTGGTTCCGGGAGTGGCCTCATGTAAACCCTGATGCACATTTCTGTTGATAATGTTGAGGCACCATGAGCTGATGCTATGTACCAAATATCAAACCTGTAGGTCTGTTGCTGTTGTTGTATTGGGGTTTACCGTCGCTGCGATAGCATTTCGATCATATAGCGACGTCCAGCTAATTACAGGTGGAGGAAGACTCCGAGTACACAGAAGTACCCGGGTAGAAACACCGACAAACCGCACCCAGCTGGAAGGCTTCCTCACATGAAAAATTCGAAGTCCCTACCGGGATTCGAACCCACAGCGGTGAGGGGCTGAGAGATTTGTAGTCCACGACTGTAACCGCTCGGCCACGGCGGCCCCTGTAGGTCTGTATGTTACTGAGAAAACATACTTTGATGTAATGCCTTCTGGTTGCCATGGCAACCAAATTCTTCATGAAATTCAATAAAAAATAGAAATTTGCCTCAGGCTAACATGAGCATTATTTAATTGAAAATTGGTGAAAATCCATGGATTGGTTTCCGAAAGAAGATTTTACAAAATTACAAGAATTCCCTATATAGTTCTATTCAAATATCGGAGTGTGATCCTGGGCATGGCGCATTGTGACCCTAGGGGCACAAAATTTAGTACTGATGTTGAGACAACATGAGCTGATGCTATGTACCAAATATCAAATCTGTAGGTCTATATATTTGTAAGAAAAATCATTTTAAGATTTTCCCTTCCTGGGATTCATGGGAATGAAATAATAGGAATTTGCATTGGGCTATCATAAGTATCATTTTGATAGAATTTGATGAAAATCCATCTGGAAGTTTCAGAGAAGCAGATTGCTGGCGCACGACGAATCAAGTTATGCCTTTTGGTTGCCATGGCAACCAAAGTTCTTCATGAAATTCAATAAAAATTAGCAATTTGCATGAGGTTAACATAAGTATTATTTAATTGAAATTTGGTGAAAATCCCTGGAGTGGTTTCGATTCGACATTTTTTTTTCAATAATTCCCTATATAGTTAGTTCTATACAATAATCCGGGTGTGGTCGTGCGCGTGGCCCATTGTGTCCCCAGGGGCACAAATTTTGCACTGATGTTGAGGCAACATGATCTGATGCTATGTACCAAATATCAAATCTGTAGGTCCATATGTGTCTGAGAAAAACCATTTTATAAGTTAAACCATCTTGTTGTCATGGCAACCAGAGCTTTTCATGGAATTGAAAAAAAAGGAATTTGCTTTTGGCCATCATAAGTATAATTTTGATAAGATTTGAAGAAAATCCATCTGGTAGTTTCAGAGGAGAAGATTGATGAAATTGAAATCGCAGGGTAAAGCAAGTTATGTCTTCTGGTTGCCATGGCAACCTAAGTTTTTGATGAAATTAAAAAAAATATATGAGTTAGCCTCAGACGTACATAAGTATCATTTTAGTGAAATTTGGTGAAAATCCATGGAGTGGTTTGGAAGAGAAGATTTTTCAAGTATTCCCTATAAAGTTCTAAAGAAAAATCCGGGTGTGGTCCCAGGCGTGGCTAATTGTGACCCCAGGGGGACAAATTTTGCACTGATGTTGAGACAACATGAGCGGATGCTATGTACCAAATATCAAATCTGTAAAGATTTTCCCGTCTTGTTGTCATGGCAACCAGAATTTTTCATGGAATTGTAACAAAAAAAAAAGTATTAGGCTATCATAAGTATCATTTTGGTCAAATTTGATGAAAATCCGTCTGGTAGTTTCAGAGGAGAAGATTATTGAATTTGCTGACGCACGACGAACGACGGACAATCAAGTGATTACAAAAGCTAATTATGGCCCTTTTCTAACTCAGATACTTTGGTTAATGTTTTGCATGCATGTCTCAGTAATTAGGCATGGGATTAATTTTTAGACTTAATAAACATTTTAATGGGTATCAGACTAATAAGGTTTATTTAATGCTTTTCGGTGGATTATAGGGAAATATCAGTGGATTATATCCCGATAATTTCACTGCTTTGAGCAGTGAAATTATCAGGAAAACGGTGAAATTTTCGGAACTTGAACCCGACACTACATAATAAACTGATCGGAGCGTCATTTGTGCTGGGATTTACGCAAGAAATGACGTCATAAATAATGTCAATTACGCGAGGTAATCCCGCCAATTTTTACGTCTTTTGTGAATAACATAGCTAATTTCTGGCCTTTAACGCATTAAATAAAAAGAAAAATTATTTGTTTTGGTGAAGGATCAATGTATAATTTCATTCGTGAACATAAATAGATGCACTTTCATCACTTTACAATTACACTTACACAAAATATCACGTTTGTGTTTACTCAGTGAAATTATTAATCGATCTTTCTCCAAAACAAAAATAATCCTCTATATATCATTTTTGACTATCATTATATACAGGGTATTTGAAGGGTAATAATTGAAATACATTTCATTTGATTTACCAACAAGCATTTCGCACAGTCGAGCGTGATAGTCAGACAGCTCTTGTTTTTATCAAAAGTGCCATAATTCAAACCTTATTAGCCGGTACCAGCCATAATTGAAGATTTAATGGCCTAATACTTTGCCATGATGTTTGAAGATGATTGCTAAAGAAATGCAGATGCTAGAGTTTAAACAAGGTGAATTCCGGCATTTTTATATTAAAAGGCGCAAAACTCCTGATTTAATTGCAGATATCAGCCATAATCAAACTTGGCCAAGATATAACGAATATAAGCATTGTCATGAAGTTTGAAAATGATTGCTTAAGAAATGAAAATGCTAGAATGTAAACAAAGTAATTCTAGACGACGGGCGGACGCTTGACATTCAACGATCCTAATAGCTCATCCTGAGCACATATGCTCTGGTTAGCTAAAAGAAGAACAGTTTTTTTTTCCGAACTGAACATATTTCTTTTTCTACAACATCTTATGAAATACTTCCCATGAAATAAACATCAAACCTCTTTGTCATGAAATAGGAAAACAGTCCCTACACTAATATCTGTTTCAACTAATACTATGTCCGATCTGTAATGCTAACATTAGACCATTTCACTTCGAAATGAGACAAACCGACGTAAATCAACAAGCACCTTTTCTTCATGCTGGTGGAACATTCCACACATTGTTAACTGGGCATGTAGACATGCACTAGTCACCGATTTGCGAACTAGAGATTTGTTTTCGCAGAAAACTGATGTCCCCCCACACCCCCTTCCCCTCATACACATATACACTAAGGCAAAACAGTGACATATGCAAATAGTTAAAGTTAAAGGGCTGACTATTTCTTTAAAGCTCCGTACAGAGTTATGGACCTTGTGTGTGACAATTTCTTTCCATAACTGGAAAATTAGTAGAGTTATCTTGCAGTCAAGAAATTGTTGTTGTTGTATTGGGGTTAACCGTCGCTGCGATAGTATTTCAATCATATAGCGACGTCCAGCTAATTGCAGGTGGAGGAAGACCCCGAGTACACAGAGGTACCCGGGTAGAACCAACGACCTACCGCAAGCCAGCTGGGAGGCTTCCTCACATGAAAAATCCGAAGTTCCTACCGGGATTCGAACCCACAGCGGTGAGGGGCTGAGAGATTTTTAGTCCACGACTGTAACCGCTCGGCCACGGCGGCCCCGAAGAAATTGTGAAAAGGGGGGATAACTCCAAAAATACTGAAGCTGGAGTTATGAATCTGTGCATGACACTTTCTCTCAATAATTCCTTTGAAGCTTCAAGGTTATATGCCTCTTAGTGCATGAGTTATGCTCCGGATAAAACTTAATTGAATATGAAATCAAACAAAGGGCAATAACTCTAAAATATGATTTACAGAATTAAGCTTCTTGAGCACTGCAATTCTCCTTTGTGAGGTCTATTTACCTATGAAGTTTCAAGGTTATATGTCTCAAAGTACATAAGTAATGCTCAAAAAGGCATGCTATTAAATAAAATGCAGCAACTCAAAAAATATTATGAGCAGAGTTTCGGTTCTTGTGCACTGTACCTCTCCTCCATGTGATCTATCCATCTATGAAGTTTCAAGGTTATATAATTTATAGTGATCAAGAAATGCTCTTGATGAAGAAAAGGGCCATAGAGGCCCTGAATCGCTCACCTGAGTAAAGGGTTGCCAAAGGCACATATGTACTAAAACATTTTGAATCTGGAGATGACTTTAAAGGTTTTCATAATTCATCTCTTTCCATTGCCATTGCAACCACAGTTCATCACGGATCAAGTTTATTTTAAGAACTTTTGTGAAGGTTCACCCAAGAATCATCCCTGCTAGATTTTATCAAATTAAGTCCAACGGTTTCAGAGGAGATGTCGTTTTAAGTTTTACATATAAGACAAATTAGCCCCGCCCCTTGGCGGCCATGTTATCTTACGGATCCAAATAATTTAAGCAATCTCGGTAGAGGGTTACCCAAGGAACATCTGTACTAAAACATTTTGAAATTTGGCCAGTACTTTTGAAGAAGATGATTCAATTTTTTTTAGATATATTTTTCTCTTTGTTGCCATGGCAACCAGAGTTCTTCATGGATCAAGTTTATTTCAGCAAGTTTTGTGAAAGTTCACCAAAGGATCAACCCTGCCAAGTAAAATCAAATTCTGTCCAGCAGTTTAAGTGATGTCGTTTAAATCAAATTGTTGACGACGGACGCAAAAGCTCACCTCACGTTGTGCTCAGGTGAGCTAAAACTAAGTTTATAATTCAACAGAGGCCAATAACTCCAAAAATATAATACACATAGTTACAGTTCTTGGCCATGACACTTTTCCTCAATGAGTTCTATCCATGAAGTTTAAAAATAATAGCTTTGATACATTGTGAGTTATGCCCCGGACAAAAAATAAGTATGAAATTTAACAAAGGGCAATAACTCCGAAAATATAATGCGCAGAGTTATGGTACTTTGCATTGCACTTTTACTCCATGAGATCTATCCACCGATAAAGTTTCAAGTTAATAGCTTAAATACTTTCTTAGTTATGCTCCGAACAAAAAGTGTGACAGACAGACAACTCTGACAAAAACAATATATCTCCCCCATATAGATATTGGGGGAGAAATAATTATACTGAGTTTTGTCAAACATCTGGTGAAACATAACTTTGAACCTGTAAGAAGGTAAGAGGAAAAGGGAACGCCGTACTACAAACCTCGGGCTCACGCTTTCCAAGTTGAATGACCTGGATTTACTGTCCGGTATGGTTATTAGGTCATCCGGTCTGAAAATAAGCCAGCCGTGCTACTGTAAACATGGATATGCTAGATATATGGTAAGCAATGTACTTAAAATCGATATGCAAGATATAAGGTAAGCAATGTACATGAAATGGATATGCAAGGTATATGGTAAGCAATGAAAAAGCCATTAAGCTGGATAAATAGTATACATTGTGGCGATTAGTGTATATACATTTTACAATGCCAACTATTACATACATACTTACATCTATTACAATCTAATTAAATTTACAAATAAAAGCGCGAGGCAGCAACATATTTAAAAGAAGGACTGAGCCTTGGTAGATCAAATGGAACGGTTGTTAGGAAACTTTCTTTTGGCTCTTCCTTTTAACTAGGTTTGAATATATCAAGATCCAATCCCCTTTCATGAGCGCGGATGTACTACATATGCACAAGCACAAGTATGGCAAGAACGATCAGTTCAACTTTCGGAATCATTAAATCTACAAGCTTTTTATAACAAATTGATAAAAGTTTATATATCACAATTAGATTTGTATCTATAAGTATAGATTAGTTTCCTTAGAAAACTGATGTTTCCCCCTACCCCCTTCCCGTCACACACACAAATACGCTAAGGCGCATAGTGACGTATGTAAACTGTTACCATTAAAGGGCTGACAATATTGATAAAGCTCCGCAGAGTTATGGACCTTGTGTGTGACACTTCCTTTCATCAATTTCTTTCCCTAACTGGAATTTTCTTTCAATAGCATAAGTAGAACAAAAGTTATCTTGCGGTCAAGAAATTGAGAAAAGGGGAATGACTCCAAAAATACTTAGACCAGAGTAATGAATCTTGTCCATGACGCTTTCTCCAATTAATTTCTTACCATAAATGAAACTTAATTTCAATAGCATGAGCCGAACGGGAATAATCTTAAGGACACAAAATTGTATAAAACCGAAAAAACTCCAACAAAAAAATTGGAAATGGATTATGTTCTAGTGTACTGCAATTCTTATCTATAACGTCTACCCACCAATGCAGCTTCAATGTTATATGTCTCATAGTGCATGAGTTATGCTCCGGACAAAACTTAATTGAATATGAAACTAAACAACGGGCAATAACTCCAAAAATATGATTTGCAGAATTAAGATTCTTGTGCACTGTAATTCCCCTTTGTGAGATCTATTCACCAATGAAGTATTAAGGTTAAATGTCTCATAATGTATGAGTAATGCTTTAAAAAGAAACAAGTATGAAATTGAACAAAGGGCAGCAACTCTAAAAATATCATGTGCAGAGTTATGGTTCTTGTGCACTGCACTTCTTCTCCGTGCGATCGATCTATCCACCAATAAAGTTTCAAGGTTATGTATAGTGCGCGAGAAATGCTCTTGACAAAAAATAATAAGTTATTTAACAAAGGGCAATAACTCCAAAAATTTGATGGGCATATAGTAATGTTTTTCTTTTGTATGACACTTTTCCATCATGAGGTTTATATTCAAGTTAATAGCTTTTATACTTTTTTAGATACGTTCCAGACAAAAATTAATTATGAAATTTAACAAAGGGTGGTAACTCCAAAAATATGATGCGCAGAGTTACGGTTCTCGTGCATGACACTTCTTCTTAATAAGATCTATACACCTGTGAGGTTTCAAGTTAATAGTTATTATACTTTATAAGTTATGCTCTGGATAAAAATTATGTATGAAATTGAACAAAGAGCAATAACTTAAGAATTTGATGTGCAGAGTTAAAGTTATTCTGCATAATCTATCAACCCGTGAAGTTTCAAGTTAATAGTATCGATAGTTTTTGAGTACTGCTTCGGACAAAAATTAAGTATGAAATTTAACACAAGAGGGCCATGATGGCCCTGGGTCGCTCACCTGGTATCATTAGGCTATGTAAAATCAAGTGACCCCTGGGGCAGAGCCAATTTTGACCTCAGGGTCATGATTTGAATAAAGTTGGTAAGAATCGACTAGACAATGCTACACACTACCACACTCTACTTGGTAGAGGTCTATTAGCCCATGTTACATACAAAATATATAAACTCAAGACCTTGAAGATTTTTCTAGTTTTTTTTCCAATATAAGTCTATGTAAAATCAAGTGATCCCTGGAGCGGGGCCAATTTTGACCCCAGCGTCATGATTTGAACAAACTTGGTAAGAATTGACTAGACAATGCTACACATTAAATATCTAAACTCTATGCTTTGTGGTGTCTGAGAAGAAGATTTTTCAAGTTTTTTTTCCTATTAGCCTATGTTAAATCAAGTGACCCCTGGGGCGGGGCCAATTTTGACCCCAGGGTCATAATTTGAACAATCTTGATAGAGAGTCATAAGATCATGCTACATATTAAAAATCAAAAGGCTAGGCCTTGTGGTTTCAGAGAAGAAGATTTTTCAAGTTCTTTTTATATTAGCCTATGTAAAATCAGGTGATCCCTTGGTGGGGCCAAATTTGATCCCAGGGCCATGATTTGAACAAACTTGGTTGTGATCTACTAGACAATGCTGCACACCAAATATCTAAACCCCAGGCCTTGTGGTTTCTGAGAAGAAGATTTTTCAAGTTTTTCCTATATTAGCCTATGTTAAAGACCCCTGGGGCGGGGCCAATTTTGACCCCAGGGTCATGATTTGAACAAACTTGGTAGAGATCAACTAGACAATGCTACACACCAAATATCTAAACTCGAGGCCTTGTGGTTTCTGAGAAGAAGATTTTTCAAGTTTTTTTTCCATATTAGCCTATGTAAAATCAAGTGACCCCTTGGGCGGGGCCAATTTTGACCCAAGGGTCATGATTTGAACAAACTTGGTTGTGATCCACTAGACAATGCTACACACCAAATATCTTAACTCCATGCCTTGTGGTTTCTGAGAAGAAGATTTTTTCTAGTTTTTCCTATATTAGCCTATGTGAAATCAAGTGACCCCTGGGGCGGGGCCAATTTTGACCCCAGGGTCATAATTTGTACAATCTTGGTAGAGAGTCATCAAAAATCAAAAGGCTAGGCCTTGTGGTTTCAGAGAAGAAGATTTTTTCAAATTTTTATTTAGTTTTAGCTCCTGTGACCTACTTATTTACCCAATCAAAATAATTTGAACAACTGTGATAGAGGTCATGATAAGGATGATTCCTGTGAAGTTTGGTCAAAATCCATCCAGTGGTTTAGGAGGAGAAGTTGTTTAAAGGAAAGTTGACGCAAGACGCACGCACGGACGGACGGACGGACTGACGGACGGACGGACGCCGGACAAAAGGCGATCACAAAAGCTCACCATGAGCACGTTGTGCTCAGGTGAGCTAAAAAGACAATAACTCCTAAAATTTGATGTGCAGAGTTATGGTTATTGTGCATGACACTTCTCCTCGATGAGGTCTATCCACCTGTGAAGTTTCAAGTTAAAAACTTGGATACCTTGTGAGTTTTGCTCTGGACAAAAATTAAGTATAAAATGTAATAAACTCTAAAATTATGATGCACGGAGATACTTTTCTTGTGCACTGCACTTCTCCTCCATGAAATCTATCCACCTGTGAAGCTATAGTACAAGTTAATAGTATATAATAGTCAAGTTAATAGCTTTGATACTTTCTGAGTTATGCTCCGGACAAAAAGTGTGACAGACAGACGCAGACGGAGACAGGCAACTCCGACAAAAACAATATGTGTCCCTCATATAAATATGGGGGGGGGGGGGGGGGGGAGACACTTAATATTTCGAAAACCGACCTTTTTGCCAGTATCCACTGACTATCTCAAAATCAAAAAAATAAGCTTTAAACACAGAAAAACATTTCCGATAAAATTCTTTTAGGATAAATGTATAGATATTAAGATGTTATCCTAGTTTCTTAGACAATGAGGTGTTTTTATTTTGTAAAGTTAGAAATGCCTCTTTTACGTAGAAATCAATCATGAACATTAGTGTATTTTTTTAGATGGAACGTTTCATTTATACATTCTGCATGTGCGAATAATCCTTGTTTGGCCTAACAAACGTCACGTGACGTGCAGGCTGTAAAATGAAACCCAATTTGAAAATTTCCTCGACGGTGTGGAGAAAATGGAAAGTAACGCAGGACAAAACTGCCATTAAAATGTGTGTTTCAAATGTAGTTTTGAACTGTTGGTTTTTGCTATTTACTAACAGTCGAGAGTATAAGTTCAGAATTATTTAACATTTTCATTATAGACTTCACTAATATTTGTTCGTTTATTGCCATGAATTGCCTTAAAGAAACATCCGAAGGTCATTTTGCTATTGTGTTAAAAAGGATAAAACTGAACGCGCGGTGCTTTACTGATCTTGTAAATGCACATGAATCAAATGAAAACGGCAGAAAACGTCATCATTTTTAAAATTTTAGATTTATGTGCGGTCAAAAACAATGCCTAAAAACAGGATGAAATTTCATACAGTTTTAATAGTTTGACGTTAGGTTCGGGATCAATATCATAGTAGATTAGAACTCAAAGAGAAATCACCTCACAGAATAGTTAGTACTAAGCTACATAATCAACTATTAGATCTAACAAATATATGGGTTTAGATACATGCTTAAGGTGACTACATGGGTGTTTCCCGCTACAGTCGGGTACTTATACTGGCCTACCTGTAGGGGTAACCGTCACGGCGCGTTATACTAGACCATAACTTTTGTCGTCTGCAACATAAACCCGTTATTTTGAGAGAGAAAGACAAGGGGGGGGGGGGGATAGATGCAAATTATTGATGTAGATCAAGCTTAGCTGCCAAGCGAATTTTCGTCCAAAATCGAATAGCAAAGTAAGGAACCAGCCTTAGAGCATACAAAAAGATGCGAAAGGCTTCAGTTGGATGAACAGAAACAACATTCAATCAAGAGATGCCTGCACGGCAAAGATACCCTGCTGTTGTTTGGTTTACTTGAATAAAGACATCATAACTCCCTTAATCCAAAGTGAAATTAAACAATTTAATTGAAGCAACTAAGTTAAATCACAAAGACCTCCAGGGATATTCAAATGTTTACATTCGATTGCGAATGGTGCGGTTGAGTCACGCTGTTTGTTTCGGTAAGTGATGTCACGTTCCATTCCATTTCCTTGTGGGGGCTACAGTAGTTGACTTTTCAACAATATCCTTTATGATAAGAAACATACATTTAAAGTATCTATACAATCAATGAAAAATACAGTGGACGAATACGGTGATTTGATCGGTCGCAATCTATAACTAGAGAGATATATAAGGCATGTTATTTAATATTGGACCGTATGTTCTACGATAAAATCGTTATGAACTAGAGTGACCACTAAACGTGATAAATAATCCCAGATCCCGTCTTGTCTTCATGTAACAGGCTCTATAGTGTTGTCTGTTGGAAGCCAATGCACAGAAGAAAAAAGATAAAACCAGATCAGCCTGCAAGTTATACTAGTTTATAGCCAGTTACTTACTCTCGTCTGCGCCTTCTGTCACGTAACCAGACGATGATGATCATGATCACCAGGATGGCGATGATAATGGCGGCAATCCCGCAGACGACCCCGATTATCACCTTGGTGTCCGTGTCCAAGGCTGATTGGTCCTCCTCTCCCGGTACTGAAAATCAGGTCAAACAATACATACAGGAATACCTTAATTTCCCAGAATGTGGCAACATTGTTTAAGACGACCGTGGGTTAGGGAAATGCTTTTACTCGTATTTTCTTATTCTCTGTAATTGGGAGACAAGAAAATGCTTTGGTTTTCTTTAACAAATGAGGTAAATTTAGATTTTATGTAAATAAAAGAAAAACAGTCCCTTCATGGAGGAAGTACTATAATTAAAATAAACTGCGAAAATAAGAGTGACGAGTTTCCGACAACAGTGTCTATTGTAGGTATATTCCCAGGGCCGAATCGGGCCTCATTATTTTTTCAACAGAAACCATCGAATGAAAAGAGAAAGACCTGGTGGTATAATGGACGGGTTTTTTTTGTTTGTTTGTTTGTTGGGTTTAACGTCCTACCGACAGTATTTCAGTCATTTGGAGACGATGTCTACTTAAGATAGATATAGTGCTGCCACACTGCAGTATCACGCCGTAGACATGTGGCATGATACCACACCCAGTCACATTATGCTGACACCGGGCCAAGCAGTCCTGCAACTGCACAATGAAAAGGTTCACCCACTTAAGCAACTGTTCAAATATTGAAGTCATCCAATGAATTACATAGAAGTTAAAGCAGATTAACCAAACGGTGCACCTGTCCAGACGCCGATTTTTTCTTCAAAAGTTGGTCGAATGTCAAGGCCAAGGTCACAAGTTCAACTGCATAATGTAAAGATCCGTCAACTGAGGCAACTGTCCAAACAGTAAAGCATTCCAATGAAGGACATAAACGTTATAGAAGATGAATAAATACCGTCGTGGGTGAAAGCCAGACGCCCGCCCGGACATCATCAATTTAAAGAACGGAATTTTTCGTTGAAAAACCCGTCCAAATATACAGATTTTCCGAGCAATGGCGCTGGTTTTCTCTAGCCAGTGTTGGGATGATCGCAAATGAGTGTGTGAGCAGGTTAAAACGTTAATCAAATCAATGCTTACTGGTAACAGTTGAACTTCGCTATTATGACCACAAAATGTTCCAAGTTAAATGTGGTCTTAATAGCCAAGTGGTCTATCAGTCTCACCAATTTACACAGAGCAGGCCTCGATGTGTTTTTGGGATCATGTGTGGTTTTGCGCATTAATTTTTAGTTTGGTGATTAAAAAAAACTCAGTTGGCTTATAAAAAAACAATAAAACTATAAAGAAACATCAACAAGAGTGTTCTCTGGAACACTTTTGTCACCTGCTGAAGAATGATGAAAAAGTTGTGACGGACAGACAGACAGAGGACGGAAAAGTGATCCCTTTGTGCCACCTCTGCTTACAGCAGGTGACACAATAATGAATATAAATTTAAAAATAAATTAAGATTATATTTTATATGAAATATAAATAGACGTGGTACAAGTCAATTGTTTGATTCCAGAAATTTGCTTATACCTATTGTTTTATTAAGTACTTTATGTAAATGTACATAGGTCCCACTATCCGCAATAAGCTGGGCATCTAAATGTGTCTTTGCTGGGTTTGTTGGGTGGTTTGCTGGGCCGATAGTATTTCAGTCAGTTGGTGACTATGTCTACTTAAAACAGCTGTACCGCTGCCACACTGCAGCATTACGCTGTAGACATGTGACATGAAACCACATCCAGTCACATTTTCCTGACACTGGGACAACCAGTCCTGGAACTACCCTGCATATAGGCTGAGCACCAAGCGTTGAGCAACCAATAACAGTTTAAACGACTGGTATGTAGCGGCCGGGAATTGAACCTACGACCTCCCGCTCCCGGGCACGTGGACATCAGAATGTTTGTTTATTTGTTTAACTTCCAACTGGCAGCATTTCAGTCATTTTGGAGACGATGTCTACTCGAGACAGATATAGTGCTGTCACACTGCAGTATCACGCCGTAGATATGTGGCATGATTCCAAACCGAGTCACATTATCCTGACACCGGGCTAACCAGTCCTGCAACTACCCTTATATGCTGAACGCCAGACATCAGAATGATTTAAAGTCTGTCGAAGTTACATTGCAAGGTAAAAGAATACTTACTCTGACAATAAGGTTTTGTTGCATAATTCCAGCGACCATTGTTACACACCAAGTTGGCCTGGCCGACCAGTTCGTAGGGATCGTTACATCTGACGGTCACGCTGGCCCCATTGTTTACAGCAAAACTGCTGGGCACGATTTCGTTTACGTTGTCCTTAGTGATGACTGGGAAATTAGGGTTGATGGAACTCAGGGCCTCGCAGCTGGCTGAAATTACACCATACAATAGCTAACGAGGGCGCCGTGGTCCAGTGGTAACGTACCCGATTACGACTCCGAAGATTACGGGTTCGAACCCCGTCGGGAGCAAAGACAGTAATGACCTTCCCATGCACAAAGTACTGGTCCAACCCAGGAACCATCGAGAGGAACTATTATAAGTTGCAAGAATTTGTTTCCCAATCGACGTAAAATAAATAATTATAATGGATCTAATGACAAAGACTGAGATGCTTGCTCAAGCGCCCAGTAGATTCGATTCCTTACACTACCTATCAGCAACCAATATGTTTACAGTCAATTTAAACTGTCAAACACTTGAATCATAAAAAAGAATGTATAAACACCCTATGTGTTTTTAGCTCACCTGAGCACAACGTGCTCATGGTGAGCTTTTGTGATCGCCTTTTGTCCGTCGTCCGTCTGTACGTGCGTGCGTGCGTCCGTCGTCAACAATTTCTTTAAACAACATCTCCTTTTGAACTACTCACTGGATTTTGATAAAATTTTACAGGAATGTTCATTATGTGGCCCTTTACCACAGTTGTTAAAATTATTTTGATTGGTCAAAAATCTAGGTCACAGGAGCTAAAAATAGATTTTAAAAATGAAAACTTGAAAAATCTTCTCAGAAACCACAAGGCATAGAGTTAAGATACTTGGTGTGTAGCATTGTCTAGTAGATCTCTACCAAGTTTGTTCAAATCATGACCCTGGGGTAAAAATTGGTCCCGCCCCAGGGGTCACTTGATTTAACATAGGCTTATATAGGAAAACTTGAAAAACCTTCTTTTCAGAAACCACAAGGCTTAGATATTTGGTATGTAGCATGAATCTATGACTCTCTACCAAGATTGTTCAAATTATGACCACGGGGTCAAATTTGGCCCCGCCAAGGGGTCACCTGATTTACATAGACTAATTTAGGAAAAACTTGAAAAATCTTCATCTCAGAAACCACAAGGCCTGGAGTTTAGATATTTGGTATGTAGCATGATCTTAAGACTCTCTACCAAGTTTGTTCAAATCATGAATCATGCATTGTCTAGTGGATCTATACTTAGTTTGTTCAACTCATGGCCCTGGGGTCAAATTTGCCCCCGCCATTGGGGTCACCTGATTTTACATAGGTTAATATAGAAATAACTTGAAAATTCTTCTTTTTAGAAAACTAGAAAACACATGGCCTGGCGTTTAGATATTTGGTGAAAATTGGCTCAGCCCCAGGTATCACTTGATTTTACATAGACTTATTTTGGAAAGAAACTAGAAAAAATTCTCCTCAAAAACCATAAGATCTGGAGTTTAGATATTTGGTATGTAACATGGGCTAATAGACCTCTACCAAGTTTGTTCAAATCATGACCCTGGGGTCAAAATTGGCTCTGCCCCAGGGGTCACTTGATTTTACATAGCCTAATGATACCAGGTGAGCGATCCAGGGCCATTATGGAGTATTATGAAGGAGTGCAGATACTACATGAAAACATTATACTTCAGTTCTCAGTGTTCAGTCAAGCTTTACATCTCCTGCATAGGACTGCTTAAAATACACTTCCGAACGTTTTAAGATGGTCTTTTATCGCCTGTCTTGTACTCTGACCAATATGTCACGTGCGGTGAAAGCAGTTCGTTCACAGATGGACATTGAATAAAATTTTGATTTTTAATATATGTGTGTGTAATTCATATAACAATTACCATTTACAGGCGCATGGTCACCCATTGCAACCATTCGTCATGGCGGATTCGCCATCACATGCAATAGCGTTACGAACGGTATTGAAATAATATTAAGAATGCTGAAACCTTTGCTTAGAATTTGCCGATTTTACTCTTATTAACGAGGGGGAGAAGGAAAAACTTTTTTTTTTCTACCGACCATCTGTGAACGAGCTGCCTTAATAAATAGATTGTTATGTACTGTTCACAAGATGCCACCTGTATATGCAGACAATATTTTTTCTGTTCAGTTTACATTCGACATGTGAGTTTATTTGTGTGTTTTGTGCGTTTAGTACTTTATAGTTCGCTACGTAGATCTTGTGCATTTGATTGTTTCTTCTGTCAAGCTGGTTATAAAGAATTTTCATTCGTCTTATGCATTTCTACTTTGTTCTGCATATATGCTGTACAAAGCCATTCATGTGAGGTACGAACTTCATTTTGTTTTGCGCAAAACGTTATTATGTTGATGATGGAAAAGGGAAAGTAACTCTTACTGACTTAGATTTAGAATTGCTGCTACGGCAAGATGGCGCCAGCGTTGCTGAGGTTTCTATACTCAAAGCCAGTTTTTTTATTAATAGATTTACGGATTTTTTTTTTCTAAAAGTTTAGGGTAGGAGGTGGGAAAAACGTAAGATGTAGACCAAAAAGTACCCTTTTAATATGTTACTTTAGTACATGAATAGTCCTTTATACCTTGATGAAACACATAAAAATAACATCTTAAATTTAACATCATGTCGTGCTGTACAGTCCTTAGAACGTAAAGTACCCACCACTAAATTTTATTGGGGGTTATCCATGCTGTGATTCAACTCGTTTCAATATAACAGGATATCAATATTGTTAACTTGATAATCAACTGTATGACTATAAAACATATTGTGACTTTGATGTATTAGACAGACGTATCATAAATAAATCAAGATCATTTAAATTTCTTTTTACTAGCAGTAAACAATTTAAAAATTTGTTTTTCGTAAAACACATTTGGATTTGAACCACCAAGATGATCAAATTATGTGCGCCGATACAGATGAGCAAGCCATCCCTCAGCTCTACTGCATACTCCACCTTCGTAGAATCTATCCCAGAAGTGGCATTCTACGTATATGAATAACACGGAGGCATCAGGGTAGAACCACCGACCTACCGCAAGCCAGCTGGAAGGCTTCCTTACATAAAAATTCGAATGACACTACCGGGATTCGAACCCACGCGATGAGGGGCTGAGTGAGTGCTTAAGTCAGCGACTTTACCCTCTCGGCCACGGAGGCCCCTTAGAACTTGGAGTAGGCTGGTCCGTAAATCTAAAACTAAAAAAACTCTGGCCCAAAGGAAAAAGAAACGCAAGGTAAATTTTTGTGTCAGTTTTAAATAGGAAGTTTTCGACGGTATTACAGTTTAAATTGTTTTGATAAAGACTCTTTTTCTTTCAAACAAAATAAATGCTTTATAATGAGATGGAATCTATCATATGAGGTTTATTGCAAGGTTAGGAGGTAATAACTTCAGTCTATCTACTACAGATTCTAGTTACCCTGCGTTATTTTTTAACCTTTGAGTATAGTTCACGCTTTTTTGTCTCTACAAGAAATGCTGTAATTCTTCGTTAATCGCGCAATATTTACAAGTGTGTTAATTTGTCAGTTCAATTTGTTACAGTCTCGGTCCTTCTTTTTGAAAAATCTCTTTTTTGGATGCATTCTTCTATTTTATAAAATCCCGTTACTCAAAATGTTTGTTCTCGTGGTCTGGGCATTATTGTACTTTAAGTTAAATGCTCTCTTCTGATTGGCCAATACGCTGTGTACACAATGTCATGTACACTGGATATATGTATACGGCGCGTTATCAGTATTTATTAACCCTTTCCCTCATAGAGGACACCATGAAAAGACCTATCGAACAGCATAAAACCAGATCAGCCTGCGAGTAACTCGCAGGCTGATCAGGTTTTATGCTGTTCGCTGCTCCTCAGTGGTCTGGTAATGAGGATTTTACAATTAAATTTGGTAAGGTTTGAGTTTGGTTTTCTGCAGATCAGGCTTTATGTGGTACCTACTGAGTGCGTCAAAATGAGTCTATATGAGGGAAAGGGTTAACTCAGAAATATGACTGAACAATGCAGTATAATAAATTCGTTATACAGTTTCCTGACAGGGTACATTGCTATTTATTCTCCGCTTAGAAAAATCATGTCACTCTCGTCTCGCTAATAATAGTCATGTACCCTGTCTGGAAACTGGATAACTAATATACTAAAACCGTGTAGTGCGTAATTTACGTTATTTACGCAACTAATATGTCTGTTTACTTTTAGATAACGTAGATGTAATCGGGCGATTTTTTTATGTTTAAATTCATTCATAATCATATCACATATCAAATAGCAATCATATTTCCAAGAGAACTTATCCGATGAAGTTATGTTGCTGATATAGGTATTAAGAATTTTATAATTTTAAAGCAAAACGAATATTTAAATCAGCACGACATGTATATACGCTTGACCTTACGGGGAAATGGAATAGCGTCTCATGGACAACGAATCACGGATAATCTTACGTCATCAGCGAATCTCCATACGAAATATCGATTATCCTCACCTACATTTTGTAGGTGAAATCAATTTGCGTATTTCAAAGTCCATAGCCATGTGTATAAAAATGTATTATTTATCGCTTTCGAGAAAACATCTATGTTACATCACTCTACCGCAAGCGTTGTGTTCTAAAACAACAATCGAAGATCGGCGGAGAAACACGAAGATAACCGGAAATCACGTTGCATCTGAATACCGGCTTCATTTCGTCTGAAGATGAGTGTCTTTAAGTGCAAGAATCGTTATGCAAAATCTATTATCACAATCAATCCCATTCATGGAAGTAACTTTATTTTTCCTCCGATGCTGTTTCAATACATATCGATTGGCCTTACTTTGACATGTTCATTAAATCCTTCCCATAAATTCATGGGTGATTTTCCTTGTCTGATTTGTCTTAATTCAAGCTTAATATCTGCCTTTCACCAAAAAGATAAATATATGGGTAAACTATTCTCGATAGTTTAGTGATTTTAGTGATTTAATGGTCTAAATAAAGCTTTAAATATGGTCTGAAATATCGGCTCAATCATTACCGGAAGGAGTGGACTTGCAGAATATGACATTCAAATATCTAACTTGAGAAGTGCCACACAAGACCTTGCCGTTTAAGCTAGATTTACAATTAATATCTGGCCAGGAAAGAGGTAGATTTACGGCACATTAGCAGTGGTAAAATAAATCAAGATTGTTACCCATTGTCAGGTTCTCTTCCACTTAGTGTCCAGATATACGTCAATGGCCTTTTTGGTGCAGCAATTCTGAAACAAGCCGTATACGAGACATGTAGCAATACTTGAAAAAATGTTGTTGTTATTGATGTTGTTGATGATGATGATGATGATGATGATGAAGCCCTGCAGCCAGAGGTAGTTAATCTAAACATGTTATTGCTATCACAATCATGTTTACAAATATTTACATACAAAATACAGAATGGTTAGGCCCCACTCCTTAAGAGCTATATGCTTAACCTTTTGTTCTTCCTTCTACTCATTTTTACGAATCACTACATTACATTTAATATATGAATACGACTTCCAACACCATCACCAAGCTTAATACTTCCCTTGGACAGTCATGTGTTGCCTGCAAAATTTAAATACAGTGATGCCACACTATGATATCATGCCTTAAACAACTGGCATGTTACCCTAACCAGTTACCTTATCGTGACACTGGACCACACAGTTCTGGAACTTTTCATGCTGAACATCAAGCAAGGGATATACTAGGATACTCGTATACCAGGATATACCAGATTTAACCCTTTCCCTCATATAGATTCATTTTGACGCACTCAGTAGGTACCACATAAAGCCTGATCTGCAGAAAACCAAACTCAAACCTTACCAAATTTAATTATAAAGCCTTCATTTCCAGACCACTGAGGAGCAGCGAACAGCATAAAACCTGATCAGCCTGCGAGTTACTCGCAGGCTGATCTGGTTTTATGCTGTTCGCATAGGTCTTTTCATGATGTTCTCTATGAGGGAAAGGGTTAGCGATTTGGGTATGTTGCGGCCGATCCCATGACCTCTTGGACGATCCAACTACTAAGCCACAGGGACCGTTACACGTGACGTTAGCTTTAATTTATAGAGAAATTGACAGTAGTATAATTTAGAATGAATTGCCGAGTTTTCAAAGCAAAGGATAAATTGCTATATAACTACATACGACCCTGGGGAACTGTGATTGTGAACGAATTTCAAAGCAAACAACAACATCACAAAAGATCCCAGGCGTTCTTTTGATTTTGAATAGCCATGGTAAGATATTGTTTGTGCATAATGAAAATGAACAACAATATCTTAAAAGTAAAATAATTTCACTCGTTTGTACTTGAGTATTTTCTTATCATAAATCATGATTGAATAATTAGGATTTGTTTGTTTCTCCGTAAGGTGATATATTTTCATTTCGTTGTAAAATACTTTTTTTTTGCGGGGTTACTTTTTTATGAAAAATTGAAAATAAATTAACAACTGTTCTATTCGTGTCGCTATAGCGTTGCACGTACTGTCGTTCTACACGCGCGCGCGCTTCTGTGAAATTAATGTGAGAAACTTTAATTAATTTGGTTTTATTTATTTGTACCCGTTTGAACCCGGTTTAGTCAACGTGACGAAACCCAGAAATAAGTATTCAGACACGTTTATCGTTATAAAAAAATATACATTATGTTTATGTTAGTGTTCATCGAAGTTTCTTATTTCTGTAAATTGTTAATATTTCTTTTGGGTTTAACGTCCCACCGACAGTACTTCAGTCATTTGGAGACTTTGTCTACTTGAGACAGACATAGTGCTGCCACACTGTGGTATGTGGCATGATACCACGCACAGTCACATTATCCTGACACCGGGCCAACCAGTCCCGGAACTACCCTTATATGCTGAGCGCCAAGCATAGAAGCTAAACCAGTAGCATTTTTTTTTTTTTACGAATTTGGTATGTCGCGGCCGGGGATCGAACCTACGACCTCCCGCTCTCGAGACAGAACCAGAAGATCTACGTATGATACACTCACGTAATTAGTTGCAGGTTTATTTGTCTAAGTAAGAGCACTACGACAGCACTTTGTAACATAGTAGGCGATTATAAGCGAACTTTGATATAACATCGAATGTAGTCCTTCTATATGTAACACAATAAAATATAAAAAGCAGCGGCTTTATTGGAGAAAAAAATGAACATTAATGTTTTGTAAATTGGTTTTTTTTCCCACGAATTTGCTCGTTCTTCACCCAAAACAATATAATAGTTTGTTGTTGTTTTTTTTCACAAAAATATCAATATTTGTATGTACATACAAAAGCGTTGAGACAAAAGTTTTTCAACTTTGGTACGCTCTCTCTCTCTCTCTTAAAGGCATTGGAAATTGGTATGCAAGGAATGTGGCACCCTGCTGGGTACTTCACGGTCTTATCTGGCTGGACCCAGCAGGAGGCTGAAATGGCCTTAGGGGTGGGATGGGAAGGGTCACAGATATCAGTCACAATCAGTACCTGTTCTATACCTGTTTAATTATTGCTAAAATATGAAAGAGTTATGGGTTTAAAAATTGTAATAAACACATTGAATGTAACTAAATTCTACGGAATTTGATTATGTGAAATGAGCATAATTAAGACCACCTTATTTGTGACAAATGATAAGTTTATTGTTCACATATCTTAACATTATAAGATGAGACATTGGTAACCTTTACTGATGATAAGTCATCCAAATTAAATTGTCATAATAAGAATAAAAAAAAAGGTTAAAAAAAGTCAAACTAATTAAAAAAACCAAGGACCTTTTTTTACTATGCTGATAGCCCCTTCTGGCTTTAAATGGATATTATTAGTACTGCCTTAACATGATTAATGAAAGAAGAGATTTTTTTGGGTTTTAAAAAAAATTAAATTAATATGAACTCACGAATATAGTAATTATATTTTCCTGTATACGTAACCTGTATGAACCAGTGTTCTCTTCTATCTATTATGACACGAAAAAGTCACCATACAATGTCTTTCTGTATACGTCACTGAGACCTGTATACATTGACCCGATGGCATTTGAGCCGTGAAGTCACACTCACGTGTGGCGAAGAATGGGGGTTATTATATACAATATGAACAACCCCTAGGGTACACAAATCATACCACGATTTCTATCCTATGTTCGAACAAATTAAGTAAGCTATAAGACCAATTAGCACGGAAATAAAATGACTTAGCCATTAAAAAGTTGTTCGAATATGTTCGTACATTGTGTGTACTACTGTATAGTATCAATTTAATATGTTATTTGTAGTCCAATAATAATGCTTGGCCCCGGGTGTTTACATAAGACAATCATGTAGAGTTTCAGTTCCTCGTGTTATTGTATATAGAATGTGTCTGTCATTGCAACAAAGAGAAAATGTTTAAGTGTGAGACACGCCTGAAAATAGCCAATGTTATCTCGGCCCATTGGTCCTCGGTGTGTCTTCTTATGAATATTGGACGATTCGGCCTTTCTCCTGACCTAAAACTTCATTTTTCTTTAAAAAAAAAGAAAAGAACAGAAAAAAAGAAAGAAAGATAATAAAGATACCGCGTGTCAATTTCGCTAAAAATACTTAGCACTTACTTCAGGACATATTTCACCATCCTGATTCCTGCATGAAAATGCCTATATACAATGTGTTTTATATATCAAACATATCATTTATGTTACCATTAAAACAACCAAGTTATTTAGATGTAATAAAAGTTTCTTGTTTCCACTAACCGTATTTTTGGTACCGACCATAAACTATTTTTACAAGCGTTCGGGTTATCACGGTTGCAAAACTCTTTTTTTTCAACACATCCTCTACATGTAAAAACGTAAGGAAAAATAGGAAAAGGTTAAAAAAAATGTCGACATACTTACCCTATTTTTGAGACGTTAGTTGAAACAAACAAAATATTTTTATTTGCCTTATCGAAATATTTTTATCTAAGATTTTAAGCATTATTCGGCGCTAAGTATTATTGGTGGAATTTAAACTTAAGTCATATAAGCAATTCGAGTTCCATGGCGTTTAGTTGTAGTATATATGATGGATGTGGTTTTGTTATAATTGCGGAGAACACCTAAACGTAGCAGAGGTAGCAGGAAAGATAGAGGAAATCCTGTATATGACTAGAGCCTTAAGGTTGTGGAGGGTCTCGAACAAATCCTCATAAACTGGGATTGAACTACTTATCGTCGTACAAGTGGACAATAACACGCTGGAACATGGATTCGTTTTGCATTTTTTTACAAACCATATACTTTATTCAGAGTATCTTTGCTTTGTATGCCATTGCTATATCTCGGGATATAATGTAGAATCTTTCCCCCTGGGTAAACCGTCGCTACAGGTAGCGACTGGCGGGGGGGATAACGCGGATACCACCACCGACTAATCAAACCCACAACCCTCTGGGTCGTACATTTTGAGAGGGAGAGGAGTGGTGACATGTTGAAGTAGCGGAGGTTATAGTACGAAAACATGATTAAACGTTCAGTGTTTAGAATGTTGATCTTCTGCAGTGTAATACAAGTACATGGAGATTAGTTTCTGTCTGAATGTTTATCTGGTAATAAGGAAAATATCATTTGAATATATAAAATTCTCTATTCACGCATTGAGCATTTATAGAAATAGATAATATTAAAACCAGCGAACCGTGTATCAGGCAGGTTCTTGATCTTGAGACAAAACCAACTTTACATTTATATGATATTAAATGACTGTTTTGTTGTGCTAATGTTTACCGTCGCTGTCGCTGCGATAATATTTCAAACATATAGCTACGTCAAGCTAGTTACGGATGGAGGAAAATCCCAGGTGTAAAGAGGCAGAGAGAGAACCGCCAACATACCGTAGGCCAGCCTTCTATTAATGAAAAACTCCGAATGACCCTGTCGGGACTCGTCCCCACAGCTCGTGTAGCGGAGAAAGTCGGCGGCTATAACCACTGATCTACGGAGCCCCCCCCCCCCCTCCCCCCACACGCCCCGTTGAACGTGTTTAAATTGCAAGTTTGATCTCAAATGGGTAGGAAAATGGCATTTTTTTTATTTGCTGCAACTGTTAAATAACTTAAAACAATTTCACCATTCAGTAGGGGTCGAACTTTTGATTTCCGAACCCGTATCTAAGGCAGATTAACCACGGATAACGGCCCCCGTTTGATAGGTAAATTATTAGGTAAATTATAAAGCGAAAACCACGTAACCAAACACCTAGACATGTGTT
>CM037777.1:33396076-33446076 GCA_021229015.1 Solen grandis | reverse complement strand
TCTCTTGTTTAATTTGAATGGAGGTCAAGTGACTGCTGAATTGTATAAAGGGGTACATTTTGAAATATTTTGAGGCAATCCAAACAATTTGAGGATTAAAATGGACAATATATGGTGTCATGGAAAGCCCTACATAATCAAACACTAAATAATGTTCCGTTTTATTTTTCTTTATCGGGCCATTCATAGGTGCCTTACCCACTGAAAAATTCTTTAAATTCATGCAGTTTTCACCAAATTTGCATCATACTCCAGGATTTTTCTTTCCCCAATGAAAAAATCCCAAAAATATGATATTATAAGGCCCCTTCCCAAACATCTGAAAAAACGCCTGGTGTCTAACAATTTGTTCAGTCCTTTTATTCAAACATCTTTACAAATCTTGGGATGACCCCTGGATATGATGGTTACTGTAGTTTAGTATAGCAACTTTTAATTATTACCTGTTTCTATTTGATTATTTGCCCTTAAATCATCACTGATATAAAGAAGGGTTATATGGCCCAGTGGTGATGAATTATCATGAATATTACTGAAGATCCAAAGGTTGTGTGCTAAGTCCCCATTATCCCTGAATCATCTGATGATTGAGTTGATTTGGAAATAAGAAATAATTAATTCACATTATTTTCTTTCAACATTTCTTCGATTTGATCAGTACTATTTTCAATGTGATTGGCATCCATGATCTTCAGGTCTGTAATCATGTTAGCCACCACTGCACCATGGTAACTTTTCAGATTTATTTGTTGCATTTTGATTGATAAATTATGAAGATATCTGTTCTTGTGCAATATATTTTGTATACGTTTTTGTGTAAAATAGCTTTCCGGAAACATTGTGCACTCATTAAAATGGAAGCAATTTGATGATTTGTATACTTTGTGAGATTTTATTATCTTATGTTCAATCAGTTTACTGAAAATTTCCATATTGATTAAAAAGAAAACCTTTTTTGTAGTCAGCAAATCTCGATTTTTTTACCCTTTCCCTCATATATACTCCTTTTGACGCCCTCTATAGGTATCACATAAAGCCTGATCTGCAGAAAACCACAGTTAAACCTTACCAAATTTAATTACAAAATCCTCATTTCCAGACCACTGAGGAGCAGCGAACAGCATAAAACCTGATCAGCCTACGAGTTACTCGCAGGCTGATCTGGTTTTATGCTGTTCGCATAGGTCTTTTCATGGTTTCCTCTATGAGGGAAAGGGTTAATGGATTTTTTGTGGAAGTGATCAGGGTGAGCCTATAGTTCCAGGATCATTGAAATTGAACATGTTGTCCATCAGTCTGGTGTCCACACTTAATCTTTTATTATCTTTACCCGCATATTCATATCTTGAGCAATCTTTATCAAACTTGGAGGAAATGTTTATATCAGTATGTCTCTTGACCAAATCTGGTTACGTATCAGGCTAATGTCATTGGGTTTGCTGCTAGGAGTTTTGGCTTTGGAATTATGCAAAAATGCCAGATTTTTCATTGTCTTTTTTTATTACATCTGTCATCCTAATCTGCATTTATTCAGCAAACTTGTAGAAAATATTTATTTTCTGACCATGATCCTTTTGTCAAAATAGGTCATTTTTGTTTTTCTAAACAAGCATTTTTGAATTAATGAGCTATGGTCCTGATTTTTTTAATTTCTTCAAATGAGGAACTCACACACACCAAAAAGACACTTGCTTTGAGTAAAATTGAAAGACAATGTCATTAAAAAAATGGCTTTCAAAAATTGCATGTATACATGTATTGAAAAGAAAAAACCTTAACCCGCATAATATTTCTACTGAAATTGAGCAGGTCCAGGATTTGAATTAGAGATATCATCTGAAAATGATTTAAACAGATACTTTTACTTTATTTGATACTTAAAAGTGAGAGGATCAATGTGATTTCAGAAATTGTCAAGCAGTCTTCCAAGTATGGAAACTAATGAGGAAAACATTCTCCTTGATGAAACTGATAAACATATATTATGATCGGTAAGGGGCAAGAAAGAAATTGTAAACCCTGAAGTACAGTTATACTTGAATCGAGCAGGCTTTAACCAATGCAGACAGCTGTAAAATTCTCAAAATGACATTTTTAACATACATAATCAGGTTTCTGACTACAGTAATTCCTAATTAGGAATCCTGACCCCTTCGTTTTGAAAATATTTTGGTTTGAACTCGGTCTCAATCTGAGTATCATGCTCAAATCCCATAGTTTGAGTCCCAAGTATTAAGTACCATTTTTATTGGCTTGTAAAGAAGTAGAGGTATTGTCATTACTCTGGAGTCAGCGTCATTGTTGGCATCATCATCGTGAACTTAACTTCTACAATATAAGCAAGAGGGCTGGTATTTATAATTGTTCACAGTAACTGTTGTGGAGTTAATGAAAAGAAGCTAAGAAAGTTTGGACAAAATATTTTCATTAAAGTATAACAAAGGGCCATAACACATGGGTAAAATACATGGGTAGATAATGGAAATATAAAAATACCCTGAAAATCTTGACTTTAGCAATTGTTTATATAGTTTCATATAAAATAAGAAGTCATTTGGCAATCAGAAAAGCCTGAAGTTCAGGAAAATGCCTGAAAACTTGTACCCATGCTAATAAAATCAAGCTAGTCATGATGTGCCAACAATATGTGTAACTAGACTTGGTACTTATTAACCCTTTCCCTCATATAGACTCATTTTGACGCACTCAATAGGTACCACATAAAGCCTGATCTGCAGAAAACCACAGTTAAACCGTACCAAACTTAATTGTAAAATCCTCATTACCAGACCACTGAGGAGCAGCGAACAGCATAAAACCTGATCAGCCTGCGAGTTACTCGCAGGCTGATCTGGTTTTATGCTGTTCGCATAGGTCTTTTCATGGTTTCCTCTATGAGGGAAAGGGTTAATATTGTTTAGTTAAATTAAAATCAGGCTAATGGCAGACGCAAGGGCATGATACATTAAAGAAATGTAACAAAGGGCCATAACTCCTATAAAATCAGGCCAGTCATGATGAGCTAACTTGTAAGGATATATGCGACTAGACTTGGTACCTATTCATGCTGTGAAATTAAATCGGACCACTGGTAGCCAAGATATAGTGTGGACAAAATATATTAAATTAATATAACAAAGGGCCATAACTCATTTAAAACCCAGCTGATGTTGACAACAATATGAGCAGCTTGGGTTGGTACTTATTACTGCTCTACCAAAGGTAGCCTTAAGATAGTGCTAACAAAATATATTTAAGAAATATAAGATAGGGCCGTAACTCATTTAAAATCAAGCAAATAGGGCCATGACTCATTAAAATCAAGCAAATCATGATGTGCCAATGATATGCACAACTAGGCTTTGTACTTATTAATGCTGTGAAGTAAAAATGTCAATATCCAAACAGAAGCATGGACAATATTGAGAGATGTGACTGTAATGGCCTATAAGTAACTTATCGGATAGGGCCATAACTCATTTAAAATCAAGCAAATAGGGCCATGACTCATTAAAATCAAGCAAATCCTGATGTGCCAATGATATGCACAACTAGGCTTTGTACTTATTAATGCTGTGAAGTAACAAGAGCTGTCAGAGGACAGCACGCTCGACTATTCAAAATGCTTGTTGGTAAATCAAATGAAATCTATTTAATTTCTTGCCCTTCATAGTAATAGTAAAAAATGATATACCTTGATAGTCTGATACCCCTTAATATATTTATGATGTCTAAAATCAATCCCATGCCTAGTTACTGAGACATAAGCACAATCACACTGTGCATGCAAAACTTAAACCAAAAATCCATGTTAGAAAAGGGCCATAATTTGCATCAGTCCAAAGTTATCCTCCTGTTTTCTCATGCCCTTGAAGACACACCTTAACTTTCTAGTCAATTCCACAAGATTCTGAGATATTAAGCTGGATAGTAGCTTGATGCCAAACATTTAACCATAATTCTAAGTTAAAGGGGTCATAATTTTTAATTTATTCCATCAAGTGTTATCTTCCTTATAGTATGATACCCCTAAACATATTAAAGATATTTCAAATCAATTCCATGCCTTGATACTGAAATATTGGCATGAAAGTACCTTGCATGCAAAACTTTAACCAACATTTCTAAGTTAAAAAGGGGCAATAATTTGTAACAAATTCTATCAAGAGTTGTTTACCATGAAAGTATGATACCCCTAAACATATTAAAGATGTTTCAAATCAATCGCATGCTTGATACTGAGATTAAGCATGAGAGTATCTTGTGTGCAAAACTTTAACCAAAATTTCTAAGTTAAAAAGGGGCCATAATTTGTAATATATTCCATCAAGAGTTATCTACCTTGGTTGTCTGATGCCCCTGAACATTTTGTAAACTTTCAAGTCAATACCATGAATGGTTATTGAGATACAAACTAGATAGTAGCTTGCACGCAAAACTTTAACCAAATTTTCAGTTGCATGCAAACTTTTACCAAAATTTTCTAAGTTAAAAAGGGGCCATAATTCATATTAAATTCAGTCAAGAGTTATCTACCTTGGTTGACTGATGCCCCTGAACATATTTATAAACTTTCAAGTCAATACCATAAATGGTTATTGAGATATAAGGTTGATAGTAACTTGCACGCAAAACTTTAACCAAAAGCTGCAACGCCAACGCCGATGCCAGGGTGACTACGAATAGTCGAGCTAAAAATGTCAATATCCAAACAGAAGCGTGGACAATATTTGAGAGATGTGACTATAATGGCCTATAAGTTACCGTTATCGTTGAGAGATTTGTGTAAGCATCAGACTGGTCGCTAAGTTGGCAGAGCATTCACCCTGTAAGAAAGGGGTCCCTGGTTCAAGTCACGGTCTGGCGTCACATTTTACTTAACAAAGAGCCATAACTCATTTAAACTCAAGTGAATCATGACGTGCCAAGGATATGCACGATTATGCTTGGCAATTGTAAAGTTTGATCAAAATCCGACCAAAAGTAGCAGAGAAATAGGGCGGACAAATCTCCTCTATGGACGGACCGACCGTCAGAGGCGACTCCGATATAGCCCCCATAAACTTCGAATTTGGGGGTATAAAAAATTTAAATGTTACTTTATAGGCAATGAAAGAAGGTACCTTTGTTAAGCAGTAGTGTTCTTCATGTAAAGATCTTGATGATCCTCGATGAGAGTGACCTTCCCAGATGCAAAGTATCGGTACTGACGAACCACCACTGGTGTAAGTCAAGAAATTATTCCCAGTTGAAGGAAAAACAGCAACAAAAATACTTCAATTTGTAAAGAAAAGACTAATAATCTTTAAGTGTAATTAAGGAAAACAATAGAGGCTCAATTCTATATCAAATTTTATTATAAACAAGCCATAAATTACAAATATTAATATTCTGTTTAACAATAAATTGCAATAAACCGTTCTTTCAAATCTCTCTCCCAAATAACCCATCCATCTATTTCTCTCTCTTGTATAAAGTCTCTAAAGATAAAACAAATAGTTATCAAGTTGTATTTGAACCTTTAGGTATAGACTTATATAGATGTTGAAAACAAATAAACACCTGCATGAAATGCAATTTCTAAATATCTAGTTCTTAAATATTCATTTGCTTTAATAACAATATTAAAGGTTTATTTTAGGGATTGCAATGCTTCTAAAAATAAGATTCATATCCCATTAGGGTTTATCTTTGACAGTGATGATGATTTTGGGTTCAAATACAACTTAAACGTTTGACCTTGAAATGGCTTTACACAACTCAGGAAGTCATGGATTTTCACAAAATATAAACATGTCAAATAACTGCTAGTAATTATCATACCAGCAATACTGAAGGCACACAAACTCTAAAGTGACCTTTTTCAGGCCCACCAACAATCAAGTGATTACTCACATGATACAGATCAGCTGTTGATGCGATGAATATACATGGCAATATGTGATAGAACCCCTTCTCTACTAAAACACTTGTGACATTCTACCAATTATGAAGAAATAAGCTGATGGCAATATTTCTGTAAAATCAGCTGTCCGTCTTGTAAATTGTTATTTGATAGCATCATAATTCATTATTTTTTCAAAATCATTCAAAAATATTTATTGTTAAATTATAATGGATAAACAGATCTGATAAAAATGTTATGGATATGAAATACCATTTATGATAAGATAAGCTTAAATACTTCAAACAGATCATAACTTGAAATTGTACTTTTAAAACAAACAAGCAATAAAAAGCATAATTTGTTTTTTTTCCAGCTATTTGTCAAAATAAAGTCAATATTGGTCATTCCAAAATTCCATACATCTAATATTTTTGATTTAAAGGTTGATTCTGAAATTATTAATTTTTTATGAGCTTGTATCCAAATATATCATTAAATTAAAACTGTCCTTCAAGGCAAATAACTGGAACAGTCGACCTACCTTTTAATAAAGCACCGTCTACATTTGTGACCTATATAAATGTGTATATTGTGAACATTTATTATGAATTATGTATGTGAACAGTTACGCTTCCAACCAAATGTGTCTTGTCATGTGACCCCATGTCATCCAACGATAATTCCAGCCATAGATTCTCTAATTAATTATCAATCAGGAATAACAAACATCGGAATTCAGTGTCCCTTGATTAACCCTTTGCCCCCAGAAGGATATCAGTATTCTTAGCAACCATTATAAAACCTGATCAGCCTGTGAGCTGATCTTTCTGATATCTTTCTGCTTGGAAAGAGTTTAATCAAATCAATCAAAAATGAATTCTATGGAACCCCAAAACAATACACATATGATAAATACTGCCAAATTATCCTCTGACACTCCATTCAAATAAATATTATTGCTGCAAAAGCAACAGAATCAAACATTTATCCCCAATCTATTCCACTGAAGATCAGGCATGTTACCATTTTGGAATTTTCCATATTATGAATTCCTTATTTGAGGAATTAAGGTAAAGTCCCTGTAACGTTTCCGCTACGTCTTAGACCACTTAACCTCTACCAAGATAACCAAGGTACCCAAATGAAACATTAGGAAACCTTGGTTATATCCGTGACAGGCTGTGAGGTCCGAAATGTAGTGGAACCTTACAGGGACTTTACCTTAATACAAGCTATAGAAAATGGATCTAACTACATTTATTTACGTTCTTAGAATGACTCGTCTGACAGAAGGAATATTCATACAATACTTAGTACAGAACAAATCCATTGTAATGCTGTATTTGCTGTATTCAGAGTCCAAATTTGGCCACTGTATGCCAACAATTAATGTGATGCCAGGCTGCCTCAAAAGTATTATATCTCAATGCATGACAGAGTTACAGTCTAGTAAAACTAGAACTATCACTGAAGGTGATTCATACCCCCACCCCCATCTTTGACACAGGATGTATTCACATGACACATAAAACGAATGTTCACACATAGGATTTGGGCTTATAAGCATACCAAAAAAAAATATTATCACTAAAGGTGATCAATACCCACATCAGAAGTTTGTCATGTGTAGGAATACAGTTTCAAAAGTTTGCGTGAGTGTAAGACTACATGTATGTAAGGTTTAAAGTTAGTGTGAGCAATGGTTCAAAAGTTTTGGACAATGCTAAAAAGTTTTGACAGACAGACAGAGAGACACACATACAGACACACAGAAGAAAACAATTTGCCCCCCAGATCTGTAGCTGAGGAGAATAAAAATGCAGTCTAATTATGGTTCACATCCATATTTATTGTTTACAAAAACCTGTCTTTAAGAATTTACATTGTGGTTTTCTTATGCACTGCACTTCCTCTCATCAAGATCAATATACATATGAAGTTTCATCAACCTTGCTACTTTAGTATTGGAGTTATGCTCCGGAAAAAATCAAAAGATTAAAAATGACAAAGGGCAATAACTCCTTTCAAAATACATGCAGAGTTATGGTTCTTGTGCACTGCACTTCCTCTCATCAAGATCAATCTACATATGAAGTTTCATCAACCTAGCACTTTAGTATTGAGTTATGCTCCGGACAAAATCAAAAATTAAAAATACAAACGGACAAAATCAAAAGATTAAAAATGACAAAGGGCAATAACTCCTTTCAAAATACATGCAGAGTTATGGTTCTTATGCACTGCACTTCCTCTCATCAAGGTCTATCTACCTATGAAGTTTCATCAACATAGGTACAGTAGTTTTGGAGAAATGCTCCGGACAAATATTTGTAGACCAACCGCCGGACCGACGGACCGACCGACCGACCGACCGACCGACCGACCGACAGGGTGACTCCTATATACCCCCCCAAATTTCATTTGTGGGGGTATAAAGATATGCAATATTAATTTACAATATTAATTTACAGACTGTTAACCGTATATACTCTAGACTTGGAATACCATGTTATATTGGTACTTGTTTTATAATGGAGCACATTGTAATGGTCCTGCTGAGGATCACAATGTTGCAAACATTACATTAGGTTCTATTAATAGCACAATTGTCAGTTCCAGACCTAGCAGGACTCCTGTTTATAACTGAAGAATGATTTCCTTTATTTTGCTGACAACCAGTCCAGAATGATTTTCTTATTTTGCTGACAACCAGTCCAGAATGATTTTCTTATTTTGCTGACAACCAGTCCAGAATCTGTGGCGTGAAGTAGGTGATGATTATGTCTGATCCTGAAATGAACCATTTAAAGTCATTATTATCACTATAAATATTCATGAAGTCATACAATTTTACATCAATATTCATGAGGTAAAGGGCAAATTACCAAATATTCTCAAAGAGTGAAGAATAAAAATAATAATGAGTTTAATTTGAGCCATTGTTACCATGGAAAGAGTGTATCAAACTTAAACAAGCTTTGCCATCATGTACATTGTACTTGATGTGATGTGAGTGAAAAACAAAGAGGGAGGGGTGACTTACCTGCTCGGCGCATGCTGGAGAGAACCTCCATCAGGGTGGACTGGAGATTGAACGCCCCTGCCTTGGCCCCATGATACAGCATGGCGTACTCTCCTGACACTTGGTATATAGCCATTGGGTGGGTCGGGTACTGAAATACAGGTGAGGGGTTTACAACAAGAGATATCACTAGGAGTGACAAATACTACCATACCTTGACTCGGCAATTAAAAACAAAAGGAAGTTAATTTTTAGTAGGCTGATTATGCTGAAGAAAGCTGGGTGTCTTGCTCTGGTAGTTTTTAAAACACCAAAATTTCTAAGTAAAAAGGGGTCATAACTCTTGAAGCTTTAGAGAGAGAAGAATGTGTCCTGTGATGGACCTTCTGCTAATAGTAATGTTTGAAAAGTTTTACTGCTGCTCATTGAAAGCATCTCAAAATTTCAAACTTTCTGAAAATCAGGACAGGCAAAATATCAAATTTCCTGAGTAAAGTAGGAACCATAACTCTTTCATAAGAGAGATGTGCCTTTAGCATGAGATGTGAGCACAGTCATTGAATGAGTTTATAAAGCTTCAATGCTTTCCCTAAAGAAAATTGGAACAAAATGATGAGCACAATTTCTATGTAACCCCCACTTCGATGAGAGTATAATAAATGGTAAAGCTATGACTGGCAGATAAATGTTTAATATCAAACTTTGTGTTGACATGACCAAATGTTGCGACACTCTAGATATTGGATTTGAGAAATGGACTTTTTTTCAGTTTGGGAAATTTTTTACAATGCCTGAAATAAAACTTTTTCAATCTATGCATTTATCCTTCAAATAAAGGCAAATTTGACACAAAATTAGGACAGTTAAAACTAGAACTATCACTGAAGGTGATTCATACCCCCACCCCCATCTTTGACACAGGATGTATTCACATGACACATAAAACGAATGTTCACACATAGGATTTGGGCTTATAAGCATACCAAAAAAAAAATATTATCACTAAAGGTGATCAATACCCACACCGGAAGTCTGTCATGTGTAGGAATACAGTTTCAAAAGTTTGCGTGAGTGAAAGACTACATGTATGTAAGGTTTAAATGTAGTGTGAGCAATGGTTCAAAAGTTTTGGACAATGCTAAAAAGTTTTGACAGACAGACAGAGAGACACACATACAGACACACAGAAGAAAATAATTTGCCCCCAAGATCTGTAGCTGAGGAGAATAAAAATGCAGTCTAATTATGGTTCACATCCATATTTATTGTTTGCAAAAACCTGTCTTTAAGAATTTACATTGTGGTTTTCTTATGCACTGCACTTCCTCTCATCAAGATCAATCTACATATGAAGTTTCATCAACCTAGCTACTTTAGTATTGGAGTTATGCTCCGGACAAATCAAAAGATTAAAAATGACAAAGGGCAATAACTCCTTTCAAAATACATGCAGAGTTATGGTTCTTGGCACTGCACTTCCTTCATCAAGATCAATCTACATATGAAGTTTCATCAACCTAGCTACTTTAGTATTGGAGTTATGGTCCGGACAAAATCAAAATTAAAAAACCTTTCAAAATACATGCAGAGTTATGGTTCTTAGGCACTGCATTTCCTGTCATGAAGGTCTATCTACATATGAGGTCTATCTACATATGAAGTTTGATCAACATAAGTACAGTAGTTTTGGAGAAATGCTCCGGACAAAATCAAAAGACAAAAATTAACATAGGGGAATAACTCCTTTAAAAAACATGTAGAGTTATGGTTCTTATGCACTGCACTTCCTCTCATCAAGATCAATCTCATATGAAGTTTCATCAACCTAGCTACTTTTGTAGGAGTTATGCTCCGGACAAAATCAAAAGATTAAAAATGACAAAGGGCAATAACTCCTTTCAAAATACATGCAGAGTTATGGTTCTTGTGCACTGCACTGCCTCTCATCAAGATCAATCTGCATATGAAGTTTCATCAACCTAGCTACTTTAGTATTGGAGTTATGGTCCGGACAAAATCAAAAGATTAAAAATGACAAAGGGCAATAACTCCTTTCAAAATACATGCAGAGTTATGGTTCTTATGCACTGCACTTCCTCTCATCAAGGTCTATCTACCTATGAAGTTTCATCAACATAGGTACAGTAGTTTTGGAGAAATGCTCTGGACAAATATTTGTAGACCAACCGCCGGACCGACCGCCGGACCGACCGACCGACAGGGTGACTCCTATATACCCCCCCAAATTTCATTTGTGGGGGTATAACAATTATCATTTCAAATTTGTGAAAATTCCATGATTACAGCAACAAAAATCCTCTATACCTTTGCCTTGATGGTGCGGACTACATCTAGGTATGACAGTCCCGGTTTTACCATCAGGATGTCGGCACCCTCCTGTACATCACGGTCCTGTAACATGTGGATCAAAGGAAGTTAATATGAGGTCATGGCATCAAAACAAGATTGCGTTATATGACAAAAGATTACAAATATATTTTCATTACAAACAAGTTAGTATATAACAATAGTCCCCACAGTGGTATTTGTGGGTAAGCAGATAAAAAGCTCACCCATTCTATTCCATGTAGAGATCAACTCTGAGGTCGGCACTAAGATCAACTAAATGGTAATCAGAGGTCACAGTATTCAAACTGCATTGGTCATCATGGGGAATATTATGAGATAAATTCAACGTGCTGAGACATCCAATGTCAATGTTCTAATTAATTGCAAAATAAAGGAAAATAATGCATATATATTTATGTATTTTATAAACAAAGAGAGTGAAAAATAAGGATTAAATATACGTACGTCTCATTTACAGATAAACATGAGAAAACAAAGACTTCTTATAAAAATTATATTCCTGCATTATGTGCAAAAAAAAAATCAATATGCAACCATATGCTTACAATCAGCTATGCTGCTAGTTTAGCATCATAAACCATGATGTTCATGTATACTTATTTAAAATATAAAGTACAAGTGACCAGCATGGTATATCGTCCTACGACAACTTCACAGCTAACTGTAAGCGACCAATTGCAGTAAGCAACCAATTGCATACAGTTTGGCATACTGAACACACGCCAGTACAATGGCACTGCACAGTGCTCAAATTTAATTTCCTTTCCCACTCGCAAAAAAAATGCGAGTGACTTTAATTTCAACTCGCAAATTCCAACTTTAGTCATACTCGCAAATGATTTTACTTTCTTCGGAATAAATCCAATGGGCTTGGATATTATCAGGATCAATATTTCATTAATTAATGGATTTTTAAAAACATTGGATAAAAAAGGAGAAAGTGATTGTTTAAGCCAAAATTTAACTTGCAAAAAAATGCTAGTGGTTTAAAACATAACTCGCAAACTTCATTTTCTACTCGCATTTTGCCAAAATGTGAGTGTTAATTTTGAGCCCTGCTGCCACTGTAACATGTAGAAATACATACCACAGCTCTCTCTGCCAGTCCAATGGAGCCTGGGGGCAGCTGGTAACACTTTCTGTCTCCAAAGCTAGGTGCAGACTTGGCTGCATCTCTGTGTTCAAAAATACATTAAACATGTACATAAAACACAAGACAGGGTTCAACATTGATGGTACAATCAAGTCTTGGGTCTGTAAATTTAAGTAAATTCAAGGGCCGCTAGTTCGACCTGAGGCATACAAGTTCATTTGTTAACAAGCAATAAGAAAATTACATGTATGAACAATTTAGTTTTTCATTTTAAGCAGTTACGTGAAAGAAATCTATTGTTTACAGTTTATTGGAAGCAGGGGCTAGTGAAACCTAACATGGTTTTGAAATACAGAAAACAAGATGGCAACATACCTGAAAGGTCCGTAGAAGTTGGAGGCAAATTTTGCGCTGTAGCTCATGACGGAGACCTTGTTTCCATAGCCAGTCTCTGCCAGTTTCTTCTTGATAGCGCCTATCCTGCCGTCCATCATATCTGATGGGGCGATAATCTGACAGCCTGTAGCAATAAATCATGTCATTGTTTTAGAGTATACCTTTGACGAGACAGTCTGTCGTTATTTACAATTCATGTGTCAGGAGCAGCCTGCTATATGGAATTGAGAACTGGCCACTACTGAAGGAAAGGCTAAAGACAAAGTCACATGCAGACAAATAGATTATCAAAGGGCTATTTGGGAAGATTTGCCCATCAAAGATCAGATGCTGATTTTAAGCACCTGCCTTGATCGAAGTTTTTTTTCCAAAGAGACTAAGACGGTGGATAGAGTGCCTTACTCAAATTGGATGAAACTTTGAAAGAAGTAGGATGTAGTCGGCACATGTGATGGATGGCAACCAAAGAAGACCTCAACATACTTAGACAATGGAGGACAGCAATAGGACAACATGCAACCCAAAAGATATGATGTTGTTACACAGTATTAAACCTCAAGGCCACAAAATCTAAAAATCACTGTAAAATGGTGGTGAAGAACAAAGGTTTACCTGCTTTAGCATAGGTAACAGCGATCTCTGCCAGCCTGGCAATACTAGCCTCATTGTTGATACTTCCGTCCTCATACAAAACACCTGCAACACAGCAAACAATTACATATAAAATTTAATAACAACTGCTTAACATGTTTTTACCTTCTAAAATAGTATCATAATGTTCAAATTGAGAAAATTAGTCTGTATTTCACAAAACATCTAAAATCAAGAATTTTCTCCCAAACTCAAATATTTTAAAACCTGCTTTACTTAATTTGAAAATTTGAAGAAATTTGAAACATTATTTTTGCGAGACATGCAAAAAGTAATTGTGGATACAAAATAAGGGAGTTCTAGACCTAAACTTTTTAGAGGGCCTGATTAGATCTTTTATTCTTAGAACTTGATGGGACTCTACCAAAATTCCAGTCTTAAACCATACACATGTAGCAATTCTAACTGATTTTACATTTTATTAGATGAATGTTATACATGTAGTCAAATGATTTTGTAAAACACAATTTTTCAAATCGGTTCTTTAATAAAAGAGTAACAGCATTATCATACAAGTCAGTATCACACCAAAATTTGCTCATGTCAACAAAAATCAATAATATATATACATGTTACTTGTATATAGAATAATCTTCATGTATTTGGGTTATATTGACCCAGTAAGACTGTGGTTGAACTGTTATGACCTCTGTACTCACCGCAGTGTCCATGACAGGTGTACGGACACAGACAGACATCCGCTGCAATCAGGAGGTTGGGAAACCACTGTCGTAACATCCGGATAGCCATCATGGCAGGGGTGCTGGGGATGTCTGCACCTGTGCCATTGTTGTCCTGGCAACACAGATTTTCATATTTCACTGTACATTTTCATTAATGTGGAGTCAACATAAACTAAATTACCAACTGTTGTTGCAGTTACTTTATGATTATTTAAGCTTAACTTTTTTTAACAGACTAAAAGTTCTGAGTGTATCTGACTAAAACTCAACACATATAATTCATCAGCTTTATAAACACTTAATCACTTGTATATGTTCTAAATTGTATACCATGTTAGTCAATGTAAAATGATCATATACATATTCCAGTCTTCAGGTTTGCCAGTGTTTCCTCTTATCTCAATGTTTTGCAGATTAAATTAACAACTATAGTTGCAGTTATGGTATGACTAAGCCTAAAAAAGAAAAAAAAATGTTTCGGTCAACCTGACCCTACTTAGTGAAAACCCACTGACCCTAAAGTCTTTAAGTGGCCATTTTGGGAGCGCTGAAGTGCCTGTTAAGAATTTGTGATTTGTTCACTGACTGTCATGACTAGACTTGAAAAAAAAAAAATCCCTACCCTTCCAAACTTTTTTGAGACCGTAGCCCTAAACACAGAATTTTGTGTAACATTTTATTCACAGACTATATGTCGCTATAAGTTTGTATCTTATATCAAGGCTAATGCTTTAGGCAGGTTTGACAGTACTTAATTGTACATCATATAAGATCAATAATAAACCAGATCAAATACAATCTCAAAAGTTTTGCCTATGTTGCCTCATCATCTAAATGATACTGATATCTTGTAAACAATATTAAACCTGATCAGCCAGAGAGATACTATTACAGGCTGGTCATGTTTTATACTGATTACAAAGGTCATTTTCCTGATGGCTCTCAAATGGTAACAGATACAATTTGATCAGCCCTCATTCCTGCCCTACCTTCTGTATTTTTTCAGGGACCCCGAATATAAGTACAGTCTTGAGTCCCTTCTCTACCAGGGGTTTGAGGGCCTCCCTCAGTTTGTTGATCCCGTACCTGGCCACGCCTGGCATGCTGGCAACCTCCTGCACTGCATCATCCTCATCCCTGTACAACAACAATTGTCAGAAACTCAGTACATCTTTTTACATTCATCAATCTTGTGTATTTCACTCAACCATTCTCCATTCAAGACTTGTTAATTCCAATAAACAGTATAATAAACTGACAAGGTCAACCACTTGCCATGATCATGACTCTGTTCTTTTGTATTAACCAGGTCATTAAATTAACATTATAATGGACCATCATTGTACATACATAGAAATACAACTTACAGAATGACTTGTCTATTCAGTTACCTCCCCTTACAGTTGGGTACACATTTTAGTACCACACTGTACACACTGTACACACTATCACTGTGCTGTATGTAAACACTTTCCTCCATGTTACACATACTCATTCAGCAGGATTACTCGTGTGTGACAATGTAGATCACTATCTGTTAGATGGGTTGGCAGTTCAAACAGGGTTTTAAAAATTCACAGTATTCAGACCAGTAATTGTATGACAAACTTCTGTCATGAAAGCGGCTAAAAATAAAACCCCTGGTATGTTTACATATATCCGTGTTGTGGATCTCGATTTAATAGAATAAGATCCTGTTTACATACCTGTTAAACAGGAAATACAAGACAATGTTGTTTGATGTTAATGAAAGCTCCTGTTTCTCCTTTCATATACATGTGCATGTACTATGGATAAGATATACTGGTAGATACATAAATGCATGGTCTCTCAGTGTTCGAGAAAATTCTTAAAATGGCACTCACAAACTTTTCTTTAAATGGTCTGACCTTCAGTTTTCAATTTATTAGAAATATTAAAACATCATCCTCTGATCTCCATGCTGACCTTTTCACCTTTTAAAAAACAACAAGGCCATCAAGATTTTTTTTTTTTAAATGTGAATCTTAAGAGTACATCAGTTCTGATCTAAAAAAAATAAAACAGTTCTGACAACTTCCTTGTAAATTCTATAAATTTCATGTACAAAATCAACAATTTTATCTGAGATCCTACAGAAACAGTGTATTTTATTACCACAATCTTCTACAGGATAGCACAATATTTACTATGGAAATTCTGATTGTGCAATCTAGATTTTGACCCTAGTGGCTGATACTTCAAATTAGAGACCAACCAAAAACTTAAAACAACCAGATAAACAAGGCCAGTGAGTCCCTGCCCATCATTGGGTATCCCTGCTGCTTTGAAATCCGTAGATTTCATCAAAGACTTTGAAAGCCTGCATGGCTGTTGAAACAACTCTGTTTTCCCGACCATTTCTGTCCAACAAACATTCATCTGTTGTCTAAAGTTACCCTGATGTTGAGATACTGAAGTTTACAACATCAGCTTATGAGGGATTATTTTTCCATCACTGATAAAGAAAACCTAGTGATCTGGGCTGGTGAATGGAGAGTGAGTGACAGCTTAAAGTTTTAACAGCCATGATTTTTTTCGTAATTATAGTACCCTATTTTCCTTTTCCCCTCTCTCTCTTATAAGCTGAAATCTTTACAATTATGTCTTTCAATACCATTTCTCTTTTTCTCTAGGCTTAACTCTTCCTTTTTTTTTAATGCACCTCTCTCTCAAAAATTTTGATACAGCTTATCATAAGGTTTCTCCATGTGAATCTATTTCTCTTCTTTGCCTCTTAATACTTGTAAATTTTTAATCGTATATTATCTAGAATTTCTCCATTCCTTGTAGTTGAACTGTGACACCCCTGACAACACCAGATAAGGATCAGTACATGAGACAGGTGATGTCATGTTGACAGTCCCTCAAACTGTATGTCATGATTTAAGGTCCATATAGAAGAGAGGAGAAACAAGTCAGTAGGTCACTTGTAATAGATAAGCCATGTTTACAATGATGCCAGACAATATTAACATGCTGCCGACATGACTGTGTGTCTTTTAGTCCCTTACATCATTATAGACTCACTTTGATGCATTGTCAGGGTCTTCTCTGTTTGCTTACACAATATTGTTGCTCAGTGCCTGACAGTCTGTGAGGCAAAGAAAATTCACTATTTCCTATAATATGATTTACATGTATATATAAATTCAGTATATAAATATTCATCATTCATAAATTTGTACATGAATATTCATAAAGGGTTAAATTGCAACATATCCTGATTTTTTTTCTTCTAAAATTCTCTGTGTTCGAGTCCTCACATGCATGTATAAATCCAAGGAAGCTGATGAGCTTCTAAACAAATGAACTCCTTAAGTGTATAACATATTACTAGGTATAACATGGAGAAACAACAAATGAACCTTTTATTCCAAGTTTGATGATCTGTCATGTGACCTAATAAAGTACCTTCATCATGCAATCAAGGGCAGGAAAAACTAACATAAGATCATCAAGCAGACACGTCTGATGATGTCAAGAATTGTTTTTTTATGAACTGTCCACTTTACATCACCATGTGTCGGCCTGTAACAATTTCCTGGGGGCAAATTACGAGGATGAGTTATTTCCTGCAGGCACTCTGATTGAGGCCCCTGTCCTTATATAATTTGATCCATCCAGAATCTACTGCATACTTCTGTATCACCCGTCCATCATTTTCCCGCCCCAGGCACGTATTTCGCTTTTTTTCCTTTTTCAATTAAAATACTATGAATCAACCTAAATGAGATGACCTAATGTATCTTCTGCTTACATGATACCAATCTGTCATGATCTGCATCTCCCAAACAGTGGCTGTGTTCATTAACTATGGATTTGAAGATAGAGGATTCAATCCCAACTGGGGTAGAGGACATTCTAAGACCTTCCGTGGCACAAAGTACTGGTCCAATCAAAGAATCACTGAGAATGAGTAGTTCAATTTGTAAAACCTTGTTTGCCATGCAACGCTGCGATTGGAAAAAAATATTTTCACTGTGACATTTGGCATTGTTTTTGTATTTTTACCCATGATATAAATAGCATTCAATTATTCTAAAGTGTCTTCTTGAAAATTTCATCGTAACAATTTCTATTTAAATGTGATTATAGCACAGGGCCATTCCTCTCCATGGAACTTATGCAATGTATATTTTTAAAATTTCTGATTAGTTTAAATCTTTTAAGATGGCTTTATATTCCAGAAGATTTTATTACCATGACAACCAGAACAGATCAATATGGGCTTTACCCCCACCCCCTTTCCACTGACCGACACTTCCACATCATACTCTGTCTTGAAACCTCAACGATTTTCCACTTTAGCCGATCTCACACCACAAGGATTGAGGGAATGTTATCTCTGATGGACGACACAACATCACGACATATAACAATTTTCATGACAAAGAGCAATAAAACTGTTCATATGTGGCCATCCAGCAAAGCTGATTAGCCCATTTTTATTTGCCATTTTATTGTCCTAAATATTCAAGGATTTGTATACAGTGAATGTACACTGTCTGTCACAGTTAAAGAATTTTTACCAGGGATTATTAATCTTTCTTTCTTAGCTTGTTTTTTGTTGTTGTTGTTTTTTTAAACAACATAATTATGGTACCCACCAACAGTATTTCAATCATTTGAAGATTTGTCTCACATAATCCCACTAACAACAAGAGGAATGGTACCACAGTAACCACACGCTGTCAAATTATCCTGACACCAGACCGTCCCTGTCCTGAAACTACCTCACCTGTATTATCATGAATGTTAAGCACCAAGAAACCAATCAGTCAAATGTACCATTCAAGTAGACTTAATCAAAATACATATAGAAAATAACAAAGTATCTATAGGAGGTACTATATCAGAACTAACCAGACAAACTATATATATATACAACCATGCAGTAATGTCTGAGAGAGACTATCAGTTTTGAAATTTACGCCCGATTTTTCCATCCCTCTGACCACTTTCTTAACGATATAGCCTTACTGAAATGATGCAACTAGCAAAAACACCTATAATCATTCTTACAACCTTGCCCAAGGCCTACAACCTTGCTCCACTTAGAATTGATATATAAACATAAAATGTGGTCTGGTTTGTCAAACTGGAAATTCTTGTTTACAGGCTGTCACTTCTAGTTTTATATGCATGGTATATTGATATACACTTTGTATGTGTATATTACCACAAGATGCAGCTGTGCAATAAAGTATTTACTAGGCTGAATGATTATAAATTTGCTGATATAGTTAAACTAGACTATGACATCAGTCATAAATATCCTAAGTTATTGATTTAATTATTGTGTAAATTTTAAATAACTACATAAAAACTCAGAGAAAGAGTAAAAGACCACCTTGATATTATGACCACCTCAGTATTATGTCCACCTCATTATAAAGACCACCTCCATATAAGGACCACCTCAATATAATGACCACCTTAATACAAGGACCACCTCAATATAAAGACCACCTCCATATAAGGACCACCTTAATATAAAGACCACCCCAATACAAGGACCACCCCAATACAAGGACCACCTTAATACAAGGACCACCCCAATATAAGGACCACCTCAATATAAAGACCACCCCAATACAAGGACCACCCCAATACAAGGACCACCTTAATACAAGGACCACCTCCATATAAGGACCACCTCAATATAAAGACCACCCCAATACAAGGACCACCCCAATACAAGGACCACCTCCATATAAAGACCACCCCAATACAAGGACCACCTCAATACAAGGACCACCTCAATATAAAGACCACCTCAATACAAGGACCAACTCAATATAAAGACCACCTCAATACAAGGACCACCTTAATACAAGGACCACCCCAATACAAGGACCACCTTAATACAAGGACCAACTCAATATAAAGACCACCTCAATACAAGGACCACCTCAATACAAGGACCACCCCAATACAAGGACCACCTCAATACAAGGACCACCTCAATACAAGGACCACCCCAATACAAGGACCACCTTAATACAAGGACCAACTCAATATAAAGACCACCTCAATACAAGGACCAACTCAATATAAAAACCACCTGATCCCATCCATAATACTCCTTTTAAGTTTGGCTTCAATATTCGAACATGACCAGTCATATTATTGTTGAGACTTACTCACTTAAAGTTAGGAACTGTTTCTTTCTTCAAATTTGACAGGTGTTTTTCCATTGTAGAAAAAAAACACAGAATAAATTCATGAATTCAAAAGATTCAAATTAAACAACAAAAAAAGATGAATAAATGTCTGAAACATGTACCGGTGTGTTGGGTTTGATTTTCATATGTTGGGAAACAAACACTGTCTCTCTTTAACAGCATGTAGTCTGGTAAGCTCAGGCCTACCTACTGTTAACACAAACTGATCAAGTAAACATGACAGAGCAATACTAAAGAATGATTAGGGATCAGATTTCTCTCTGATTTTTGCCTTGCATGGATATTGATTTTTCTCCTATTATAACAGCTCAAAATGAGCCTACCCCCCCCCCCTTTTTTTAGACAAATATACTTCAAGTTATGCACAGATCTCATGTGATTGAATATTACAATTTTTTTTTTTTTATTGCAGGCTTATATATGTATCTGATATAAAATGCCACACTGTGGCTTCCCCACTGATTTTGCTGACATCAATTCCTTAACAGATAAATTTCCATACATTAATTATCTATAAATAAAAGCCCTCTATACCACAAACACATGAGATTCAGTTAATAATAATTATATATACACTAGTCCTTCCAATAAAGAAACTAAATAAAAATATCTTAAAACCAGTACAGATGAAAATACAGGATATGAAACCGGTAAAATCTGTCTATAGTCAATAAATACTGTAATGAAATGTTCTATGGAACCGGACAATCAAGTTATATCGTTAACAGACATCTTATATTTATGCAAATTAACTTTTAGATTAGCAAATAGCACTTCGGGGATATCATGATTAACTGTATTTAACCTGACAAACAACTTCTAAAATTTGCATTAAATATAGTCATTGGTATTCAATATTATTTATAATGCTCCCAGTGGTCTTGAAAACCATACAGTATACTGAAGTATTAAATCAAAAAGCATAGCTGGTTACTAAGATATATATCAAGAAATATGTAACAATATGAACATGTATATGCAAATTTAATTTTTCAGATTAACCAATGGCACTGCTGGGATAACATGTTCAGCTGTACTGGAATGTTCAATGAAAACCTGACTAGCAACTTGTAAAAATTTTGAGATTATAATAATTGAGACGATGAACCTGTCTGACACTGTGGTTAGATACATCACACATGTCATTAACTCTTCATAATTCATTTGGTTATTTGCTAAATATGCAAAATCTTTAATGACAAATGGAAGATATAATGCTGAGTGTGACGGTATACCATCAATAAAAAAAAATTGTCTAACTGGTCAAACCAGTTGAAGTTGAAAATACTTTGTCACTTTTGTTATATACATTTATAAATAGGAGGAATTAATTATAAAAAATGAAATTTAAGTTCTTAGAATATCCAGTCTCCAGAACAACACATGATGTACAAGTCATGTTAATTTTTACCTTTAAACCTTTATATCTTTGCCCTTTTGAAAGATAAATTGCTTAAAACTCACTCATTCAGTTCTAAAAAGAACTGGTTTCTTCACTTGGTCATATTTATATCACATTACACAAAACAACCCAAGATTCACCCCAAGTCAGTAACGCTTGGAAGAGTACCGGTAGTTGACATTTAGATAAGATTATAAATATGGTAATAATTTATGTGTCTATCTTTGTTTAACATTATACTTACTATTTCATATTTTAATATACTGTTCAAATGTTACTATCCAACAAGCTGTTTTACTTTTTAGTTGAAATGGTGTTACATGTAGGAATTTTTTGTTTTTTAATAATTTAAGAATTTGTTAGAATATCTGATAACTACATGTGTCTTAAGTATCCACTATTAGAGGGACAGATAGGCTAGCTGTGTATTTGCATTTGAAATGGACAAAAACCTTATTATTTTCAAACTGATCAGTACTAAAACTCAATTAAAATCTTGAGGACTGTAATCTTTGCATAACATTAATGTATTTTTACAAACGTATTGGTAGATACCCAGTACTGCTACTGCTTAAATACTGATATTGGAGGATATTTTTCTTTCTTAATTGAATAACTCTTTTTCATATATCATAAGACTACAGCTATGAATCAATGATTAAAATCAAACAAAGTTCTAATGGTAAATAATAATAAAATCATTATTTTTTTCTTCTCAAAGTCAAAATACTTGGTACATTGAGGCTTAGACATCTGTCTTTAAATATTTCTAATTCAAGTTCTTGTTCATTTTTTGATATTGTCCCTGGTGTTCTGCTTGTATAATCTCTTTTTATGAATCTTACTGCCCTGTTTTGAATTCTTTCTAGTTTGTCTATAATGTCTTTCTGGTAGGAGTTCCAAATGGTAGCCCCATATTACATTACTTATCCTACAAGTGTAATGTAGGCTGTTTATCTATAGGTTTCTAGTCTGCTCTATGTTTGCTCTGTTTGACAAAGTGTAAAAAATAAAATGAGTTGACAAGAAGTAAAGGATAACATCAATTTATTTCATTAGATATTTGGCAGTCTGAAGAAGTTGCCGATGCTGTCAGGCAAAATTAATGACACTTTTTTCTGACCTTCAATATGCCTGATAATGTCATTAAACATGTTGTGACAATGTGTTAATGAAAGCATAATTAATAAAACAATTTCATATGAATGTTAACCTCTGTGGTATAAAATTCCTATAATCATCACTTGCGCCCTCCCTTGCTCTTCCAAAGAATTAAAATCAAGAAAATTACAAAGAAAAGTTTTGACTTCACTCTCACCCTGCAGTCATTTTCGGGTATGACTAAAACACGAAAGGAACTTATCAAAATGGTATTTTCAAGAGTCATGATTTTATTGTGGATTGTTAAAATACTAAATATTATTTATAAAATTCGTAAACTTTAAGTCCAGTATATAAAAAAAAATTCCGGGGCTCAGTGGATCCGCAGTATACAGTACACTTAGCCGTTTCGTGCGAAAGGAATGTTTTTCTTCCAGTACATTATTCTAGGCGTTTATCTTTTTCATGTATCACGCTTACTTTTTCATTACTTTGCCAAATATTACAATAAGGTAAGTGTTTAAGTAACATATATCGCATTTGACGACAACAGTTACAAAAAATACACAAGCATTCTTCAGTAGTTCAATATTGAGTTCCTTTCTTAGCGAAAGGGATACAGCAGGCATATCTAATATTTGTAATAATAGCTCAAAAATAACATTTTATCATCGAATTTTATTAAACGTGATGGCTTTTCATATTTCATAGATCAAAAACTAAAGTATTACATTTTTGTTGTGATAAAAAATCACTTTCATGTTTTTTGTTAGTTCCTTTCGTTCCTTTCGTCCCTTTCGTACCTATCGTGTTTTAGTCATACCGGTCATTTTCACTGGCCAGGGAGAGCTTAATTTTACACAACTGATTCTCTTTTATGACATTTCATATAAATGTAGCCGGGTACAGGTATTTGGTGATAAATCAATAGGCAATAAGACATGAGTCAGAGTGTCTCGATAGCTCAGTGGTAGAGCGCAGGAACGGCAGTCCTGAGGCCCTGGGTTCGAGTCCCGGTCGAGCCATGATTTTTTCACCACCTGTTACATTTGGCGCCCAACGTAAATAACCTACTGTTTGATATGGCTACTGCTTCGGCACCTCAAGAACTTTTCATAATGTTCTTTGTCTCAAAGAATTCGGGACGAATTCTAAATTTGGAGGGGGAATATGTAGCCGGGTACAGGTATTTGGTGATAAATCAATAGGCAGTAAGACATGAGTGTCTCGATAGCTCAGTAGTAGAGCGCAGGAACGGTAGTCCTGAGGCCCTGGGTTCGAGTCCCGGTCGAGCCATGATTTTTTCACCACCTGTTACATAACAAACAAATTTCATCAGTTACAGTCTTAACAGTCCCAAGTAAAAACAGACCCATGTTGAAAGGGTCCAAAGAAATAGGATGGTCAAATTCCCATTCAAAATAGTAAAAACAGTGCTAACATGGTCAAAACTGTGTCACTTAGGTTAAAACGGAGCCTGTGAGGTTCAACTTGTAATAGTACAAAATTTTAATACATTGTATAAAGAATTATTAATTTAATCCTTTAAAAAAAATTATAATGAAAAAAAAACCGACAATATTGATAAATGATTTGTAAGTTTTGATGAAATTATTGCTACAAATATCCACTATGTTATAATGTTTGAAAAAATAAATACAGGATAATCAATTTAATCTGGTTACGATTTCACTTGGGACAGTTTTGACAGGATACCCTTTCGGTTTGATATAATATTTATAAATGTGTGAAAAAATAAAGGGAATGTGCTAAATATATCTTTAATCATATGATGCAATTAATTAGAAGCAAGGAAAAAACACACTGTTTTCACAATTTACTATCGGTGCCGCATATACTGATATAGCATATATTTCCCAAAATCATATTGCATTTTGATCGCATTATCTGGTTAAATATTTTTAGTGGTCGAAGAGAGTGAGCTGCATTTCCTGTGTGGGTCTTGCACTGCTAGGGCAGACAATATTGGTAGAATCAGGTGGAGACCAGTTGAGTCTAAGAGCTAGTCATATTAATAACTTAAAAGTATTGCTTTGCTTTAAACACAAATTAATAAGTATGTTGATTTTCCAGAGGGAAATAATAAAATAAATATTTAAATTCACTCTAACTCAATATTTCGGCACAAGTATGTTACAAATTAATAAGTGTCAATTAGTTAATTATCTAATTATCCACACATTCATAATGGGGCCGTTTCGACCTATCTTCTCACCCAGTTGGCACCGATTCAATCTGGGTCCGATTATAGTTTTATACTTGGGACCGTTTTGACCATTTCATCCTACTATCCTGTTTATCAATCATACGGTGTCCTCTTTGGCAATACCACTGGCCTTACATGTAAAGAATTCCAAAACAGAATGACTGCCCAAAGAAACATTAATCTAATAATACTGTCAAAGAAAAATATCAATGTATTGAAAAATATGTTTAACATTGAATGTTATGACACCCCACCCACTCGGTTTTGTTGACATTTCACGTTTATGGCAGATCTATATTTACTTACGTAACAAATATCGGATAGATGAGGTTATCCGCTGTGATCGAAGTATTTATTGTCTGCCATGATCTTAAAACTGGATGGTGGTATCCACTGTGCAGTATTACGTGTTCACACATCTTGAAATATTCACACACTGCCGATGCACGAGTAACAATTTTCTCACGTCGTTATCGGAGGTCAAGGTAAAGGGAATCCTTTAGTGAACCAATCGCTGACAAGTGATTGACGTCATAGAGTAGCGGCATAAGAAAAAATACCATAGGTACAGTACAGCTGAAAATCATCGCACACATCCCTTCTTCTTCTTCCTTGATGTACATAACCCACTCTGGGGTATTGTCGTACATGAGTGTATGTACAAAGATGTGTGTACGGCGCGCATGTATGTACAGTGCAGAGTAAAAACGGTTAAAACAGGCAAATTCTCAGTTTACCCCAGCGTCACCAGGCCTCTCTTGAAAGCCTCTACGCTATCGACAGAGATAATTTGCATGGGAAGCTGGTTCCACAGTCTGATAGCAGAGGGAAAGAAAGAGTGCAGATAGGCGTCTGTACGACAAAAGGGTAAGAGGTAGCGGGTGCCGTGCCCGCGGGTATTTATGGCTGATGGGTGAAGGAAGGTTTCTGGAGGGATGTCAATGAGGCCATGAACAATCCTATAGACCATAACTAGCTTGGCATGGGAGCGTCGTTCGTCAAGGGGCTGCCATCCTAGATCAGCTACCATCTGGCTGGTGCTGCACGTGGTGAGATAATTCCCCTTCACGAAGCGTGCTGCTCTACGCTGTACAGCTTCGAGGCTGCTGATGCCAGCTTTGGTGTGGGGGTCCCAGGCAGAACTTGCATATTCCATGACTGGCCTGACAAGGGTTTGGTAACACTGGGCCTTGATGTTCTGAGGGCAGCTTGACAGGTTTCGTCGGAGGAAAGCAAGGCTGTTGTTAGCTTTCTTTGCAGTTTCTGCTATGTGGTGATTCATGTTTAGCTTCTCGTCTATGCAGACCCCAAGGTATTTCCCCACCTTCACTACTTGGAGCTCGCTGTTGTGGATACAGTATGTGGTCTTGATAGGATTTCTCTTCCTTGTGATGCGGACCACCTCACACTTTGAAGGGTTAAATGACATCAGCCAGTCATGTTCCCATTTTTGGAGCTTGTCTAAGTCGTCCTGCAAGGCTTTGGCATCTTCTGTGGTGCGGATTCTTCTATACAGGAGACTATCATCGGCGAAAAGCCGTGTTGGGGATGTAGTGTGAAGTGGTAGGTCATTGATGTACAGGAGGAAGAGAAGAGGTCCGATCACTGATCCTTGAGGCACGCCGGAAGTGACAGGTGCTGTATCAGAGGACTCTCCTTCCACCAAGACTTGCTGGGTCCTATCTGTTAGGAAGCTTTGTATCCATTTCAGCAGGTTACCCCTGATTCCATAGTGGCTGAGTTTAATGGCTAGCCGCTTGTGAGGTACTCTGTCAAAGGCCTTGCTAAAGTCAAGTAGTACAGCATCAATCTGTTCCCCTTCATCGAGGCTCTTTGCAAGATCATTAAGGGTGAGGATGAGCTGGCTCTCCGTTGACCGCTTCTTCCTGAACCCCTGTTGCTGATCGGAAAGTATCCGATGTTTGTCAAGATGGGACATGATCTGGCTGTGAAGGATGTGCTCGATCAGCTTGCTGCATATTGAGGTGAGCGATATGGGCCTGTAGTTGGCAGGATTGCAATGTTCACCCTTTTTAAAGATTGGTGTGACATGTGCATGTCTCCAGTCTGATGGCACTTCCCCCTGAGCGATAGAGGCAGAAAAGAGTAAAGTTAATGCAGGTGCCAGTCCGTCAGCATGGTCCCTCAGAAACTTAGATGGAATGTTGTCCGGCCCAGTTGCCTTGTGTGGATCGAGGTCAGCTAGGAGTTTTCTCACACCTTCAGCATGGATGGAAAAGCCTGGAACTTCTGGATAAGGGCTGGTTCCTAGAGAGGGACTGTTTGTTAAGTCCTCTTTTGTAAAAACACTACTGAATTGGGCATTTAGTATGGCTGCTTTGGTGGCAGAAGCGCTATGCAATGTCCCTTCTGACTTCAAAGGTGATATGCCACTGCTGTCGCATCTTTTTCCTTTGATAAGGGAGTACAGTTTCTTTGGGTTACGGTCAGATGAAACCATGTCACTGATGTAACTGTTGTAAGCTCTTCTGCACTCATAGCGTGTGTCTTTACAGAGTTGCTTGTACTGGGCCCTGTCTGCCTCTGATCCAGTAGCCTTTGCCTTATGATAGGCCCTCTTCTTTCTTCTTGAGAGGCGCTTAGCTTTCCGGGATATCCATGGCTGGTTGAAGCGAGTGGAAGTCATCTTTGATGGGACATGTTTCTGGATGGTGGAATCAACAAAAGATTTGAACGTCTTCCAGAGAGTGTTGATGTCAGTATATTTGGTATACCTAGCTGTGTAGTCTGCAGTGAAGTCATTTATAGCTGAGTTTATGTCTGCAGTGTTGGCCTGTTTCCAAAGCAAGATCTTCCTTGGCGCTGCTTTTAGCCTTGTTGCTGAGGTTTTGGCCAAGATAAAGACTGCATCGTGGTCGCTGATGCCTGGTAAAGGTTTGGAGCGTTCTATCAGGGATGGTCGGTTTGTTATAAAGAGGTCTAAAGTGTTGTTTCCTCTTGTAGGAAAGGTGACGACCTGTTCTGAGCTGGTATCCAACACTGCATCAATGAAGCTTTGATTTATCTGTTTGGAGTTATTGTTACCCTTTACAGTGTAGGTATGCCAGTCGATATCGGGTAAGTTGATATCTCCTGCTAGCCATATAGTTGAAGAAGGGTAAGCAAGATGGAGCTGGCGGAATTGGGCACAAACTTCATCAATGTAAGTCTGGTCACTGTTTGGTGGCCGGTATACTGAGGCTAATATAAGTGGATCTTTGCCTTTGCACACAAAGGATGCAACAGTGAATTCTGCAGATGAATTTATGTTTAAGTCAGTGCCAGATATGGAGTCCTTAGCAGCAATGATTACGCCACCATGCCTGTCTTGTGTACGGTCTTTCCTAGATATGAAGTGGTAGCCTTTTGGGAGAACTTCTCGCTCATGTACAGCAGGGTATAGCCACGTCTCACTGCCGATGATGATGTCAGGATTTACTTCTTCAATTTGGAGCCAAAAAGATGTACGTTTCGCCCTGATACTTTGGAAGTTAATAATGAGTATCCTTAGGTTAAGATGTTCATTTTGTCTGTAAGTTGTTCTCTTTGGGTGCACTGGTGATGAAGTAAGTTGAGGGGACCCTAAAGAAATATCAACAGAACTGAGGCTATGGGAATTTGTTTCATCTGGAGTGTGTGGCGTGTCAGAAAGGATACTGTAAGTGTTTTCTGTGGCAATGGACGAGTGTACAGACTCAGATGATAAGGTGTTGAAAAGAGTAGAGGAGAAGTTTGGTACCCCACAGCTGAAACAGATCCAACTAGTGTTGGATGTAAGACATCGCTTTCATAATAATTCATTTATGCATCAGTAGCAATAGATCTAAATAAAAATATAGACGATCATAATAATTTTTTTTATGAATGCAGATCTATGAAATCTAGATATTCAGGATTTATTTGTCTTGTTGCTCGTGCAACTTCACTGGTGTAATTATCACAACACAGTGTGTATTATGCACCGTGTGAGACTCTACTTTCAATTTGGGGACGATAAAGTAAGAGATTAAACTCTCTCTTGTAGTTTTTTGTTTTTAAACTCACATACACCTGGAGATGGGAGAAGATAAGGATCAGATAGTTGAGGGGATCTACCTGGGCAATATCACTGCCACAAATGACTTGGAGGCCCTGAAGAAAGAGAACATCACATATATTCTTGGGATAGATGCACAACCTTTAAATCACATAACTGTAAGTAAGGTGACGTCGTTTAGTAGTAACAAACCTGATTGCAATTGAGAAGGTTGTGGTCCTTGTGGATTCAAACACCATTTATGTGCAAGGATTTTTCATGACCTTCCAAAGCACAAAGTACTGGTTCAATCCAAGAACCATTGAGAGGGATTGATGAGTATAAGTTATGAGAACTTGTCTCCCAATCAACGTAAAAGAAATTAGTTTAAACTAAATTTTAAGTAAGGTTTGATTCCTACTCATCTGCTTCTTTTAGGTGAAAAAGTAAAACTGTGTGACGATGGGTCGTCACGGGTATAAGTACAATCTCTGACAACTGCGACAGGGAGTTGACTCTTTGGCTCAGTGGTTAGAGCATTGGGCTATCACGCCGGCGGACCGGGTTGATTCCGGGCCGTGCCGTGTTTGTTACAACTGTAAATCTTCATAAGTAAGTGCTGTGTTGGCTGTGATATGTTACAGAAGATATGAATCACAATAGATGTGAACCTTGGACGATGTGATACATTTCGTGGGACATTATGAATCTGTTTATTTATGATACAATGTGCATCACTTTGTATAATACATTTATATGTAATATAATCCAACAGTTAGCAATGATTTTCAGACAAATAGATAAATAAGACACTGACTGCTTAAATTTTTTCACATGAAATAAATTTGCATTTTGTGTTATATCCTTATGTCTTGATGCATGTTTGTATTCTGAAAATTAAAGATATGTTGTGTCATTTACAGCCGTTGGCACAGGAAGGTTTAAATAACATGTTGTTAGATAGGTGTCAAAATCGATCAACACTTAACTTCTCAATATATAACAAGATGTGTTTAATATATTATAAATGTCAGATATAACATAAATATTGTGTTGCATATTATTATGTAAGGTTCATATCATCCCCAACTAACAGTTCAAATATCTCAATAAAAGGTTCACATTGTCCCGGTTCGCATCGATCATGGTGCGCATCGTCTGACACCCATATATGAGCATAGAACAAAATGTTTTATTATAATTACATCATACAAATTTTACAAGTTGATAAATTTGAATTCAAACCTATTTCTTTTATATTGGTAAATTTGAATCAGATGGAAAAAGAAAACTGTTTTTTGTCTACCTGTATGATTTTAATTTCTTGCTGAAGCATATTTAATTCCATGCCTTTAGATACTTGTCAGTCAACCATACAAGAAGTCCTTTTTTAGGGATTAATAACCCTGTATAATAATTTAAATATCACATAGCATTTATCCAATCAGTAGCCAAGTGTGACCAAAATAAATTGAGAAAAAAAAAAGTTCAAATTTTGAGCTATGAAACTGAGTAGTGTCTGAAATTTATTTTATGATATGATGTTCTACAAGGAATGATTGTATTGATGTTTTCAGGACGGAGGGGGTATCACATACAAGTTTGTACAGAAGCTGGACATGCCAGAATATGACCTCCTCTCACATTTTGATGAGTGTTTCACATTTATAGACGAGGCCCTCAGTGTAAAGGGTAGAGGAGTCCTGGTTCACTGGTCAGTATCTTGTAGAGATATCAAGCAACACTGAGTTTTGTACTTCTTGATATAGAACATTCTTTTGTGGTAGATGGACTAATTTTTATACAGAAAGTCTGAAGTTTGATTCCAGGTTTGAAGTTGTAGGATTTCTGGGGTGGGGGTGGAGGGCTCTGTGGCCGAGTGGTTACTGTCAATGACTTATTATCACTTACTGATTTAGCCCCTCACTGTTGTGGGTTCGAGTCTTGTCACTCAGATTTTTCATGTGAGGAAGCCTTCCATCTGGGTGGTAATAGATTGACTAGACAGTTTGAGGTTTATATATTATTGTAGTACTAATATTCACTATTGTGGTATATTAAGGCACTGTCCTGCCTTGCAATAGAGCTGGCTTTTGTTGCAACATGGGAAAGTGACTTACTTGCATACTAAAATTTCAAAGTTTATACCAAGCTTAGGGTAGAAAAAAATTGCATATGTTCTGGTTTTTTGTCCATGTATATCTGCCTTAGTATATAAGGGCAGTTCTAGACCTGATAAGTCATATACATGACTGTATCAGGATCATGTGACAGTGTGGTATCATGTTGCTTTTCTATGGTATGATACCACAATGGTACAGCACTATATCTGTCTCATATTCCAGTAGAGTTAATTCCCCAATTGACAGAAATATTGTAATAGGAAGTTAATTTTAAGCAAACAGACCAATACACCTTCTTATACATTGACAAATTCATAAAAAAATTATTCTGTTGTCTCAAGAGGTCCTGGAATTTGTATAAGATTACCAACAATCACACAATCATTTTTTTTTCTACAGTTGGACACAGGTAGTTGCTTTCCTTCAGATCTTCATGTTGATGGAAACCAGAGCCCTGAGAAAACACGTGTCCAAGCAAATAACAATACAACTCCAGACTGACCTTGTATCAAGCCCATAATGTATTGGTAAAGAGCTAGTGTGTTAACATTACGTAATCTGTACAGTCATGTCTGGTATCATAGAATGATGTGATGTGGTAGTGATATCTATAACAAGGTTTGTTTTCCGCAGCATGGCTGGAATGTCACGGAGTGCCACCATAGTGATCGGGTACCTGATGTCTCGACACAAGATGCCGTTACAAGAGGCACTAGGCACGGTGAAGGAGAAGAGACCAAGAATCAGGTGAACATTAACACTGCTTTTATATCTATCATTTGTCCCTTACCTGGACCTGTCATGATAAGTCTCCTATATGAAAATTAAGGTAATACATTGATCATTAAATTGTAATCATGGTCCATTGTGTGATCATGGGAATTTTATAATAAATGTAAGCAAAAGAAAAAAAGAGCCTATAACTCCAAGTCAGTGGAGGCTTGCATCTGCACTGAAGTCTTTTCTAAAATTTGAAGAATCATGATTATAATTTAATGATGGATGGAATACCTTAAAAATTTTACAGTTTATTTATTCCTTCATATGATATCTTTTTTTCTTCATGGAAACAGACCAAACCCGGGGTTTATGGAGCAGCTGGAATTGTTTGATAAGATGGAGGGAAGTCTAGACGTGACCAGTGAACTGTACCGTCGCTACCGCCTGAACGTCCTCACCCATAGGATCCAGTCAGGTACCACACCTATCCCAGTATGGTCTACCCTTGATAACCTCCCGCCACTCAGATGCTCCATTTTAAAACATGATATACTGTAGGAAATCTAGATCAGACTGCACACTTAAAACAGGGTTTACAGCTTGAATCTGTATACATGTATAACCTGATGAGCTGTGAATTTCTTGCAAGCTTGCTTTAATTCTACCAATCATATTCAGGGCTAAGTAACCCTTACTGTTAATATTTAGGAGCAAATTTTATTGTCCACGTCTTATAATTAGTAGGGGGTGTTTAATGTCTGTGCCTCAGTTACATGCTTTTATTCTAAGTGCACAATTTTATGCTAAGCTGCCCCACTGTATTGTTTCTCATAGAAAATATAAGAATATTTCATTCCTTAACAAATAACAGACTATATAAGACTTTACGAACACAATATTGATCTTGAAGTGAAATAAGTTTGATAGGCAGGTTTGTGTTTGAAAATTTGTACCATATCAGAGAATACGATTCATGCAGAAAGACATTCTCTAATTTTTTCCTGATACAGGCAGCTTGGATGAAGTGAAAGAGACAGAACTCTGTGACCTTGACCCAGCCTCTACTGAGGACTTCTACAGGTGCTGGAAATGCAGGTAAGTTTGTTATTTTCCATTTGCAATAGATAATGTCCATATTGGATAGTGCAGACTTACAACCCTTTATGCAGTTTGATGATTTAAGATTTATCTTCAGCATAGAACCATTAAAACATGCTTCAGTATAACACAATAGTCATTATAACTGGACAGGATTTCACTTTCCCCATTATAAAGAAAAAAGGGATTTTTTTTCAAAACAAAATAGAATTGGTATTAAGGCCTCTTCCCCATCCAAACATCAAACATAAGAAAGTTTTTTAACACTTAAATGGAGATTAGGCACTTTACTGAAGACTGTTATCAGCATAACCATAGTTACAGGAGACTGGACTGGATCACCAGACCTAGGGATAATGTGACTGGGTGTTGTAATATGCCAGCCATAGTCTATAGTATCATGACACAGTGAGGCAGCAATTCATCAATAAAGTCTCCAAATAACACAAATACTGTACATTTAATGGATCATGACAACCAGGCAAATTATGCTTAAATAGTTTTTGCTAAATTCTAATATTTCTGCTCTGAAAGGCTGTGGAATTGTTCCCCTCCCAACTGTTGTTGTCAGTGCTTATTCTGATATAGATTGCTTCGAATGATAAGAAAAAACATGAAATTTATGTCACATGTATTTAGTTGAAACCTACAAGAATGTTTTTTATGTTTCCAGGCGAGCATTGTTTCGCAAAACAACCATAATGTCTCACCCAGTAGGGAGAGGGGAAGCAGCATTTGACTGGAGAAGTCGGGTACCAGCCAGCCAGAGACCAGCAGATATAACACTGGACCAGTCTGGGGAAGTGTGTGACAAGTCCCTGTTTATAGAACCAGTCAAGTGGATGGCAGAGTTCATTAACAAGATAGAGGGGAAGGTCAGTCTGCTTTATTAGTCCCCTACCAGTGTTTACACTGGAAGGGACTATAGGTTTGCCCTCTGTTTGTCTGTCCGTCCAGATGTCCGGAAATCCTGTGATGAACTTAAAAACCATTTAAGATAATATTATGAAACTTGGTACATGAATAGATAGCAGTATGGAGATTCTGCAAGTCACTTTTTTTGTCTCAGACCAAAATTCTGGTTGCTATGGTAATGGAAAAATTATGCATATCAGCGATAGGGGACTCATGTGTTGTGTGCAACACCAGTTAGTTGTTTAATCAGTAATAAGCACTCTACCAACAAATTAGTACAGTATCAGGATTGTGTAACTTGGCGGGGTGTCACACCATTCTGAGACAGGTCTATATCTGTCTTGTGTGGACGAAATTCCCAAATGAATGAATCAGAGTCTGAAGGATCATAAAGTGAAATTTTAATCTTGAATTCTATAACAGGAGGACTGAGATCCAAAGTATTCATCATACAGTGTCTTTAGAATATGACCTTGTAAGTATAATGGCTAATAAGCTATGTCCTATTATATTTCAGATTAATTGCCCCAAATGTCAGTCAAAACTAGGATCCTTCACTTGGTATGGTATGTATGAAATCTTAAATCAGTATATTATCTAGCATATCATTACTTTTATCCCCTGCTTCAAAATGGGTGCTATATATAAATCATGATTATATTGTCAGTCACATCCCATCATGTCATGTCTCTTCATGTCATGTCTCCTCATGTCATGTCCCATCATGTCATGTCTCTTCATGTCATGTCTCTTCATGTCATGTCTCTTCATGTCATGTCTCTTCATGTCATGTCCCTTCATGTCATGTCTCTTCATGTCATGTCTCTTCATGTCATGTCTCTTCATGTCATGTCTCTTCATGTCATGTCTCTTCATGTCACGTTTCTTCATGTCATGTCTCTTCATGTCATGTCTCTTCATGTCATGTCCCTTCATGTCATGTCTCTTCATGTCACGTTCCTTCATGTCATGTCCCATCATGTCATGTCTCTTCATGTCATGTCTCTTCATGTCACGTTCCTTCATGTCATGTCCCATCATGTCATGTCTCTTCATGTCATGTCTCTTCATGTCATGTCCCATCATGTCATGTCTCTTCATGTCATGTCTCTTCATGTCACGTTCCTTCATGTCATGTCCCATCATGTCACGTTCCTTCATGTCATGTCTCTTCATGTCATGTCCCATCATGTCATGTCTCTTCATGTCACGTTCCTTCATGTCATGTCTCTTCATGTCATGTCTCTTCATGTCATGTCCCATCATGTCATGTCTCTTCATGTCACGTTCCTTCATGTCATGTCCCATCATGTCATGTCTCTTCATGTCATGTCTCTTCATGTCATGTCCCATCATGTCATGTCTCTTCATGTCACGTTCCTTCATGTCATGTCTCTTCATGTCACGTTCCTTCATGTCATGTCTCTTCATGTCATGTCTCTTCATGTCATGTCCCATCATGTCATGTCTCATCATGTCATGTCCATCATGTCATGTCTCATCATGTCATGTCTCTTCATGTCATGTCTCTTCATGTCATGTCCCATCATGTCATGTCTCTTCATGTCATGTCTCTTCATGTCATGTCTCTTCATGTCATGTCCCATCATGTCATGTCTCTTCATGTCATGTCTCTTCATGTCATGTCCCATCATGTCATGTCCTCATGTCATGTCCTTCATGTCATGTCCCATCATGTCATGTCCCTTCACATCATGTCATGTCCCTTCACATCATGTCATGTCCCTTCACATCATGTCATGTCCCTTCATGTCATGTCCCTTCACATCATGTCATGTCCCTTCACATCATGTCCCATCATGTCCATGTCACATCATGTCATGTCCCATCATGTCATGTCCCCTGCATGTCACATTCCTTCATGTCATGTCATTTCATGTCACGTCCCATCAAGTCATGTCCCATCATGTCGTGTTCCTCCATGTCATGTTCCTTCATGTCATGTTCCTTCATGTCATGTCTCATCATGTCGTGTCCCATCATGTCATGTTCCTTCATGTCATGTCCCATCATGTAGTGTCCCATCATGTTATGTCCCATCATGTCATGTCCCATCATGTCATGTCTCTTCATGTCATGTCCCATCATGTTATGTCCCTTCTTGTCATGTCCCATCATGTCATGTCCCATCATGTTATGTCCCATCATGTCATGTCTCTTCATGTCATGTCTCTTCATGTCATGTCCCATCATGTCATGTCCCATCATGTTATTTATGTTGATTCCAGGTTTGAAGTTGTAGGATTTCTGGGGTGGGGGTGGAGGGCTCTGTGGCCGAGTGGTTACTGTCAATGACTTATTATCACTTACTGATTTAGCCCCTCACTGTTGTGGGTTCGAGTCTTGTCACTCAGATTTTTCATGTGAGGAAGCCTTCCATCTGGGTGGTAATAGATTGACTAGACAGTTTGAGGTTTATATATTATTGTAGTACTAATATTCACTATTGTGGTATATTAAGGCACTGTCCTGCCTTGCAATAGAGCTGGCTTTTGTTGCAACATGGGAAAGTGACTTACTTGCATACTAAAATTTCAAAGTTTATACCAAGCTTAGGGTAGAAAAAAATTGCATATGTTCTGGTATTTTGTCCATGTATATCTGCCTTAGTATATAAGGGCAGTTCTAGACCTGATAAGTCATATACATGACTGTATCAGGATCATGTGACAGTGTGGTATCATGTTGCTTCTCTATGGTATGATACCACAATGGTACAGCACTATATCTGTCTCATATTCCAGTAGAGTTAATTCCCCAATTGACAGAAATATTGTAATAGGAAGTTAATTTTAAGCAAACAGACCAATACACCTTCTTATACATTGACAAATTCATAAAAAAATTATTCTGTTGTCTCAAGAGGTCCTGGAATTTGTATAAGATTACCAACAATCACACAATCATTTTTTTTTCTACAGTTGGACACAGGTAGTTGCTTTCCTTCAGATCTTCATGTTGATGGAAACCAGAGCCCTGAGAAAACACGTGTCCAAGCAAATAACAATACAACTCCAGACTGACCTTGTATCAAGCCCATAATGTATTGGTAAAGAGCTAGTGTGTTAACATTACGTAATCTGTACAGTCATGTCTGGTATCATAGAATGATGTGATGTGGTAGTGATATCTATAACAAGGTTTGTTTTCCGCAGCATGGCTGTTCCTTCATGTCATGTCCCATCATGTCATGTCCCTTCATGTCATGTCCCATCATGTCATGTCCCTTCTTGTCATGTCCCTTCATGTCATGTCCCATCATGTCATGTCCCTTCTTGTCATGTCCCATCATGTAGTGTTCCTTCATGTCATGTCCCATCATGTCATGTCCCATCATGTCATGTCCCTTCTTGTCATGTCCCATCATGTAGTGTTCCTTCATGTCATGTCCCTTCTTGTCGTGTCCCATCATGTAGTGTTCCTTCATGTCATGTCCCATCATGTAGTGTTCCTTCATGTCATGTCCCATCATGTCATGTCTCTTCTTGTCATGTCCCATCATGTCATGTTCCTTCATGTCATGTCCCATCATGTTATGTCTCTTCTTGTCATGTCCCATCAAGTCATGTCCCTTCTTGTCATGTCCCATCATGTAGTGTCCCTTCTTGTCATGTCCCATCATGTTATGTCCCATCATGTCATGTCCCATCATGTCATGTCCTTCATGTCATGTCCTTCATGTCATGTCCCATCATGTCATGTCCCTCATGTATGTCCCATCATGTCATGTCCCTTCTTGTCATATGTCCCATTCTACACTCACAGCACAGAAAGTTTGGTAACTGTTGTTGATAATGCCTTTACACTAAGAATAATGATTCATAATGATAAGACCAGTCTGCAGAGAAGTGCAGATAACTCTGTCAAGGATTTTGTTTGAATTATAGCCCTCTTTCTTTGTCAGTGTGGTATGCGGGGGTATTAATCACCTTTAGTGATAGTTCTAGTTAATTGTCTGTAATACAGTGGCTGCTGCTATTTTATGCTATGGTAGGCTACTGTTACAGTTTACTTGTAATTTATGCTTAAATTAATAACTTTTTACATACTGCCAGTAATTAAATGCTTAAGTAGATATTCTGTGATAGTGTAATGTGATTATGTACACTATTGTAGAACACCAGTAACAGTTTACCTGTAATATTACAGGTGAGAAATGTCCATGTGGAGCCTGGGTGGCACCTGCGTTTCACATCCAGAGTTCAAAGGTCGACCGTGTGAAGGCAGTTTCAAAATTACCAGCCAAAATTTCTGTGCCACCTGCATTGACTCCAAACAAAGGGCAGACAACTGTGGATACCTCAAACCCAGGGGAGATGACCCTAGAGGGAGACAATCTTCCTAAACAAATGGAGAGTCTTACAGTATCAAGATAGCGGGTAACAAGACTAGCCCTCATGTACAGAATGAGGTCCTCTTATGTCTTACTTTTACCGCTATAACAAAGTTTTGTGGATCAACCCTGTTGTCATGCTTGAATATATACAATAATACACTCAATGTTTTAACTTAGAGTGTATTCTGATGATTGCAACAGTAAAGGGAAGCATGATATTAATGTTATAGTCCTTTCATCATTTACTGGAGAAAACTGTTTATGTATATTAACAGGGAAAACATTCAACATTTTGGCAGTCAAAAAATGAAAAAGATTATGTCCGAATACATTTAATCAGAAAAAAAAAATATGATTTTGTCTCAAAATCAGCATAGAGCTATGATAAGTTATTCCAGTGTGAGGCCAAAAAAAAGTTAAAAAAAACCAGAACAACACATAGATGGAAATTTGATTCAAAATCTTTATATTGTGAATACTTGTTGACTTTAATGATCATTATCATACAATTGTTATGTCAACCAAGGTAACAAGTTTAAAAGTATCTTGACATGAACCATTTTCCTGGTAAAAAACTTTTATTCAAAGTGTTAATCTTGCTAAATGATTTAAAACAATAAATGTTTTATACTTAAAAGCTCTGCAGATCCATTATAGCGCTGTTGCAGGTTCAAAAACGCATTATATTGGACCGTGTTGAGAATATTCACAAAATTATTTTTTACATTATTTGCCGATAGAAAGCTAATTTTGCTGACGTTTTACACATATTTAGTGATTTAAATGTTAATATATTTTGTGTAATACTCGTAGCTCTTGAGGTATAGATAATCCAAATAAACTTTAGAACTGATTTGTCAAAGGTCAAGGTCATAAGGTCACTGACAATCACACTGACCCAGGTCATATCTGGACATCATATTTACCCATAATTCACAAAGCTGGTTGTAAGTTGTTCCTTTTAGAAGATATCTCGTACAGTTACTACCTTTCAATGTTTACAGAAATTAAACAGTCTGATAACCAATAGCTACCTTGGATATCACGTGATCAATGATTGACCTTGTTTACAAAAGAGAACCCATGGGTTTGTAAACAAGACCCCATAATAGATCATTTCATCAAAAGAACGGCAATACCTGGTATAATTCACCGATTTTAATTAACCAAACAGTGACTGGGGAAAAGCTCAAGTGAATGTTATATTTCCTTTTTAATAATGTATGAAATTTTAACACCAGTGTCTAGGTGTCTTGATGCTCGTTGATTTACGAAGTTTTTTATCTTATTTTGGAGTAATTATCTGTAAAAGCATAAAACATAGTGGATATTATGTTTTACAATAATGTGTCTAGAGATTATAAACATAATTTTCATTACCTTGTTTGTTTTTCAAAGAAAAAAGTCAAGGTATTGTCATCACTCTAGTGGCTTCGTTTTTGGTGGTGAAAAACTTTTGCCTTGGCTGTAACTTCTAAACTATCATTTAAGCTTCTGTCATCAAACTTAACATACTTATTCACTGTCACATGGGCTACATTCTTATCAAGGGCCAAAACTATTAGGTCCATGTACACTTATTTTATCTCCCTTAAAAAAAAAAAAACAAATAACAAAAAAAAACTCTTTACAGACGAGCGTTGGCATCCGCTTGCGAGGCTCTTGTTCACATGTATATTTTCTTATAACCAAGAGTATATTTGTTTCAAAAGAATTAAATAAATTTATGTTCTTGATATATCAGTTGAGCTGTCTTGTTGACTTTATTAAAGTATCTTTGTCATGGACACTTCTTATTAACACCCAACCACTGTCTGTAGCTATGAGGCATGTCATTCTACTCCATGTTACTGCATACCATACTGAGAGCAAAACTAGATTTGGGGGTGTATAAAAACGTGTAGATGGGTATTGGTTGAGCGATATAATTTTAAATCAAATTGTAAGAAAGATATTGATAACGTTTTGGCAGCATGCCCACTATGTGGAAAACACAGGAAGGGAAATATTTGCCTTGTCAAAAAACACTGATGGGGAAATGTCCGTGCTTCACATGTATGATTTAAATTTAGTTGATCTTTCTTTTCAACAATGATAAGGTCAATTAAGTTAATAAAGTAATATAAATATGACTGGATGAATAGAGAGAGAAAGAGAATAAAAAGAGCATTCTGTAAACTTGCTTCAAAATTATTGAATAAATATGTAAAAAATGTTCATACTTTAACCTCCGTGTTTTAAAATTTAATAATCAGTAAGTGAAGCAAGTACCTAAAATCAAACGTCCTTTAGCCAATGGCATATGAACCTAAAATACTAAAATACCTATATGAATTATAAAAAATAAAATTAAACAAATCTGATCTGAATGATACAGAAATACATGTATTGGTGAAAGAGACTGGAATTTGAACTTTAAGTTTGAATTTTTTTTTTCTCCAATGCGGATGCTTACTGTTAGTTGACGGGATATGTTCATATTGGAGAAATACCTTCAGGAAGTGTGAGTTTAGAGCCCTGGGTAAACTGGTTTGACCCTTAATCTCTCTTAATATTCATGCACAAATTTATGATTTAATGATTATTAATTAACTGAAATTTAAATAATATATGAAACAGTTTTTTTTTCTTTGCTCCGCAGACTTACTAAAATCTGACCCCAATGTTATAAAACTTTTTCCAGCTAAACTCAGTTTGAGACTGAAACTTGGTTTGCTTATTTTATATATATCAAAACAAACTGAGTAATTTTGATAGTGAATTTTATGTAAATTGTAGTAGGGGCTGATTTTGAAACAGAGAAAGCATAGCAAAATTTGAAAAACTTAACTGACTAGTACAATTAAACTTTGAGAACAAACTCGAGTTGACCACGAAAAATGTTTATAACCTCGGGGCCTGAGCTTCAATATTGTATGAGCAAACAGAGGAGACCCATTAGGAGCTGTCTGATCATGGCCCCCTCTGTTTGCCAATGCCTCAAAATGAGTCTACATGAAGCTTAAAGCGCCCCAGTTGGTCCTATTGCCGACTGACCGTTCCAATGCGGTAACTGTTGGTGTTTTATCCCCCCCAAACACACATTCACTTTCAAAGAAGATGGGTGTATATTGTTTCGCAAATGTCGGTAGGTCCGTCGATAGACCACATGGTTTCCGATCAATAACTAAAGAATTCTTAGATCCACATTCCTCAAACTTCATAGAGTGATTGGTCAGGACTTGTAGATGACCCATATTGATTTTGGAGTCACTTGGTCAAAGGTCAAGGTTACACTGACCTCAAATGTGAAAATTGTTTCCGATCAAAAACCGGAGAACGCTTGGGCCCACATTCCTAAAACCTAAATTCATAGGGTGATTGGTCAGGACTAGTAGATGACCTCTATTGATTTTAGGGTCACTTGGTCAAAGTTCAAGGTCCGCGACAGTGACCTCGAATGTGAAAATTGTTTCTGATCAATAACTGGAGAAAGCTTGGTTTCACATTCCTTGAACTTCATAGGGTGATTGGCCAGGACTAGTATCTCCGTATTTTGTTCCTGGAGAAACCGGTAGTTCATTTGTTCATAAGAATGGGACCTTTATGTCCTTATACAGGTACTTCTGCTAAGCTTATTGACTTCACACATTTTGCACCCTTCATTTATAAAAAGTGTCTTTGATGTTTTCATCTATACTTTTTAAAAAACATTCCAAGCTGATATATAAAACCAGAGTAATATTGTCTAGATATGAGAAAGTTAAAATGAGAAATAAAGAAGGGAAAATATGACTGGTGTAAGTAATCCATTCGGGTAAATTGTAATATTTTATTGTGATGTAAAAATGACGCGCATAGAGAGAGAGAGGAGGGGGGGGGGGAGAATTTATTATTCGTATATATTTCGAATGAACAGGGGTGGGAGAGAGAAAATATGAAATACATAGCATAAAATTTTATTTATACAAAGTATTAAAAATATCTACATAGAAATAGTTAATATGGCAAACAGTTCATATGTCTCTCGGAAGTCAGCTCCTGCGATTGTTTACATGCCTCACGTGTTTCTATCTAAAATATAAGAAGAAATATCTTTTTAAAAATATATGCAGCTTTAATGTGGACAAGAGATATTCTATAAATAAAATAAGTGTCCTGATGTGGATTAAAGTTATGTAGAACGGTCATATGATATATTGTATTTTCTTTTATCACCATTGTATAGAACATTGATATTTTATTTCAGAGGGCCTCGTCTAAAGAAATCTACTTACAATGTTTGTAAACTTACTGAGCTACCTTCTATGAATAAAGATTTTATTATTATACAAATTATTATCTGTGAGTCATTTCCTCAACGGCAGTCAAAATAAGCATAGATAAAACTCTACATCGTATTCGGTGGTGTAAACATCATTGCCATAAAGCGCACCGTCCTCCAGTCATACGATGACGGATAAACAGACTATACTGTAGAAACCTGTAACGCTTGACCCGAAACAAGCCACACAGTGTAGTAGGTGTTTCACCTAGTCATCTGCTTAAGTATAGAAATATTTACCAATGAAAATCGTTAAAATACTCCTTCGGCCCTGTCCTTTTTAGTCGATCTATACTGTCAAACTCTAGCCTGGACTAGTCAAACTCCACCGCAGTAGTTACCCCCCCCCCCCCTTACAGTTGTCGATAACCACTGCCACCAAACTCCGTGCACCGGTTGCGTCACGTTACGCTACTTTAACCACTGCCACCACACAAGTCAGGTGATGATAGTTGAAACCATGTGGTCAACACTCATAATTTTATAAATCAATATTATTTGATTTTTTTTTTATTTATCTCATTATCACGAATGTTATTTTCGTGGAATATGATGAAACTGATGATATATTCAAAACTGAAGTGAAATAGTAAATCCGGCCTATATCAGCCGAAATCTACTTGTGGTGGCAGTGGTTATCGACAACTGTAAGGGGAGGTAACTACTGCGGTGGAGTTTGCACAGCCACCACAAGTAGATTCGGCTGATATAGGCCAGATTGACTTTTTTCACTTTTGAATTTAGTTTTGACTGTATCATACCAGTTTAGTTATATTCCACGAAAATAACATTCATGATTATGAGAAAAGCAAAAAAGAAAATCAAATAACATTAATTTATAAAACCATGAGTGTTAGTCACATGGTTTCAACTATCATCACGTGACTTGTGTGGTAGCAGTGGTTAAAGTAGCGTAGCGTGACGTAACCGGTGCGCGGAGATTGCTATACTGTATACAGTGAAGAAGAACGAAACTTTTTCTTAATCGTACATATTTGTGATATTAATCAAGATTCCAGTGTTGTGTGGTTATTTCTACAGTGCTAGCGCCAGTGGGTTAGACAGCTTCGCAGAAAAATGAACTGCATTTAATAGTAATACTCATTATCAATATTGTCACCATCACGTCATCATCATCACAGACATATGGTTGGTGAATATGTCTATGTCATCGTGTTCGCCGTCGTTTTATTTATTTATTTATTTATTTATTTATTACCCTTGACAAAAATCTTGTTGGCCAAGACGATTGCATTGATCAGGATGATCGCAACAAAGACCACGCAGCCGATCACTATCCCGGCAATCTCACCCTGATTCAGCTCGTCTCGTCTGGAAGTAAAGGGAACTACGTGTTTGTGTCTATATAATCTACATCTAATTAAAAATCAAAGCACTGAGAGTCCTATTGTTACTTTAAATATAAACCGGAACAGACTTGCAGTAAAGGAGAAAGTCAAGTGGCTTGTAATTAGTTTAAATATATTTTATTGTCAAAATGTTTACAAGTACACACATATCATCAACATGGTTATAAATATACAAATGACAAATGGGTCTAGCCACAAGTTCTCTCAACTTAGGTTAAGGCCATTCCCAAACAACATTAATATATTTGCAAAGAGGCTGATCACAATTAATGTCAAATAAATATGTCATGAAAAATATGAAAATTTCTGCATTTAATCAAAATGACAATATAATAAATATATAATTGAGCTATACATTATTTTATGTTTATATGTGCTATAAAGTGAGAGGCTAAGTTTATAAAAGGAAAAGAGAGAGAAATAATAAACAAATACATCAGAAACAATAGACATATGTTGGTAACCGGAATAAGCGTTGGTTATTAGGTTTTTAATAATAAAACCGTAATAACATTTACGAATGATCAAGTAGAAAAACGTTTTGATTCCTCTATAAAGGACTGTACACATAAGAAAATAAACTTATTATCTTCTAAAGTTAAAGATGCAATACCATAAAGTAGTTTTGAAACACTAAGTGGATGAAATCGTCGTGTTTTTCGAAAGAAAGTGATTCTACTATTGTCATATAACTTGCATCTGAAAAAGTAATGGTCTGTAGTTTCATTTTCATCACCACACAAACACATAGGGTCATCTGTTATATGATTTTGAAATAAGTCATGTTTAAGTTCACTACAATTGTTTCTCAATCTTGTATGGATAACCGAATAATGGATAGCCAACAGTATAATATTTGGGAACCTGATGTGCTGGAAACATTTTATTTATATTTGTTTTAAATGTCCAATAAGGATTGTGTCTCTTTTAATGAGTATGGAATACTATTCCACAATGTAATTAAAGAAGGTATTACAGAATTTGCAAATATTGCAGTGCGAATTGGAATAGAGCTTATATTTTGAGGATTCCTTAAATGATATACTGTTCGATTTTCAACGGAGACAGGTAAATGTCATTAAGGTAGTTAGGAGTTAGGCCATTTTTTATCTTAAATGCTAAAATGAATTTCTGATACTTCGTCCTATCTGATAAAGACAACCAACCTATTTCTTTATAGAGATTAGACAAACTTATTGATCATGTGGTTCCAGTTACTATTCTCGCATAATTTTTTCAATGCTTTCCTTTTCATAATCGGTACAATTATCCCAAACAACGGAGGCATATTCAATAATTGGGCGAAGAAATGAGATATAAATACGATTAAGGGAATCTCTGTTTATTTGAAATTTCAGTTTTCTCATCATACCAAGAATTTTGGACGCTGATTGTATTTTATTTTGTTGTGGCTTGTAATTATAACTGATTGATGAATTTTCCACATTAAATGGATCTTGTAGTTAACATATCATTATACTTTGAGGGCCAAACATATTTCAAATAATTTTATTTGCCATATACCTATTAGATTAACCAAGGACATATTACATGTACTTGCCAGAGGTGCGTAAACTGCGGAACTTCATTTATACCAAACCCACTGGTTTATGTCACACATTTCTAAAGTATTTTGCTTCATTGATATATTTCCCGCTTATGCATCGTTGGAGAGTTATTTTTCGTTGTATCGTGACTCTGATACATACATCCTATAAAGAAGATTGTTATGTATTTTATTGACGTAAGATATGTAAAACAAGAAATATCTTTAAAAAAGATATTCGGCGTAGGATGAAAGAAAAACGAGATTTTCATGAAAAGCGCGCGAAAGACCGACGCACAACAAATTTAGTACGCTCTAGAAATAGTTCAGTATTTTTTCTATGAAATATACTTATTTATAGACGGTAATACAAAAATTATATCTGTAAATAGGCTTGTTTGATATTTGTTCATATCATTATTGCATATGACAATTATGATATAAAAGCGTTATTAGTTGTTTTGGTTTTGGCGAATTAATTTTCAATGAGAGCATCTCGGCAGGCTGGAAGAATTCAATATACATAGTAATTAAGGGGTTTCATGTCATAACACGGTGGATTCTTTTTTGTTGTTTTAAATCATTTTCATAAAGTAGCATTCCTCAATTGATGGAAAAGGATTGTATTTAACTTACTGAAATCACTTTCATGTTTACATCAAAAAGAAAAGTAATAACACCAAGCTGAATGATATATACAAGCTGCACCCCTTATTTACAGTAATTTTGTAGTCCATAACGATGCGTTAACCAATAACAGTGGTCCTTTTATTCAGCTTAGAATTATTTACCGCTGTTAGCGTACATTTGATTGGTTTAAGATGCGAGTTGAAATCGAAATTATACAGCTACGCCGAAAAATGCCATACGCCTAACAAAAGCTTATCATGCATCACTTTTAATTAAGCACACACACACACACACACACACACACACACACACACATATATATATATATATATATATATATACATTTTGTACATACTCATGCATATTTACATACATACATACATACATACGAGAACATAAATATACAATATTATTAATGGATACTATATCTGTAATTCTGATAATAACAGAGAGAGAGAGAGAGAGAGAGAGGGGGAGGTTCTCACCCAACACAGCAAGCCGGATAGTAAATATCGACAGTACAGCATTCCTGTTCATAGCTGCAGTAAAGATACTTTCCACTCGGATACTGACCACAGTATTTTGAAAATGTGGCAATTGATTGTGAAGCTGAATACGATGTGTAACAAGCTGGGACACCCGGTGTTACGAACGATCCCGAACTCTCGCACAAATCAGTACACAGATTGATGAGCAGCCCAATATACGTCAGCACAAAAACTCGTGACGTCATGTTGTTATAGCATGCGCAAAACCACCAATAATATTAAATCAGCCGTTTTCCCAGTAGACATAGGATTCCAACTGTGCGACATTTGTCATGTAAGGTGTATTGACTTTAGATGTATGCCAGTTCACACAATTAATTTCGGCACACTGTCGGTAACTTTATTCTTTCCCTATTCAAACATATGTTTTATAAAATCGTTCAAGTTGACTTTAACTGACAAAACCTATTGTATAAAAACATTGATCAATACATGCGTATACTTGTGTATCCAGAAAATATCTTAAAATAAAAGCTTAGACCGAATACGAAAACACTTCCTGTTTTAGCTAAAAAATATTAGATCGATACTTTTGATAAATACATAATTCATATCTAAACTCCATCATGAAGCAGTATATATTTGATCTTTAAACTAGCTGTATCTATTACAAATTCCTCCACTCAAACTTTCATTCATTGAAATGCATGATTTCTGTCCGAACTGTTTCTATATGTTTGTTTGTTTCTTTGTTTGTTGGTTTTAACGTCTCACCGACAGTATTTAAGTCATTTGGAGACGATGTCTACTTGAGACAGATATAGTGCTGCCACACTGCAGTATCACGCCGTAGACATGTGGCATGATACCACACCCAGTCACATTATCCTGACACCGGGCCAACCAGTCCTGCAACTACCGTTATATGCTGAGCGCCAAGCAAGGGAGCTATAACAGTACCATTTTTTACGACTTTGGTATGTCGCCACCGAATCGAAACCCACGACCTCCCGCTCCCGAGGCGGACGCTCTAACCACTCGGCCACCGGGGAAGGTGTTTCTATATATGTACTGCATGACCAATATAATGCACATTTAAAGAACATGTATTATCTAATCACAGGAGATTGATGTTCTATCAATAAATAAGTGATATAATAATAATAATAATTAAAAAACAAAAACAAAAACAAAAAACAACAACAACAATAATCCCTGTTTATAATAATAAAAACACACTTTTTTATATTATAAACGGGGTTTATTTTTTATATTTAATAGCCATATTTCATGTCTGGTCTTTGGATGGAAATATTTCCATGACTTTGTAAAGACATCTGAAAATAAAAAATGTTTCACGGAGATTTTGTTTTTAAATTTTGTTAGATTTCGAGAGATAATACATACAGTGTATTTAAGTTAACATCTAACCCTATAGGGAACAAAGGATTTCTTTAAATGTAAAACTGGCTCTTGAGAAAAACTTATGGTAGTAAGTCATTTTATAATTAAGATTCAGTTTCAAATTTCATGAAGAAATTAAAACTTTACCAAAGAAAAATTGAAATAATCACTAGTTGTCAGGGGAGATAATTCATACTTTTCAACGGAGATAACTCATGAAAACGAAGTTTTCGAAGGGGGGGGGGGGGTATTCAAAAGAACATCAAACACGATATATTTAGATTCATATAGTTTGATATCTCTGAGCTAATATTGTCAAGAAGTAATTTGTATTTGTATGTTTTTGATGGAACTGGTTGCTCAGGATGGGAAAACCTTAAAGGAAATATACTTCCATGTAGGATAAACGTACACCGGATATAGCAGCCCAAATGAGAAGAAAACAACACAAAGTCGTATCTAAGACGGATTTTCTGTTATCAGGTAAGTGCCTATATAAATACTTATTGATTAATATTTCCAATTGTTTTTTTTATTCTGTAAATGTGCAGAAACTTCCAGCTATGTTTGAAAGAAGAAAAAGGTGTCCTTAAACGTGACTGATCACTGAAAATGTTTACTGGTGTTCCAGTTTATCTAAAATATTACTTTATTTGCTTAATATATACAAATTTTGAATCGCACGATTTGTTCCTTTTCTTCAGCTTGTATCATGTGAAAAATATTGTCATAAAGTTTTCTCTTTAAATGATATACCCATGTAAAAGTTTTTTTCAGAGTGTACTGGTTAAGTTATTTTGGGTATAGCTTTATGCAAGAAATAAGTGTATCCTTTCAATGTTCGTGTGTGGACTATAAGGGGAAGATGTTGAAGGACAAAATACTTTACATTTCAAACATGTGATTTTATTTATCTTTACACAGCACAAAGTCCAAAATAATTGATAGTCTAAATAATCTTTATGATGTAACACAAAGTCACTTTAAATTAGTAAACTTTATTCACAAGATACTCTTCAGTGTAGTGACTAATATGCTACTTATCACTCTTCTCGCTGCTAACTCTTTCTTTCTTCTTTTTCTTCTCTGCTGATTCCCGAAACTACTTTCATTCTTTCTTTCTAAGACACACGCTCAAAACTAAATGTTTATCCAATCAGATCATTCATGGTGTGAAATCAAATAAATCAGCAGATTACTAGAATTAGGCTTAAGTTAAAGTCCCTGAAATGGTCCCGCTACCTTTATGACCACTTAACTTCTACCAAGATATTCTAATGAAACATTAGGAAACCTTGGTTATCTCCGCGGAACCATTACAGGGACTTTACACTAGCCAGAATTTGAGGAAAGAAATAAAATCTAACTAATATAAACACTGGCACTGACCAACACTGGTCCTGTCAATTTAAATGACATATTTATGGCTGCACACTGGAACATTAGTGATATGCTTATGAAAGTCAGAGTAGTGCCATACACTGAGCTAGCCAAAGAGATCGAGAGTCCTAATTGCTTATTTTCTCTTTTTTTCATAATAATGACAAAGTTTGAAATTATTAAACCAAATTTTGCACTCTGGGAGAGCTTGTTAAAAGCTTGTTAAAATTTTGATACTAAACTGTAATGCGTAACATTGCTATTTAATGTAATTTTAATAGAGAGAAAAAGAGATAAAATGTGAAAAAAAATATTCTTCAGAAATCAGAAATTCAAAAACATGGATCATAATACATTAAGCGAAAATCTAAGGACACACTTTCTATCATAGGTGAATATATACTACTGTAGACTGAACAATTAGGTCAATATATAGTGTTGCAGACACTTGTAATTGTGATCGACCGAGAACGTAGTTACATAGAGGTACATGCATACATACATACAATGCTATAATATAATGTCACACATTCGTATACATAGACACTGCTGTTGGGTATAGCTATACATTGCATATATGGCAAGATAATAAATATACAAAATGCTCAATCCA
>CM037777.1:33367279-33395976 GCA_021229015.1 Solen grandis | reverse complement strand
ACCTGTTCCCTTAAAAACACAGAGCTTAAAAGCGGTTAATCATGTAGCGTTTTTAAGTCATAATTCACTAGCTAAGAAGACAACAAGAAACTGACCACATTACTATGTTACAAAACGCCTGCTTTGATAAAGAAACTCATTATTATTTACAATTCAAATATGCTTCTTTTATTTCTTGAATTTGAATTCCTTGAAAAGTTAACACAAAAACAACAAAAAGAGTCCATGAAGCACATAACTCACTTTTAACATATATAGTTACTTTTATTACATCTATTCTGTAAAAACACTTTCATGTATTACTTTTTGAAAAATACTACCCCCTATTAAACTGCTGCTGTTCCTGCTGCTACTACTATTACTTCTACAACTGCTGCTGCTCTTGTTTCTACTACTATTACTATTTACAAATGCTACGCTGCTACTTCTTACCAATACTGTTACTACAAAACTTCTACAATGCTCGTGCTGCTGCTGCTACTACAATACTACAACTAATGCTGCTGCTGCTCATACTCCTCCTCCCATTCGCTACAACTTACAACTACTACTGCTACTTCTCCTACTGCTGTACACTTACTACTACAATTACAACATCAGCAGCAACTACTCCTACTTTTATATAGCTAAAACTATTTCTACTACAACTGCTGATGCTGCTTCTGCTGCTCATACCCTTCCCCCACTACTGCAGCTCAGCTTTATCTACAACAACAACAACCCTACTCTTTTTCCTGGTGCAGAAGTACTACTACTCTTCTATTACTAATAACTGATTTTTTTGCTGCCCAAGAAATAAATGATAGTAATCACACTGGTCTACAGTTTGTGGGGAAATAAATTGATATTGCTGTGAGAAGTGTTACTTTCTTTTTCTTTAAAATTTTCATAAAAACCAGAAACAAATCAATTGTTGTCATTCAAACGTTTAAATATGCCCCTCTATAGAAAGACCATTCTATTTTTCGTATGTCTACCAAATTATTTTGAAACATTTAAAACACAAAAAAGGAATTTCAATTCGCTATAATTTGATCAGTCTGAGAAAAAGAATGTGAAATATGTTTGAAAAAACTAGATATCGTGTTGTTAATTATACCGTTGGTAATTTTGGAGATATTTGTATATCAATAATCTAACATTGAATTAGCATTACTCATTAATTTTCAGAAAAAAATCGCGTACATTTTATTGTGTTGTGTGAGTCTTACCTTTTGCATAAATTTAAAATTAGAATCGGATAAAATGCACGTTTTCTGGGTACCTTCTCGGTTTCTAGGCCATAATCTCTGTCAACTAAGCTTTCATCTGATGTACCAGGGTGTCATTGTATCCATTGGTACTCAGTATGTTACTTTGACCAAAACTCTGCCCATAAAAATATGTTAATATGGTTTTTTTTTTTTAAATTGAAACAAAAAATAATTCAGGAGCTTCATAAAACCTAAAAAGGCACATTTTCGAATATTTGAATAATCCGATTATTTGGTGAAATTTGACCGCTTAAAGAGGCCACGCCGTTCATAGCCTGAAGTTCTTACACTATATATTTTGTGAGCAATTGTGTTGCAAATCATATGCAATACACAACATAATTCTACGTTACTTCAAACAAAAATGGATATGTTTTTCGTAGACCTACCTTTAAGTGCATGTTTTTTGTGGGTTTTTTTTTCGCAAAGTTCGAATATTCAATCTCATCTAGCGCAAAAACTTTCCCTTACCAGAACTTTAGATACATCATAATTTAATGGCGTGTCAACAACGAATGTATTGTAAAGATCCACATTTAATCGGACTTCGTATAAAGTATTATATTAAGCAAAAATGTATCTTAATGCAACGTGTCACTTTGCGGCAAAAGCATAAACTAATTTGATATTATTATCATCTTCAGAACAATGTATTAATTCTAAATTGCCATCATCGTGCTGACCAAAACTGGCTAGAAGAAAAATAATAATAAAGGAACTAAAAGGAAACAGGAGAAGAACAATAGGTTTTCGCACTGCAAGGTGCGGAAACCTATAAAATGTTACTACCACTAAAAAGAAACAGAAGAAGGACAGTAGGGATTCGCACTGCGAGGTGCGAAAACCTAAAACATGTGCTAACAGTCATCCCATATATTCCATAATTACTCAAAGTAAAGTCTTCTACAACTTTTTTTTATTCTCTTCGAGTGTATGACTTGTTGAACATTATTCTTTTCAAGTAAAACAACCTTTTAGTACATGTGATATAATCATCTCTATGATTAACTTTGCTCGCCTATCAAGCATTAAATATTCAACTATTTATAAAGTGGCAGTTTAAGGAAATACGTTAAATAAATACGTTTACCCAACTATTCCAACAAAGTCATGAAAATTAATTTTTCCACTAGTTGTTGCAGCTTCAAAATTTGGGAAAACGTCTCCCAGATTAATTCCCATTGTGATGCGTGGTGTGTTAACAGATAACTGACGACTCGCTGGTATGTGAGACTAAATCTTGTTGCTCCGCCCACTTAACAGATCAGGTTACGCATCACTAATTTTCTTGATTCACACAAAACTGTTACCCAGACATTTAGAAACACTTAAGATTATAGATCCAACTAATTGGATTATGTGCTGACATTTAAAGCAATGTAATGTGTTAAATATCATTAAATAGTAGAGACGTATAGTATTACTTATAAATAAAAGACACGAGTTATCATAACTAATTAAACTCTTAATTAAAACTATTTTAACTCTAATAGACATGCTCTAAGCAGCTCAAATAATTAATTGTTGAAAATTTCACAAATTAACAGTATTGATGATTGCGGTGCCCCAAAGAGGGATCCGCTTGTTTAACACAAGGTGTCGAGACGGTATATGGAGAATTTGCGACTCTTTCTTCATAATTAAAACAACTAAATAATCCTGGTATTTCTCTTGACCAACTCTCAATATGTATAGGTTAGTGATTTTTAGTAAGCATTAATGAAATTAAATCGGTCTGGCGCGGCGCAGCCGCGCGACCGATTTAATGGAATTAATGCTTACTAAATAACACTAACCTACTTAGTGTTTGAAATTATGTTTTGCAACTTAACGCAGTCTCACATTCCAAATATAGTATTGATTTTTGTGACTCCGCCCAATCCCGGCGTGAATCACATCACGTGACATGTAACATGTTATGTCAAAGGTCAATGCGTCGCTCTAGCTGTGTATTGATTTTTGAGACTCCGCCCTATCCACCTGTTCCCGGCGTGACATGTAACAAGATATGTCAAAGGTCAATGTGTTGCTCTAGCTGTGTACGTAGAACTACGCTCGGGGAGGCTGAAAAAATGAGCATTAAAACGGACCCCGACTTTGATCTCTTCGGCAAAAAAGTGGTGAAAGATATATTATCATACTGTTTAGAAAGGTTCATATATCTGCACATATATATATGTGTGTTATTTTGTGTTTTGCAATTGGACATTATTTTTTTTCCGTTTTAGTAACCTTTGTTTGTTAGCCTACTTTTCTTTTCTTCTCATTATTTATTTATATTTTTCAATTAGAATTTTTTAATCTCTTCATTCATATCATTACACATCTCATCTCGTAAAATGTATCTTTTTTTTTCATTTATAATTTTTTTTTTGTTTTTGTTTTTTTTAATCAGATATTTACTTAATTGCTTTTTAGTAATTAGTTTATTTTCCTATTTATTAAAATTGGGGCCGCCGTGGCCGGGTTGGGGAAATTTCCCCCTGTGGGTTCGAATCCCGGTATTTTCATGTGAGGAAGCCTTCCAGGTGGCTTGCGGTAGGTCGGTGGTTCTACCCAGGTACCTCTGTGTACTCGGGGTCTTCCTCCACCTGTAATCAGCTGGACGTCGCTATATGATTGAAATACTATCGCAGCGACGGTAAACCCCAATACAACAACAACAAATACTTTTAAAGAGATGGCCGATACTAATGTTGTTAGAACTTTTGGTCAGACCCTTTTGCTTATTTTCTGAAATCTTCAATGTTGTATCATTATATACGGCAATAAAATATGTCCAAACTAAACAAAGTAGAAGGGTAGAGTTCTTTTGTTATTTTGGATAAATCAGATTGCTTAATTGTTCACTATGGTATCTTGTTTAATTAGGGTTTTATTGCCCGGCTCTGTGAGCGGACTGGTTCACTATGGTTGTTGTGCTTTTCTTTTATATCGATTTTCAAGCGTCCCCATCAAAAATCCCTTTAACACGTTACTCATGCGTGATATTGTTTAACACATAAAGCTCCGCCTCTCGAAACACCTTGCCGCACATGCGCACTGAAGGTGCTTGAAGCTGGTTTAAACTGATCAGCTGATTTAACGGAATAGTGTTTAGTTACAAGTTTATGCCGATTAAATGAATTAAATCGAGACAGAAATTTGAAAAATGGAATGATCTCATTGGACAAAATATAATTTCAAACACTAAATCATTCATAATTTTGCGGATGACGCAGTTCTGTTTTCATAAACTGCAAATGGTTAACAAAAATCGCTAGGTAATCTGTATAAGTATTGTGAAAAGTGGAAATTAAGAGTTAACGTGGAGAAAATATAAGTAAAAAAAGGTGGAAGGGTTGATCAAAATGTTCATTTTCATTACAATAATTCAAATTTAGAAATAGTTTCAACTGTCAATTATTTTGGTATAGCATTCACCAGTAGCGGATCTGTTGTAAATGCAACAAATACACTGGCAGATAAAGCTCTAAAATTTTGGGTTGTCCTTTTAAGATTATATGGGATCTAGAAGTACCCATCACATAATTTTAAACATTTTCGACACATATGTTACGTCTATATTGACTTATGCCTGCCCGGTATTGGGATTTTTAAAAGACGCTAATACAGATAGAGTGCATAGGAAATTTTTAAGAATTAAGACTCTCATCCCATTAGCTGAACATAGAATCTGGTAGATATTATAACATACAAAGAAACGAAAGAAAATGTATTTTATATTCCGCAAATGATGTAGAAGATGAATACCTTTTGTTATTTTGTTCATCTTACAATAATTTAAGAGTTACATATTTACCGAAGTATTTTTATAGTACTAATAAGGTAAAATTGTTGTACAAGCTTAGTATGTTTTGTAAAAAATCCTTTAACTTGCGTAAAGAATTGTTGATAAACAATTCACATTTTACGGAAAATAAGAATTATAAATTAACATTTATAAATTATATTTAAGCATATGTATTGATCTGTTATATTCTGTCACGTTGTCTTCACTCTCGCATTGCCGTTTTGTGCATGCGTGTTTATTTGTCTCTGTATAACGATGAACAAATGTTGTTCAAGTTATATTCAATAAAAGTATGTTTTATTCTGTTCTGTTAAAACAACTTTCTTTAAACACGATAATTCGAGATACAGTCTAACCTTTGGATATAGGCCATTATTTTTTTTTATTTTCGTCACGACCAATTCTTTTTACATGATTTAATAAGCAAATAAAAATTTAATCTTATTTTAATTAAAAATTGAAATAACAAAACCATTTCAATTTGTAAACTAGAAGGTCGTTTGTTGAAATAACAAACGAAACGGCTTTCCGTTTGCTTAATTCAAAGGGATTGAATGTATCATTTGAAAAACATATGGTAATCTGATGCTTGATTTTTGAAGCTTTAATATATCAATCTTCTTTATTATAAATATATACTGGAGAATTTCATCAAACTTTATTCTATTGATTTTAAATGATTTGACCTTTCTAAAGAAGTAAAATAAAAGCTAACAGAAAAAAAAAGAAATACATTTTAGAAAAAGTATAAATATTTACAATTCGAATGGTCTATTTTTGTCTTCAAGAATTAGAACAGATATTTCTAATATGCGCTCTACTTGATGACGTAACCATTTAAAATCGTGCAGATAAGAATATCCCCAAGATTTTATTTCTAATATTATTCTATTGATTCTATAGTACCAGCGTGACTGAACAAATATTCTTTGCAGTATGCACCACTGCAGACAAAAGTCTAAAAAATAGGGAAAAAAGCAGTGAAATCACTTTAAAATCCATAATATTCAACGTATAAATCGTTTGAATTTATATTTGCTATAAGAAACGGGAACACATGCAGAGTTCAAATGTTTGTAACCGTTAGAAACTCCCTAAAAATTCTAACAATTCACTTGTTTCATATATGGATTTTTTTAACGGATTAAAAGATAAAGACAGTTAAACATTGAGAAAACACCAAAAAATACTTATACGTCATACGTCACGATAACTTTACTATTATTAGTAAAATCATAAAAGACTGGAAAGCCGTAATAACAAATTCTACTATACACGAACATCCGGATCGTGGTCAACGAACCCAATCACCGCTTTACTATCTTCCATGTTTGATGACGCAATCACTTGAAAATTTCAGGACTTCTTGCACATCTTAAGGTACGGCATTTTTTCTAATCAATAGTTCATAGATCTAATCGTCGACTTTTTATGATTTTTGCTAATAACTATTGCTTAAATATCAGTGTTGTCATAACCACGTGACTCGACATAAATTCCTTTAAGTATGCACCACATCAGTCGCTGTTTTGTTCATACTAAAAATTTAATTAAGATTGCATCAACACTCATGACGCTATCTAGAGCGCGAACATACTTGAAAATGAATGATTATTTCATATTTTAAAGACGTCATAATTAGATTACTTAAGAAGAATACCTTTATTGCAAGCACATGTTCTGTTAAAGTTCTCTTAATCTTAAAAGAAAAAAAATCTGATTGCTTTGAGAGTGCGAACAGGTTTGTTTTTACATTTTCAAGCAGACAAGAAACAATAATATCAGCTGTGTTTAATGACGTAATCACTTGAAAACTTCAAGATTTTATTAACGTCTTAAGTTTGAACAGTTTTAAAAATTTAAAGTTCAGTGGTCAAAAAGGCGATTTTATATGTTTTTGTTTTATATTATTCTTTTTTCAATATGCATGACGTCATAACCACGTGACAAAACAGAAATTTCTTGTAGTATGCATCGCTTCAATTTTAAGATAAAGACTAAAGATAAAATCTTTCAAAAATAAAAAGAAGACCTCTGGGCCAATATGCTGTCCAATTTTCACGCTTCTAACTCATGAGGGGTTTTGTAAGATTAAAATATATTTTAAGACTTAAGTTCGAAACACGGTTTCGCCATGAAATCCTAATCTTTTTAACATACATATTCTGTGAAATTTCAAGACAACATGACCAGAATTGAAAGCTCTTGAGCGCGAACAAGTTTTTAAAGCTGACATCAAATTTGATGTCATTTGACGTCATTGAATATTAAAAATAAATGAATTTAAAACTTTAAATATTTTTGTCGAGACAATATAATGTTCATGTTGCTTGGTCATTGGCAAAATATTGAATAGGTTGAAGAAAAAGTAACCAGATTCATTTGTACCGAACAAACGATAGGACTTTTCTCCTCTGCAAGGTTATTCAAACCCGATTAGTTGAAATGATTTTTTTTATATGCCATGTTACCTTCCTTTATTTGCATTTCATTATTGCATGTTAAGATGTTCAAAGTATTCGTACAATGTTTATAGACTTAAAAGTTTTGATTAAAACATTATTTAAATCATGTTGCAGTCTTTTTCAGTGTATACAAATCATTCAACATACTCTGACGCAGAAAATGCCTTGATGCAGTAAAGATTCCAACATTATGGATGGAACCCAACAAAATTAATTAAGGGCCTAAATCTAACAATATGAAGTTCTAGTTTATTGACAATAGTGAAAATACAACATTTTGTTCTTAATTTTCTGATCCTTGACACACGATGCTGTTACTGCTGATGATAAGCATGACGAGGACGATGTACCTACATTAATATACTTATGATGCAATTTCCAAAGGTAGCGATGTATGCATCAGTGTGATGAAGTGTACATTAAAAACGTATCAGTTTAAAATATGACTTCCTTATCAGCCATATAAAGGGTGTCCTTTTGAAACGAAGATGGTGGTAATTATTCATAATGACCCAATAACTATCTTGTGTCTGTGGTGTTCTCGATACAATGGGTGCTGCTCATGATCAGATATCAAGTTAATTTTGGCTCTTTTATATTGTACTTCCTTTTAATTGACTTTCCATTTCAGTCAGCTTTGGCGCTTTGTCCTCTTAGCCGGACTTCACCAAATATATCATCTGCTTGTTTATATTTAGCGTCCAACCGACAATATTTTAATTATTTTGGGACTTTTTCCTAAATAAGTCTGGTATATTTTATATTTGGTAAAACGTTCTACTAACATTATTTCAGTCACCTGGGGATTTTTGTCTACGTGAGAAAGATGCAGATATATCAAGCCGATGTGACATAGTTCAATACAGTTAAACCATCCTGGCACTAGGCTATACAGTCCTAGAACACTTCTCTTATGATTATAATAAGCACCAGACGCAAGGGAGATAAACTAAATTCACGAGCTTCCATGCGTTCAAAATTACCACATGGTCACTGGGACCAGTTCGTCTTCTATAGCCATCTGTAACAAGTCCATATACTACTATAAGGTTTTCGGAACAGAAACGGACCTTTTTTCTTAAGTGCAAATGACAAATATTCTTAAAACCACACTCTCTCCTTACTAAATGTGTCGATTTCGGAGTGTGACTCCTTGTTGCATATGGCAACCATCGAGTCAGTCGCAAACTTGACCTTAATGGTCTTTTGACTAGCCATGTTAGTATAATCGGTAGTGGTGGATTTACCAGGGGCAACTATGGAGCCAGTCACAATCCAGAAGGTTATTTGGAAAAACATAAATGATAGTAGGCTAAGAAATTTGGTAAATTATTATATCATACATGTGTATTTAGCTACTTAAAAACATCTTTGTCTGATGGCCATTGTCCTTCATTTCGCTGAGTAACTAAGTAACCTTGAAACCCGAAATTGTTTCCATGAATTTCCGAAATTGCCACAAATGGGACCTTTACCCTTCCAGAAGCAATCTTGGGCATTGTCCTTAAATTACAGCACTGAACTGTTTTCGGATACGCCCTCTCATGTGTATCCTCGTCATTTGCGCTGCATAATACAGGTTACAGTAAAAACCTTGCAGACGGAATGAAAAAGTAATTATTTCAATTATATTCCACAATTGGGAGTCCCCTTTGATACTTCGACAAATATATGCAAATACCAGTAAAATCAGTCAGCCCAATATAAACGTAAATCAGTGTGAACGGGTGCATCCTGAATGGTATCTTTATAGTTATGTCACGTCTGAATGTGCAGAAATATACTTAATGTAATTCTAAAATAAAGATTATACGCTTCTGCGCTTTATAATCAAGATAATGTGAAAGGGAAATATATCGATGGAGAGATACATATTTATCATGATTATCCACGTATTCGGTCATAGAACGTTTTATGTAAAAAAAAAAAACTTCGTAATTCAGTGTGAACGGGTGCATCCTGAATGGTATCTTTATAGTTATGTCACGTCTGAATGTGCAGAAATATACTTAATGTAATTCTAAAATAAAGATTATACGCTTCTGCGCTTTATAATCAAGATAATGTGAAAGAGAAATATATCGATGGAAAGATACATATTTATCATGATTATCCACGTATTCGGTCATAGAACGTTTTATGTAAAAAAAAAACTTAATCCTAAATTCAAACGGGTGCATCCTGAATGGTATCTTTATAGTTGTCACGTCTGAATGTGCAGAAATATACTTAATGTAATTCTAAAATAAAGATTATACGCTTCTGCGCTTTATAATCAAGATAATGTGAAAGGGAGATATATCGATGGAGAGATACATATCTATCATGATTATGCAAGTATTCGGTCATAGAACGTTTTATGTCAAAAAATCTTAATCCTAAATTCAAAGTAGTTAATAACCAAAATAACTCGAGCATGAAAGCTACATCAATACAGAGTATCTATATTTTCTTGTTAAAATTTAACGATACATATGGAAATATAAACTATTTTTCTGGGACCTCTGCAGATACTCCTTCTATAAGTAAGCTTTACACTGTTACACGGACATTTTAGTTCACATTTACTTGTCAAACTCCACCGCAGTATTTACCTCCCCTTACAGCTGTCGATAACCACTGCCACCACAAGTAGAAATAGGCCGGATTTACTTTTTCACTTTTGATTTTTTGTTTTGAATATATCATTTCAGGTTCGTTATATTTCACGAAAATAACATTCATGATTATGAAAAAAGTAAAAATTATAAACGTATTTTTACTGCTACAATCGGTAACTAATGGCTTGTAAAAGTGAACGGCAACTGATTTTCGAATGTGCGAGAAAATTTAATCCAACGGTTATGTTAAAAACAAAGCAGACAGAGTGTGAAATGTCTTTTATTTGATTCATAATTAAAACAATTTGCACTGAGGTTTTTCCCGGGCGTTTTCAAGGAAGCCGCCATATTTTGGTCACATGATTTCAACTATCATCACGTGACTTGTGTGGCGGCAGTGGTTTAAAGAAGCTTAGCGTGAAGTAACCAGTGTGCGGAGTTTGCTACTCGATATCTAACCAAAGCACGTATTCATGAGAAACGCTGATTTTTTTTTATTTTCATAAGCATTTGCATGTTTTAGTTGTATGAAACTTAATGAAGATTAATTTAGCTTAAAAATACTGAAAATTAGCTTTCATCTGATTCATGATTCATTCCTATCTCAGGAAAGAGGACAGTCAAGGACCAAATCAAATTTTGCAAAACATCAAATTACTTCATTTGCACTCTAAATTTGCAAAAGGCAGGAAGTCCTATTAAAAGTTTGCAGAAAGCCGTAATAACAAAGGCAGTGTTTTCCAGTCCTGGTATACACGATTTCATCCTAATTGTATCCCATTCACTCAAGTACGCGTCGCAATTCAGCGTAGAAACGTCCGGATAGAGGCCAACCAACCCAATGACCGCTTTCTGTTCATTCTTAAAATTGGGATAGTTTCATATATAAGCCCTTATTCGAAAGAAATGAATATCTGCCATGTCTGATGATGTAATGGACTGAAATCTTTGCACATCGTAACCTACGCTACATGTGCAAATTTTAAGTTCATACATCAAATTGATTGCCGATTTTATATGAAGCTAGAGCGTTTCGTTAAAAGTTCACATCACAGAAGAACAATGACAATTGACATATTGCTTTGACCTTTGCGATTTTCCGGAAACGGAAGTTACTTTATACAATGAGATTCTATGTTGCACCTTTAGTGAAAATTTTATGCAAAGTCTGCCAGTTATAAAAATTCGTAAATTTTGAATTTGACGTCATATGACGTTAGTCTTCTCAGAGCTAAAGAAATCCATAGGACAGGTGTTCTGCCTAAATTTCAAGTTTCTGGATTATCTGTAAGCTTAGTAATACTTAAATACATTTTCAGGTACAAAGCTCGAAAATTGGTTTACCCATAGAACCTTGGTCTTTCCGAGTCTGGGAAAAAGGTGTACATCCAGAACATGATATATACATTCTGTGACAAAATTCAGGAAAATCCGTCCAGAAATGACAGCTGTAGAGCGCGAACAAACTTTTTCATCCCTAACGCCACGTGACGTCATATGCAGAGACAAAATTTGATGCGTTCAAAAGTGTCATTTTATTTGCTGTTAAATACATGATGCTGGCTAATCGGGAACCTGTTTAAATTCTAACCTCAAAAGGAAGAAGAAAGAATAATAATACTTACTAGATTTCGTTTGTCCGAACAAATGATTAGGGATTTCTGCTCTGCAAACCATTTAAAACCTGATCAGCTAAAAAGAATTTGTTCATATGCTATGTTTAAATCCCCGATTTACGTTTCCTTGTGGTATAATGCCTGTATTTCAATAATTAGAAAATTGGTGTAATACTTGACTCAGTTCACTTTACATGCATTGTTTCTTTAATATTAATCAATACTTCATTGTTTTTCATTTAAAAGGGCATAGCATTATCTATTTCATAAAATTCATGGTGAACATTGAGCATAAAACACATTTGATTCATTATTTTTCTTGTCTGTGTATTAAGTTAAGAATAATGAACCAATAACAAGAAAAAATCAAATATAGTCACTTTACATTAGACAGTTCATATTAAAGTAAACTGCATATAGATAAACAGGGCGGTACCTTTATTGCCAGTAGTTATTGCCAGAGTGAGGCCAGTATAACTTTACATTCGACTTTATATATATCACTATTTGACATTCCAGTGGTATCTTGTTTAACATACATTTTATATTGTAAAATAATGTAATTTGGCTCTGAATATTAAAACATAATTACAATTACTATAACAATTACTTTTAATTTGATATGTACTATATAACGCTAAATATGTTGATAACATAAGAATGGATATTTTAATTATTGTGTTTAGGCAACGCATTTACACTAATATGGTTATCAGAAATTCTTTTTTTCCATGTAATTTTCTTATATGATGTCCAATTTTGAAAAGCAATGTACCAGTCAATGCGAATGCCCGTCGATCAGTCGGACATGTCCGGTATATTTCCATTTTGACCGACGAAAGCGCCTATTATTATCGGACACAATGTCCGATGAAAAATTCCATACAGCACCGTTTCATTTTCGGAAAATTACTTTCATTTTCTTCGAAAAACAGTTTCCTTTGCTTTTTTTAGCGATTATGTAATGGTTATCGGCTGTCTGAGATGGCCAAGCAGTAACGATTGCGAATCGGTTCCCCGCAATGTACATACTTATATCTTTCGTAATGGAAACCATGCGGGAAACTCTGTCTTTATCTGTCAACAATCAACAACATGGCAGACGATGCATTCACGAAAGATTTTTTTTCTTCTTTTTAATCGCTTTCCATAATCAATTAACAAAGTCATACCCGTTTTAATTTACTATCAGGTTCATTTTTTATCATTTCAATATTTATTATCGTAAATAATTAAATCTAAATTTTGTTGTCAATGAATTTCGATATTCTGATGGTGCTATGCCGGTCGAAAATTGCCTGCTAGTTCTAGCAACGAACCAAAGAAGAGAGCTCCTGACAGTAACAGACGCTTTCAGGGATAGTTTTTCGGCTTATTACCTCATTATGGTCACACAACTTACAGAACTTTAGTTTTTGCCTAACATTTTATGATCTTATCTGTGCAAAAATAATTTCTTTTTGTAATGGGGTAGGGTTTATTCCTCCATATGTACTGATTTTGCAGGTCTCACATTTGTACATGTTTGTGAGTTTTGAACAGCTGATTAGGACAGTGTATATGTTAAACAGAGAAAATCTAAAAATAGCAAAATATGAATGAATATTCATTAAATTAAGTGATAAATTAATGTAAAATACTTGCAATAAAGAGACTGAAATAAAAAATTAATGTAAAATACATGCAATAAAGAGACTGAAATCAAGATATCAAAAAGTTCTTACTAAATACTGTTTAAAACATTGCAACAGGTAAAAATATGTCGCAACAAGAAAAAGTTGCTGCGACAGGTAAACATTTGTTGCGACAGGTAAACATTTTGTGTTTACCTGTCGCAATGTCCTGTGAAAAAGGAAAAGTTTTCGCATAGTCTGATGTACCGTTATAAAGGTCATTTAATTTCCAAAATTTCACACGCTTTATGTATGGACCTATCCATAACGGTTTAAGAGTTATCGACGGTTAAACCTCGAGAAAATGGCAAAAATAGGCAAAAATATTTTCATGTCATTTACTTCATCCACGATAATTTTTAACTACTCATTCGATCTTTTAAAAGGGAAATTGATTGGGCATTAAATCATGTTCATAATGATATTTACAAAAAATCAAAATATTTCAATATGCATGCAGTTTCCTGAACCACTTTTAGGGCCGTTTTCGCAATTCCGCCATTAGTGTGCCATTTCAAACCCGATCTTCAAAAACTTTATGTCATCAGAGAGAGCTTTAAAGGCAAAAATTTTAAATTGATATATGATTTGACCTTTGAGATATTTCTGAAACGAAAATGACACTGGATAAGGAGATTCTATGCTGCACTTAAAAAAGACCATTGTAATTAGATTCTATATAAAAGTTTGGCTAAAGAAAGTTGTTTTGTGGTTTGTGATATTATATCGAAAGCGTTAGTCGGTGGTTTAATTTCTATACTTTTTGGAAGACGACAGCAGCTAAAATATGCGTACTGTTCGTCCAAGGACCGTAATTACGAAGAAAAAAAGAAAAGCAACATGAAAAAGACACATCCAGAAAAAAAGCCAAATATAGCTATGTAATCATACAACTCTTAAGCAGGAATTACAATTCATATAAAATATTTAATAGAACCTTTGTTAAAAAATACCAAAGGCGATACAGACGGCGTCATAAAAAGGACCAGATTGTGAAGGAGGGACAGACCGAGTAATCTACATTGACATTAAAAGACCTACTCCTTAACTCCAAGACATGGGGATGAGGACGGATAACGATGAGAAGCTGATTTTCCTGATTTTGCCCTCAGATTGGATATTGTTATCTTCTCTACTACCACAAAGGTCACCACAGCTGTCGAGCTAGGGAAGAACTCTTTGAGGAGTCCACTAGGCTTCCAGGTACACAAAACCTCGTGGAAAAAAAGGAATAAGGTATGGAGTGCCCACCTTTAACAGGGTTCAAATTTGAATATTTTTCCCACTCGCAAAAAAAAAGTTTGTTTAAAAGTGGTTTAAAACATAACTGGCAAACCTTTTTTTTCTACTCGCATTTTGTCGAAAATGTGAGTGTTAATTTAGAGCCCGGACTCTATTATAATTTCGACAACAAACTCCTTCTCCCATTTCTGCACTGTCTTTATCGCCAGTGCGTTAGATCTATGTGCTTTTTTCGGTTTGTCGATTTCAGATTCTATGCAAAGTTCATTGATATCACAAGATGTGATAAAAAAACGGAATATCTTTCATTTTGACATTTTTCATTTGATAATAGATATCAGTATCAGACGCGTTTCCATTGGAAACCGGGACTAGTGTAAACAAGAGGGTCATAGAGGCCCTAAATCGCTCACCTGAGTATATGGTTACCCAAGGAACATCTGTACTAAAACATTTTGAAATCTGGCCAGTAGTTTGAAGGAGATGATTTTCATAATTCATTTCTTTCTATTGCCATTGCAAACCAGAGTTCTACATGAATCAGGTTTATTTTAGCAATTTTGTGCAGGTTCATCCAAGGATCATCCCTGCCAAGTTTAATCAAATTCTGTCCAGCGGTTTCATAGAGATGTCGTTTAAAGGCTTCACTATAATCATATAAGCTATATAGCTCACCATGAGCACATTGTGGTTAGGTTAGCCTAAAAGGCATAAATGAATGTGTTAGTCAAATGTATTCATATGTAATCAAAGTGCTGGAAGACTGTGAAGCAATCAGAAAACAGAGAAATGGATTATAACCCAACGTCGCCGAAACGGTTAAGTTTCTTGTACCACCTCACTTAATTACTGAAGGCCTTAATGGAAGGGTGACAATCAGGGTAAAAGAATGATGGACCGGGACAGGTATTGCAACAAGCAATGGTATATACCAAAATGTTCGCAAGAGTTTGTAGTTTATGAAACTGCTGGCATAAATTGGCATAAATAGTGTCGTTCCGAGAAATTGGCCGCCAAGATGGCCACCAAATTAAAAAAAATAAAAACCAAAATATGTAAACATTTGTCTCATTACTCATTCTTAATGCTAGAAAAATAAAAATATGTGAAAGTTCTTTGCAGAAATGTATTTTCATAAAAGTAGTTCTTGCATTAAGGTCAAGGTAATATTCAAGGTCAAATTCAAGGCCAAAGTTCAAAATTTGAGAAAAAAAATACCATTTTGAGCTAAAATTGTTTTTTTTATCAAAAATAACATTTTCAAACTTTTTTAAAATAAACTGACCTATTTATTGAAAACTTGACATTTGTATAAATTATATACATAATGGTAGGTTATTACGAGAAAAAAAAATAGTGTGGGAAGTTTTAAAAAAAATTATTTTAACATTATAATCAGTGTTGTATATCAAATTCTTTGACAGGATTTGCAGTTTGAGAAACCCCTTTCACAAATTTGCATACTGGTGATATCTCATAAATCCAAGATGGCCGCTAAAATGAAAAAATGAGGGTAATATATGACGATATTTGTCTTATTACACATTTTTATGTCAGAAAAATATAAATATGCAAAAGTTCTTTACAGAAAGCTTTTTTCATGATACATACGTATACTGTTATAGAGATCAAGGTCATATTTAATATCAAATTCAAGGTCAAAGGTAAAACTGCAAGGAAAATACAATTTTGATACCAAATGTGTGTGTGTGTGTGTGTGTGTGTGTGTGCGCGCAAATTTCAAAAGTTGATTTCATGGATAATTTCGTAAGAAAATATATTAAATGTATCAATAAAACTAGAAATATTTAATGGATGCTACAAATGCCGCATATTTTGTTATGCCATAACAAGAGCAAACCAGATCGTTCAAAAGTTCAATATGCTAGATACTAAGAAACACAGTACTACACATGTTTGGTTATAGTGAATTATTGGGATTTATCAAGGAAATTAAAAGAAAATGTCCTTTTTGTTGCCTGAGACACAGATCTTTCATGATAATACACAAGTACATTGTATTACATATTTTTTTGAAGAAAAAATTGGAGATATGGTCATGACCCTCCTGTCAGCATCGGTGTTGGTTAAGGTTTTCATTCATGTCCATTTCTCTAAAACCGTCCAAAATATTCTCTCCAAACGTAGAATACTTGCTCACTATAAAAAGAAACCCATATAAAAAAAGCAAGCAATCCTAAAATAAATACTGGTAAAGTTATCTTAAATTTTTAGGTTGGTTAAGTTTTTTGTTAAGGTCAATTTCTCAAGAATCATCAAACATATTCACTTCAAACTTGCAATGCTTGTTCACTTTCAGAAATGGAACCCATTTCAAATTGGTAGATAACCATAGAATTCATATTGGCACAATTATACCACTTTTCAACTTCGAATATTCTGTGTGGATTAATTTGTTTTTTCTTCAATTTCTCATAAAAATAATAATAATACATATTATAATATATAAATAAATAATTGATCACTTTCAAAGAGGGAAACGATTTCAAAAGGGCAAATAACACTTTAATTCCATTTTTGCGGTTATGCTCCTTTTTATTTTAGATCTTTCTTTGTTGTCCACTTAAAAAAGATGTCAGATTCTCTGAAGTTTGGAATATTTTTTTTCCATGCAATTTCTTATCTCAGTCAGAACAAAAGCTGTGGGATTGAATCTTCCCACATTTGTTTGGGACAAATACCATATATTTATGTAAACTACAAATGGTAACAGCTACAAATGTAACATTAAGCTATCCAGCTTTAAAAAAATAGGAGCACGCTCTTGTTATTCATTTATTGCCTACGTCATTACAAAATGCGCCATCAAATATCTTACAGAAAAAAATTATTGTGAAAAGTCATTCAGTAATGGTTCAATATTGATGTCGATGACAACATGACTAAGTATGTGGATACAAAGGTATACCTGAATATATAAACGCCGAGATCAAAGTTACAATTGCATTCCATTTACTGCATATACATTGTACTTGATTATGTCTTGTAATGACCAAATGAGTATTTTTCCTATCAGTTTTGCAATAAACGAAGTTAATCTAAGAAAAAGGAGGAACTAGGAAGATATAGACTGACAGCATCAACATGATTTCTACACCGTGTAACTCAGCATATGTAACTTTATGACCAGCTACGTAATCCTGGACACATTTTACAAGATTATATACCCATAAAAATGATCAGAAACATTCTCAAACCTTGAGCTACATCAACAATAAGAATACTGCAGCTCTAAATCATTGTAGGCACCAACTGGACACAAACTACCATGTTGGGTTGAATAGCAATGGTTCCAAAGCATACATTGTCTCAGCAATGCCTATTAGGATCCTTAGGTTCCTACAAACACCTGTCAAATGTGATTTATGCCTGAAAGGTCCTATGTTTATTACTGTATTTTGCCAAAGTCATCCGTTTTTATTTTGACTAAATCATACTATCTACAGCCATATATTTGAAAAGAAAACAATAAACACCACTGGAATAAGTTAGTGAAGCAGAATATTGTTTCAACTTTTTGAAGATAACATCTTGTGACCTTAAGACTAACATCGTTTATATCATGTGAGAATTTTGTTAAGTTGCATTTTCTTACATTACTTAATTGCAAGAAACCAAAAATGCATTTCATGGCTTTGATTGTATCCAGCATTGTGGTAAAACCAAGTATGATTCCAGATTTGGGAAAGTGTTGATCAATTTCATACTTTCTAGCCTAAATAACCGTTAAGTGATGTGACTGATTGCCTGTAATGACAGTCTTACAAGGTAATCTCATCATCAACTGGCATCTCAATTACATTTAATATTTACATGAGGAGATGGAGAAAGTGAAAGAGAAGAAACTGTCACGAATGGTTTATTTTTACGTAAATACATTTTGATCTCTTGAGGTAGGAGCTGTCGCAAAGAGGTATCGTGAACTCACATCCACCATAAGTACATCCACCATGTTGAACAAAGTAACCATTCTTTTGATAATAGTGTCACATGACAGGAATATTTGATACTAGTGAATGATCCGGAGTGTGGGTCATGTCATTGATTCGATTCATAAGTTACTTATTGGAGGCTATGCTGTTATTTCAGTACTCACTTCTGTGAAGCTGGTGTAGATTCGACTTGGTGTTGATTAAATATAGAATTTATACAATGTCTTTGATGAGTCAAAGTCAAAGTATTAGTAAGCTTTCATTTAGAAATGTTCTGGAAGGAACTTTTGGAAGGATAAACGTATTGTTTGATTTCTGGTTGAACCAGTGTCTATTCTAGGATTCAAAATGTGTTCAAAACCCTTTTTATATTTGACGTAAATGTACATATGAAATGGAAAATTTGCAGTTTTATTTTTTTTTTATATCTTATTTTCGACAGATAGGGACTGTTACTGTCTATATTGTATTCTGCCTGTTTTTGTTCAATATCTGCATTGCGCAAGCACTTGTAATTGATTAGAAAATGGGTTGTTTGTTTGGCTGTCAGGATTGACAAAAGCCGTATTTTCTGAGTACAAGTCATTCGTCGCTTTGATATTTCTTCTACACAAAGGATTATAGAATGGTTAAATCATGTATTTTAAACGAAAAGCATTTACTGAATTACAGCGCTTATAATGTTAATGCGCCAAAAATATTTTCCTTTGTTTATATTCTGGGAACTTATACCACCTGGTGCCAGATGAACATATAAACAAAAACCATGATGAATCAGTATGACAAAATCAATGTAGCGGTGACAGCCTTCAAAAAGGACTTGCGACATGCGATTTTTTTCATCGTTTAGCGGGATTTTCACGCACATGATTTTTATTCATGCAGGATCTTTAAAGAAAATGCGGGAATCCCGCAATCCCGCGCCCTAGAATAGACACTGTTAAACTATGTTTTGGGTTGATGAGTAAATCATGACATACTTTGCAGTCACATGTCTAGCAGGAAGTGCTTGTACTGCCTTTATATGATAAGGACTTTGGTTCACTTGTTACTGTGATTGTCTAAGCCATTTCTTTGACAAGCAGCTTCTCTTAATTGTTAAACTGAATCTGAATGACTCATGGATAACTGATTACATGCAATTTAAAATTATGAATCAAGATGTTCAAACATTTCTAATGATTTTAATTTTATTGGCTTTGAAGTTTATTTGGCTCAATACAGGAAATGATTTAAAAGACAAAAAAAATCTACACTATCGATATGATAAAATAATGTAAAGGCTCTGCATATTATGTATTGGCTTGAAGAATGTTTTTCAAACATCTGACTCAACTTACTACTCACTTATGGCTTTAGACGACAATAATTCACAATATATGTAAATGTATAGCTAATGTCATGGAAGACAGCGAACGCTTATTCAAGTACCGGTATTCACCAAACGATATCTCCGATGCCGTTTGACCTATCTTTACACTTATAGTCACTATAAACACACACTTATAGTCCTCAGTGAGTAGTGGTGCCTTCCTGATTTTTGTAAATGGGGGTCCCTGGGGGTCAGGCCCCACACCCTCAAAGATGAATTTTTGCATAAAAATGTATTTGAGTTAAGGATTTCAAATCTCCATTCACGAATCATATACTTTTTTGTTCCTAAAAATGAGACGATTGAATAGTGCTACTTTGGTGTCACCCAGGGGTCAGGCCCCACCCTCCCACTTTTACTTATGACCTTATATCTTAAAAACTGTTCACATCCCCAGCCCTAAACCAGATATATTCTTGTTCCTCATGATAAGATGGATTGAATAGTACTTCTTTTATTTTCACATGGGTAACCAAGGGGTCAGGCCCCAACGCCCTGAGTTCTACTTATGACCTTATATTTCAAAAGAAGTTCAGATCCCCACCCTCAAGCCATATATATTCTTGTTCCTCGTGATGAGACAGATTGAATAGTGCTACATTGGTGTATCCCGAGGTCAACCAGGTGTCAGGCCCTACCCCCTCAATTTCACTTATGACCTTATATCTCAAAACCTGTTCCGATCCCCACCCATAAATCATATATTATTGTTCCTCATGATGAGACAGATTGAATTGTACTTCTTTAGTGTTCTTGAGGGGTCACAAAGGGGTTTGGCCCGAACCCGTAAATTTCACTTCTGACCGTTATTTAAAAAAAAATATTGAGATCCCCACCAATAAATCATATATATTCTTGTTCCTCGCGATCAGATGAAATTGAATGGTACTGTATGATTGTCTAAGGAGAAACCTCGAAAACTTTATACTTGCTCACTTTTTCACGTAACCCTTTGAGATATTGCCTTAAAAATTTGAATACATGTTTATATCCTTTGTTTACTTTTTAATAATACAGTGATTCTTATTTTGCCTTTTACTGCAATGTATTTCTATATTGACAAGCATAAGAATAGTCGAGCGCGCTGTCTTACGGACATCTCTTGTTTGTTTGTTTTTTCAATTTGATATGTAATGTCCAGTGCGAAATTTGTTTTATTAGCATTCCTAGAACTCAATTTATGTAGCATTTGTTCTGTAAAGATGGGTCCCTGGTTCTAGTCTAGTATGGCTTTACATTCTTCTTACCTTGTTAGATTGGGTGCCATATGTTTTTGTCGTTACATTATAGTTCTCCAGTATATTCCCCCGAGGGCTTATCAAGAACACATCAATTTGTTCTGTACTGTGAATTGGGGACGAATTCCAAATAAGCAAGATATTATGTTAAAGCCTTTATAAGTTACACTTATTAGCGTCAACTTTGTGTAAACATTCCGATAGCTCAGTCAGTATAACACTTGTAATTAAGGGGTCCCACATTCGGGTCATGGTCTAGGGGCTACATTTTGAACTCAATGTTAGGCTGTTACAGTATAGTGTTGCAGTTTAGTCCTTGTCCAAGACATTTTTTCACGGACAAATTCCTTATAGGCGAGGGGATTTGTAACTGCTTATGTTGAGAAATTTGCTTCACTAGTCTTATAGCTTACCAAACTGTCAGAGATTGCAGGGCTCAAAATAACACTCGCATTTCGGCAAAATGCGAGTAGAAAATGAAGTTTGCGAGTTATGTTTTAAACCACTAGCATTTTTTTTTTGCGAGTGAAATCTTGGCTTAAACATTTTCTTAAACATGTCTAAATGAGATAATGTCAATAAGATAATCAATAACATCATCAAAACTAAACAATCCTAGCTTGTGTTTAGTATCAAAAGCAAAATTTACACCGGTAAATTGTTGTATGACTAGTATCAAATGCGGGTCCGGTCTATCGACCACGTGACACAATACACGAACACATATATGTTAAAACATCTGCTGTTTTCAATTAATATTTCCCCTAATGAATATTAATACTTGATACTGCTTTATTTTCTAATAATGATTCTAATTATTAAAGTTTAAAATTACAATATCAAATTAATTTTCAACCAAAAAAAGTTATCCACGTCCCCGTAATGACCTTGGAGGCCTTTTTAATCACTTGAGCACAATGTGCTCATGGTGAGCTATCACGATCACCCTGCTTCCGTCGTCCATCGTCGTGCGTCGTCAATAATTTGCTTTAAACGACATCTCCTCTGAAACCAGTAGACATAATTTTAATTAAACTTGGCAGGGATGATCTTTGGGTAAACCTTCACAAAAGTTGCTAAAATAAACTTGACCCATGTAGAACTCACGTTGTCATGGCAACGGAAAGAAATGAATTATGAAAACTTTAAAAATCATCTCCTTCAAAACTACAGGCCACATTTCAAAATGTTTTGGTACACTTCCTTGGGTAACCATCTACCAAGATCTCTCAAATCATTCTGATCCGTTAAAAAACTTGGCCACCAGGCGCGGGGCTAATTTGCTTTATATGTATATAGTGAAACCTTTAAACATCTCCGGGGGCCGCCGTGGCCGAGCGGTTACAGTCGTGGACTACAAATCTCTCAGCCCCTCACCGCTGTGGGTTCGAATCCCGGTAGGGACTTTGGATTTTTCATGTGAGGAAGCCTTCCAGCTGGCTTGCGGTAGGTCGGTGGTTCTACCCGGGTACCTCTGTGTACTCGGGGTCTTCCTCCACCAGTAATTAACGTCGCTATATGATTGAAATACTATTGCAGCGACGGTAAACTCCAATACAACAACAACTTAAACATCTCCTCTGAAACCGCTGGTCAAAATTTGATTAAACTTGGCAGGGGTGATCCTTGGGTGAACCTACACAAAGGTTGCTAAAATAAACCTGATTCATGTAGAACTCTGGTTGCATTGGCAATAGAAGGAAATTAATTATGAAAACTTTAAAAATCATCTCCTTCAAAACTACTGGCCAGATATCAAAATGTTTTAGTACAGATGGGTAACCTTGGGTAACCCTATACTCAGGTGAGCGATTTAGGGCCTCTATGGCCCTCAAAATTAACACTCGCATTTTCGGCAAAATGCGAGTAGAAAAAACAATTAACCAGTTATGTTTAAAAAAAAAATTAAATTTGAGCACTGGGTGGGTCTGGGTTTAAAGCTCGAAGATCTTTATAAAACTTAGGTGGTATTGAACAAAAAGAGCAAAATTTAGTCCGTGATACTCCAACCACTTAGTAGATTTTAAAGAAACTCAAAAGAATTGATCATTGGTGATACTGCACAAAAACAGCTGAAATGGTTCTGCTACGCTTAACAAGATGGCTTCCAGAGCTAAAAATAGAAAAAAAATAAACAACATCTCTGAAATCGCAGAGCAGATTTTGATGAAACTCAATAGAACATGATTACGGTAATCAGTATCAAGTACAGCTGTCCATATTAACACATTTATTACAGAATTTGACCCTTTGCTTCTTAATTACTTTATATTGTGAGCAATTTTATCCTTACTTAATCATTTTCTCTCTAGCAGTTGAATTCAGGTGAGCGGTTTAGGGCCATAATGGCCCTCTTGTTTTGTAGAACTTTCACACTGTAAGCAAAGGGTCCTGGGTTTGATTCCTGGCCTGGCTGCGTATATTTAACTTCACAATACTTATTCATTAGTACCAATGCTATTTGCACATGTCTTTGGCACATCATGATCAGCTTAGTTTTAAGTATGTTTTTATGCCACCCTTTGAAAAAGAGGTGGCATATTTTTTGCAAATGCCGGTCGGTCGGATAGTCAGTCTTTCAGTTGTTGGTCTGTCAGTAGACCACTTCGTTTCCCATTAATACCCGGAGAACGCTTGGGCCCACATTCCTCAGACTTCATAGGGTGATTGGTCATGACTAGTAGATGGCCCCTATTTATTTTGGGGTCACATGGTCAAAGGTCAAGGTTACGATGACCTCAAATGATTGAGAACAGTCACAGTGACATCGAACGTGACAATTTTTTTACGATCAATAACCAGAGAACTCACTGGCCCACATTCCCCAAACTACATAAGAGGATTGATCATGACTAGCAGATGACCCCTTTTGATTTTGGTGTCGCTTGGTCAAGGTAAAGGTCACAGTGACCTTGAATTGAAAATCATTTCCAGTCAATAACCGGAGAATGCAAAGGCCCTTATTTCTCAAACCGCAAATGGTGATTGGTCAGGACTGGTAGATAACGCGTATTGATTTTGCTATATGACTATAATACTGCTCTAAAGATGTCAAACTCTGAGAGGAAGATGGGGGGGGGAGCAAATGTGTCGTTCCGACAATTCTTGTTACCCTTTGTTATAATGATTGCAAGAGTATCAGAGCTCTGCCTTTTTTTGTTTTTGTTGTTGTTGTTATTTTTTATTATTTATTTATTTCAATGTTCAGCTGCGCTTAACTATTTTTATGCCCCCCAAAGGGAGAGCCTATAGTTGCCGCTTTGTTTGTCCGTCACGTCCGTTCGTCTGTCATAATTTTGTCCGGAGCATAACACTAAAGCTATAAGAGATATCAACATGAAACTTTATAGGCAGATAGATCTCAATGAAGGTAAGTGCAGTTTACAAGATTCATAACTCTTGGTTGCATAATTTAGGAGTTATTGCCTTTTTGTTATTTTTCATACTTAAATTTTGTCTGGAGCATAACTTGAAAACTATAAGAGGTATCAACATGAAACTTCATAGGTAGATAGATCTCAGTGGAGAGGAGTGCAGTGCTTAAGAACCATAATTCTTGGTTGCATAATTTAGGATTTATTGTCCAGCTGGGCTGAAACTAGACTGTATACATAGATTGCAGGCTTTTTAAAAAAATGCAGTAACATCAATGAGAGGAAGTGTTGCACTCAAGTATTGGATCACTAACCCCATGGTCAATGAAACACTTCGAGGTGAAAGGTCATTGTGATGGATTTTCTTGTCCGGGCTGTAACTTAGACATTGATTGCAGATTTTAAAGTAATTTGGCAGTACTGATTACATGAATAATATTAGATGTTGCGCACAAGAGTAGGATCCCAGGCTCTAAGGTCTCGGTCATACTTACATGTGAAAACACTTAAAAGTGAAAATGCAAATAGTGCTTGATTTGCTTGTCCGGGTTGTACCTTATTTCTGGATCAAATGATCCACCATTGATTTAGCAGTAAGACTTGCCTAAATCATTTGAAGCATAACATTCCAAACGTTGGATACCTAGCTCCATGGTCAAGGTCACGCTTACAAGTGAAAGATGACTTAGGTTGAAGACCTGTTGACCTTTGCATCCAGTTATTGTTTGTAATACAAATTAATGTTTTGGGGTCTAAGATGTAAAAGCAATTTTTTCTGGCTGATCCGTTTTAATACTGTTCATTCAAGAAAAACCAATGACGTCGCGATAGTGATTCTAGTTTTCTATCTATGTTTGGTGTATCGTTGTACTGGAATTTACCATTGTTGCGACAGTTAATTATTTAGTCATAAAGCGACACCAAGCTTGTGGAGGAAGATCTCGGGAGTTCACAGATACACCCGGGTAGAACTACTGACCAACCGCAAGCTTGATAATACTTTAATAAAATGTATGAATGTGAGACATAAAAAACATATGTCTGGCATACACATTTAGTAAAGTGACAAAAATTCCTTAAAATAATGATTTTTATAATTTGCAATTGTAATGGTTAAGTTAAAGAATATAGCATATTTAAAGATCCTTAGTATTTGAGATTTATGTAAAAAAGAAATCAACCAGGTACAAAACACTTAAGATGGCATGCCTCATGATCATGGCCATTATACTGCCTGTTCTTAAATGATTGCCGCTTGTGTTACAACTCAGTATGAAATGATGCATATATGTGTTTTCATGTTCATCTTGTGTGAGTAAGAGTACAGAAATATGATTCTTCAGGATAACGAAGCCGTAAGGGAGGAATGGGGGAGTGGAATAACAAACGGTCTCAGCTGCTCTCTAAATAATTTAGAGTATAACCCACTTAGAACTCTGTGTGACTTGATTTTGAAGATCGTAGTCAATGATTAAATGTATTACTTGATAAAGGAAACCGAAATTTGGCAATAATGGTAAAATGAAGTAAGGTTATAAACCTATAGTGTATTTGTAACGGCTCCTTGACGTCAAGAAAATAATGTGCTGTGTTGTACTCAGCATAGCTTATCCACCTTATAGTGACCGACCATTGATATTATTTGGCAATTGTCAATTGTTGAAATAGAAATATATCACTTGGCCAAGGCAACATTAGCATTATTATTATATCATTGATCTCCATTAAAATCTCTCGTGACGAGGACCATTGGAAAATCATAAATCAAAATATATGAAAATTTGCAATTATATAAAAAGATCATATTACAGAGTATAGCATTTACACATAGAATTTATAATTGGGAACAAGAGTATCGGTAGAACCGATGGATGCTCCCCGAATAGATGCTTTTTCCAATAGGGCTTATTTTAATATTTCTTTCAAATATGTGTGTTAAACTAGTATTACAAAGGAAAAAAATGTATGACAAAGGGCAGCAAAAACATTAAAGATTAAGGAGTTGTTGTTTTTTTTGTTGTTGTTTTTTTGTGTGTTTTTTTTTGTTGTTTTTTTTAGTATTAAGAATTGCACTTTTGTGTACTATACATCAACTCAAGTTATGCTCCGGACAAAATTTAAATACGAAAAATTACAAAGGGCAATAACTCCTAAATTATGCAAAATAGAGTTGCGGCTCTTGAACACTGCACTTCACCTCATTGATATCTGTCTACATGTACCTATGAAGTTTCATGTCGATACATCTTATACTTTTTGTGCTATGCTCCGGACAAAATTTAAGTATGAAAAATAACAAAGGGAAATAACTCCAAAAGTATGCAAAACAGAGTTGCGGTTCTTGTACACTGCACTTCTCATTGATATCTATCTACCTATGAAGTTTCATGTTGATACCGCTTATAGTTTTTGTGTTATGCACCGGACAAAATTATGACGGACGGACGGACGGACAAAGCAGCAAATACATGTATATACATAAAAAATAAACTAAGTAAGACATGCTTGTTAATCACGGCACTTTAGTAGGTCATAAACTTCACTGAGCTATGAAGAGGATTAAGTGTAAAAGTCATAGTAATGTGTTTTAAGTTAAATGTATTCAGTACACAGATCGACTGATAAAAAAAACACATTATCAGGTATTTCATGCCATTAACACAGATATTTTAAAAAGATTGCGACATATGGTTTGAAATAAACTTGAAACTTGCAAATGAATCTTTAAATTTCACAAAAAGAAACCTCCCAATTATCAACTGATTAAAATAAAGTATTGGTGGAAACAGGTTATGCTCGGACACAGGAATATTATCCAGTCAAAACTGAAAGGAACCTCATGAATGTTTTCATTACCAACTGAACTTAAACCTGCATGGAGTAGTAGGTGTTTGTTTTAATGTTACATACACTTCTTTTCTTTACAAGGTACCTATATTCCAGTATTGAAATTAATCCACCCAGTAGTCTAGACAAGAGAAATTAACTGAAGGGGGTAATTAAAAAGGTTAACACAGGTTAGGTTGGTGTTATAAGTTATTAAAATGAGGAGGAACATACGTTTTACTTTTCGTGAGATTTCAAGTTTTAACAGCCTTTTCAAAATGACAAATTTTACGCAGTCAGGTATCAGTAATAATTCAACTTGTCATATTGTTAATGCTGAGTAACTATTACTGTCACTTAGTTCAGATAAACCACATGAATGCTTGAATGGCCAACTAAACGTAAGAAAAGGGGGTTTGTATACATTTAGCTTTTAATCCTAACGACCTTTGTGACTTCCTTCTATTCCAAAAACAAATGCGCCATTGAGCTTACAAATGGGTGTTTATCGTTTGGTTATTAAGTATAAGAAAGTGTGTTTAGTTGCAAGAAGTATAAGAAAGTGTGTTTAGTTGCAAGGAAGTTTCATTGAAGGGATAAAATAAAAGGAAAAACGTTTTATACATTTTCTATCAGACTCCCGTGTGGATTTGTGCTTAATCTGATACTGAAAATCGCAAAAATTAAACCAGCTATTTTCCTTATTTAAGAACCTTTCAAAATAGGGACGAAATGTATCACTCAGAAGACGGTTCACTGTCCTACTCTTCAAAGGCATTTCACCATCGTGGGCTCATGACCACAACAGGGAAGCGGGTACTCGACAGTATTGGTGAGTTAAGTAATGGTCTAAAATGTATTTCGAGCCTCTTTGTACGGCAGAATTTTTTAAATGGTCACAAATTTCATGGAAATGATAATCGTTATCTCCTGTCGTTGCATGTGTACGATTTCTAGTGAAATTCACACTACTTATTCTCGTATGTCGCTTGGCGCTTAAAATTAAAAGTATTTATAGGGGTAGTTCTAGAACTGTATACTTCGTAGTCATGCTTCTTACCTATAGTAACACATCTGACACGCATCTATTTTGACAGACTGTATTCTGCAAGACAAAGAATGGAAATTTCCGATAGTCTGCGCAGATTTTGGTACAGCGGACGGTGGGCTGGCGATACAGATAGGTCTCTCCATCATTGGTACTCGACACTTTTCTATATCTTCGATACACTAAATTGTACATTCATTTTGTGGCACGAACTGTTATACTAGCTGTTGATACATATGTGTAA
>CM037777.1:33317179-33367179 GCA_021229015.1 Solen grandis | reverse complement strand
AGCATACTGATATACATAGTGAATAAGTATTCCTTTATTGAGAGTCTAGGCCTACAGTAATCTTAAGTAATCATTTATAGTGAATGGTATGATAGCTATTTTATAAATGTTTCTAATGATTAACACGAACAAACTTAACACATCTCTATTCAAGTCTGCATCACTGCATTTGACAACCAATGCATAAATGCACATATTTAAATTTTTTTAATCATTTACATACAGCTGAAACAGAACTAGACTTATTAGCAACCAGGTTTAACTCTTACGGAGAGACTAGCAGGGACAACACTTATAGGTGGAAGACAGATAGACCACCAGGGACAACACTTACAGCAGGGGACCGGAGAAACCACGAAGTACAATACTTACAGCAGGGTACAGGAGAAACCCTAAGGCACAACACATACAGCTTAGGACTAGAGAAACTACCAGGGACACTTACAGCTTGGGACTAGAGAAACAACCAGGGACAAAACTTACAGCTTTGGACTAGAGAAACAACCAGGGACAAAACTTACAGCTTGGGACTAGAGAAACAACCAGGGACAGCACTTAAAGCTTGGGACTAGAGAAACAACCAGGGACAATACTTACAGCTTGGGACTAGAGAAACAACCAGGGACAGCACTTACAGCTTGGGACTAGAGAAACCACCAGGGACAACACTTACAGATCGAGGACAGAGAGACTACCAGGGACAACACTTACAACAGAGGAACAAAGAGACTACTGGAGACAACAATTTCAGCTGGAGACCATAGATAACACCAGGGACAACACTTACAACAGAGAACCAGGGTGACCTTTAAGGAAAACACTTACATCGGTGAATAGAGTGACCACTAGGGACAACTCTTTCAGCTGGAAATCAGAAATACCACAAGGGACAACACTTACATCAGGGGACCAAAGAGACCAATTGGGATAACACCTACAGCCGCGGACCAGAAATACAACCTGAGACAACCTTACAGCGGTGGAATAGAGTGACCGCTAGGTAAAACACTTACAGATGAGGACCAAAGAGACAACCAAGGACAACACTTACAGCTGGAGACAAGAGAGACCAACAGGGTCACCATTAACAGCTTGGCACCAGAGAGACCACCAGGGACAAGACATAGAACAGCAGACAAGAGAGACTACCAATGACAACTCTTACAGCAGAGGACCGGAGAGATCACCAGAGATAGACAACACTTACAGCATGGGACCAGATAAACACATGAGACAAAACTTGCAGCTAGGGACCAGAGAGACCAATAAGGGACACCACTTACAGCTGGGGACAAGAGAGACCACCAGAGGGTCAGCTACCGTGGGGATTCAAGTGATACTTACTCAAAATTTCTGCCTGTGGTGGCTGGGTAGAACATGGAGAGTTTAAGGCGATACCCTGGTCCAATGATAAACACCTGTTACACAACATACAAAACGTCATGGCACACACTAGAGGAACAGAAAAGCTTCATCAGCCAACAGAGTATTAACCGTACCCGTTATTGTCAGTACTACTTGAGTTTCCATCATAACTATTGAGTAATTAAGCAAATGTTACTCTGTCATTTTTATTTTATTGAGTAAGTAAAATATGAAGTAATCAATTAGAAGGCGCATTGCTGGTAACAAAGATGCATGTATCCTAGAAAATTGCATGCAAAACTTAAACCAAACTTTCAAGATTCAGTAGTGCCATAATTTACGATCAGTTCAGTCAAGTGTTATATAACTTGATAGTCCGATGCCCCTGAGCACCTACATATAATGAGTTTAACGTTAATCCCAGACCTGACTGCTGAGATAAAGGCATGAGAGTATGTTGCATGCAAAACTCTATCCAAAATATCTGAGTCCAGCAAGAGCATTAATTTGCTTTAAATTTGGTCACCGAAGACCTTAATGAAATATTAAATCAATAAGCATAACTGTTTACTAAGGTATATTCTTGGTAGGAGGGCTACATATAAAAACTTAACAAAGGCAAGGTGAGTAGAATAGCTTGACATACTCTGTATAATCAAGCTATAAAAGGGCAAACTTCATGCAAATACAGAATTAAAATGCTTGCATTAACAACCCAATACATCATCCATCAACTTAAACAAGAGAGGCATATGTGCCATGGTTTGCTCACACGAGAACAGGTGTCTTAAAGTGACCATACTTTTTGAAGAGCCGAATGATAACCAACCTTGTATTAAAGAACAGCACAGGTTCTAGCCTACTGTGCTTTTTTAAAATCTAAAATATCTGAACATCTTGGTAAACAGTTACACAAGAGTTACACAAAGAACTTTTATGTCAACATATTATCGTGTTTGCTTGTTAAATGTTCCACTGACAGTAAAACAGTCATGTGAGGACTCTGCCTACATGAGACAAATATTAATTAAATTAAAAAATTCAATAGTATACTGGAAGAGACGTAAACTTACACCAATAGGCAGAATTACTGTTGTAAAATCTTTGTTATTGCCATTATTTACTAATTGTTTCATTAATCTGCCAACTCCAGATAAGAAAATGATAAAAACATAAGTGGTCTTATGTATAATTGTGTATGGGATGGAAAGTCAAGAATAGAACATGATGTATTTGTTAAAAACTATGAAGAAGGTGGACTTAGAATAGTCGATATAGATAGCTATATTCATAGATTAAAAATCAAATGGTTAAAACAATATATTGAGAATTCCAGTGGTAAATGTTTTAAACTAATTAACACACAATTGGATCTACACAAAATCTTTAACTTGGGGGGATTATATCGCGAACTTGCTATGAAAAAAATTAAAAATGCTTTCTGGAAGTTTTTAATATATATTTTTAAGGATTTTAAAATGATCTTTTGTGCAATAAAAATTTTTTTTAAAATTTAAAAGGTACTAGAAAATAAATATAGAATAAAAATTGATTATTTACAATATCATTCTCTTACTACTGGAATAAAACATTTTATCAATAAAAGTAATATTCCTATGACTATTAAACAAGAGTATCTATATCATCCATGTATTAACTGTTACATTAAATTTATTGTTATGAATGATAAGTCAATATATGAGATTTTATTAAAAAAAACTGTACTATTTCTCGTCTAAAATGGAACTTATTAATGAAAATAGATGTATTAGATGTACAAAAATACATATATACAATGGTTTCAAACTAGAATGATACATAGAATTTTAGCAACTAATTCATTGTTATATAAAATGAAAATTGTGTCCAGTAATTCATGTAACTTTTGTCATGATCATGAGGAAACACTTATGCACATTTTTGTGAATGTTGTTTTATTAAACCTTTGTTAGATTACATAAATGATATTTTAAAAAGTAACAAATTAGAAAAGAAGATTAACAATAAATTAATTATTTTAGGCACAGAAGATAGTACAAATGAATATGATATTTTGTTTTTAGAATTTAAAAGATACATATATTTATGCAAAAGGAAAAAAATCATCCCCACCAACATAGGACTGAAATTAAATTTTAGATTTGCATATAGCATTTATAAAGAGGTATTATCTGACAATTCAAAGCCCAAAATTGGTCAATTATACAACTATTTATTAATTTATAATTGCTATGTACCTGTATGTTGTGTTTATTTTCCTAACACATTCTAATAAGTATGAAATGGTTATTTGTTTATATTACAACATGTCAAACTATACAATACAAAAAAAATCAAACTTTTATTAAATTAAAAGTAATAATATATATGTATATATTTCAGTCATTATTATTTAAATATATATGTATTTTTGAAATGTAAGGTGGCTGCAGGATGGTTCCCCGACCTGCTGACACCTATGACGGGGATAATAAAAGTTTGAAAAAAAAAAAATATAGTGGCATAGTACCACACCCAGTCACATCCTGACAGTGGGAAAGAGTTTTATAAATGTAACATATAGCATGGTTTAAGCATTCTTCACAGACCTCTTTGTGAACTTTATCATTTTTAAGTGTTTTTTTTTAAATTTCAATGTGGCATTTTCTGTTTAAATGTGACTATGACACATGGCCTCTATTATCCCAAGTCACAGCATAAATGATTATCCTGACACCGGACCAACCGGATCTGAAACACTCCTTGATATTGCTAAGTGCAACATTATCCCGATACCGGACCAACCGGATCTCTTATATTGCCGAGTGACAGTCACAAGGGATATACACATACCAGTATTGTTGTTTAAAGACTCTAAACCCAAATTTTCTGATGAGAGTGTGGATGTATTAACTACTCTGCTACCAGGACCGGAATATCAATGTAAATAAAGATTTTATTTCACTGAAAACAGAATCATGGAATATTCGACTTAGGCTGCATATGAAGCATTCTTGATTGCAGTTGTTTAGCCAACATAGACTTTATTTATCCTGTAGTTAGAATTGGTATTGGGTGGTTAACGGTCTAAACAAATGAAAACAGTATGAACACGGCATAAAACATCATCATCCATGTACCTTAACCTCTAGGATCAGCATGTAACTTGTAACTTACAGCCCTGCAAGGGCGGGGTTGTCCGTTGCTATCCTTCTCATCTGGATCCAACATGCCCAGCTGATCAGCCAATTCGCAATTGTTGTCCGTGATAATGTCAAACCAAAGTTCATCATACTTGTACCCCTTGAATACCAGAATGTCCTGTATATTAAATATACCAGACAGAATTACTTCGTAATCAGGGTTGTACAATTCCTAAACTTCTCACTCGCTGATAAAAGAGAAAACACACACATACACAGACACACACCGCTACGCATGATAATATACTAATGAGGGTGAAGAACCCTTTCTTGTATGTTGTATGGTAGAATATTGTTATCAATGAACAATATAACATACAAGGGTTCATTGACAGTAATATTCATCCATACAACATACAATGATTCAATGACACAATATTCTACCAAACACCATACAAGGGTTTATTGACTTTCTTGCAATAAGTTCATGACAAACACATTGAAAACATTAACACAGTCTAGCGTATATTCCAATTGATAACAGGCAAATTGGCTCCAGGTATAAAGATGCTGGAAATGGTACTATAAAGTTAGTGTTAATGATGATGATGATGATGATGATAATGATGATGACGATGATAATTGGTATCTTTATACCTTCGCCCATTCTTTGTGGCTTTTAACATCATCACAGGACAGAGCAACCAGTTTCACATTTCGCAAATGAAACTCATCTATGACTTCGCGAACCTTCCCAAGCTCCGTTGTACTGACAGGGGTATAGTCAGCAGGGTAGGAAAACAGAATGACCCAGCTGTAATACAACACAATCAGGTTATTGCCATTGTTTTAAAGTATTCCAGCACATTCTGATTAGCGCCTTTATTAAGAAGTAATTCAATACATTTTGGTTAGTGACTTTGTCTAGTTGTATTTCAACACAATCGAGTTAGTGACTCAGTTAAGTAGTTATTAAATACATTTTGGTAAAGTGGTAATCCGCTATATTCTGGTTAGTTCTTTGGTTTTGTAGTAATTCAACAACTCAATCAAGTTAGCAATTTTGATTAGTAGTAAACCAATATGTTAGTGACTTTGTTTCGCTATATTTCCTTTTTGTAAGCGACTTTGTTAAGTACACATAGTACTTCTTTACAACTAGTTAAGTGAGTGTTAAAGTCATCAGCGACTTTACCCTCTCGGCCACGGACTTTGTTTAATAGTAATTAAATTCATTCTGGTTAATGACTTTGTAAAGTAGTAATTCAACATGTGATCAGGTAGGTGAGTTTGATTAGTACTATTTCAATCTGTTTAGTGACTTTATTTCGCTGTACTTCATTCTTGTTAGTGACTTTGTTTTCTAGTTATTCAATGCATTCAGGTTCGTGACTTTGTTTAGTGGTAATTCAAACCAATCTGGGTAGTGATTTTGTTAAGAAGTCATTCAATACCTTCTGGTCAATGATTTTGTTTAGCGGTATTCAATACATTCTGGTTAGTGACCTTGTTTAAATGTAATAAAATCTGGTATGGACTTTGTTTGGCTGTACTACATTCTTGTTAGTGACTTTGTTTAGTAGTAATTCAACATAATCGGGTTAGTGCCTTTGTTGAAAAGTTATTCCTTACAATGTAGATAGTAACTCTTTAGTAGTAATTCAACACAATCAGGTTAGTGCCTTTATTTAGTAGTAATTAAAAATTAAATACATTCTGGTAAGTCACCTGTTAAGTTCAATCAATCTTTATTTGCTCAATGATAGGAGATATAAAATATGTTCATGTTAATATAGTAATACTTTTTCAGAGCAATTAAATGAGCAAGGCGATATAAGTACATATAACGAGAAAATAAGCTGTTTTCTGTGTGTATCAAATTTACACATATACAGTTAACATAGTTGTTATAACCACAGTAGGTGAGCAGCAACATGATTTCATGAATATGAGTGATGCGAAAAGAAATAATTCAATGCTTGTCCATGTAGCAAATGTACATATAAATGTGTAAAACACAGCTAACGTTAAGTCCGTATTGACATATAAAAACGCAGCAAACCTTTCCTTTTAAAGGCGTTTACATTTATACAAGTTGAACATCATCGCAGCAATAATAGATTTTCTCAGAGGACACTGTATATACCTAACCGATTTTTGTAGAAAAGACAAATTACAACTGTCATTCAGCATTGAACCTCCTTGTAGACGAAGTCATACTTACGCTGCTGTCCAAATTATTTAACTGTATAGCAAAGTCGGCACCGTATACAAGACAATCACACAAAAAAATTGATCTTTACTGACATTCATTAAGCTAGTGACCGAGTTTATGTGTGTACGTGTAACACAGTTCACAGGTGATTTCAGAGTCATGTAGCTGATACCGTTCACACAAAGCACGTGTTATCATTTTCATAATCTTCCGAGCGAGTATTTGGGATTAGCACACATTGTATATGATACAGGGTTTCACATTTGGACAAAGGACTCCGAAGTGCACAAAATTACTATCATGTGCCATTTTATTGTTCCGGTTATGTTCGTCAGCAGAAAACACATTTTAACAAGTTTATTTTGGTAGACGGGCAGGTTGATACGTCAGATATAAATGTTTGCAGCCCCTATTTGTACAACAATGAGCATATATCAGGAATAAAACCATATGTAACTATAATCACAGATGATACGAGAAACAGATAATAACTTCGCAGGAAAATATTGCGAAATACACTTTTTTCTCTATGACAATATTACAATTTAATGTGTAGAGACCGACCATAGCTTCGCACAAATCAGACCTGGTAGATGTAGGAAGGCATTGTATTTTCTTAACGATGAAATGTTGAAATATGTTTATTGTGCGTAAGTTGGAGGGTTGCACGTTACACCAGAGTTCACCCCCATATAATGCGATTGGTTTTATCAACTTTTTATACAAGTCAATGGATATGAGCTGTTATATGCCATCAGGGTGTACACCTTGCGATGCCATGACAAAGAATCCAGCTTTGGCCTTTTGTAATCTTTCATTAATACGTTCAGTTAGTGTCATGTTGGAATCATGTTTTACACCAAAATGAGTCACGTGATCAGCTTGTCATGTGTATGAATCCCCGTACATAATGCCAGTAGGTGGGGTAATACAGTACTCCGCAAAAATAATTAAATCTGATTTCTCGACATATATGTCAACTTCCATTTTCGAGAGTAATTTTTTACTGTGTCCATGAGGCGCTGTAATCGAAGCGGGGTGTTGGCTTTGAAGAAATATCATAAGCAATTCAGCAAGACGGATTACCCCACTGAAGCACCCTTGTCTCTGTTTTCCAGTTGCACAAGTAACTGGTCAATATAAACCGTGTACAGAAATGTCGATTGGACTCCACCCTGACGGACCGAACGCGTGTCGTTGAGGGGTTCAGACGTTACAGCGTTAACGCGCACTGCGCACTTAAGACCAGAATTGAACAGCTTAGTTCATGACATCGCTATAACGTCTCCACCATACAGTACGTGCTCGTTGAGTATGAATCTATACCTAGTGCCTTACCTTTCTTAAGCATTTTAATGACAGCTTTGCCTTCTCTGACACAAATTGGCGCGGAGCGGGTCTTCATAGTCAGTTTAAACAATGCCATCAACCACGTTAATGATAAATGCATATGCAGTGTTATGCTCGTTGCTGAAAACGGTCTGTAAAAACGAATGGAACCCATTTGCGATATGTTCATCGGTCATGATCGTAGTAGTTATCAACAAATATACATTCAAGCTAAGTGTCCTAGATTTACTCATCGTGGTTATTGTCTATATCAAACACTAAGGTATTTTACATTTACCAGTCCCTGTCATCTGAAAAGAAACACCACGGCTTTTCATGGCCAACATCATCGTCTAAGTGTCAATCGTTCCATTCGTCACTTTATTGGCGATCGTGTACCTTATTGTCATACTCCTGGTAATCATAGCGACTGTTGCCAGAAAGACGTTCAGCGTGGAGACCGCCGTAGCTTTTTCGGTTGAAGTTATCGTTACGGTAACGACTGCTTCAGAGCCCGATCCCAGACTTCTTTAGAAGCCTATTTACGCACATCGATACCATCTGGCCAAAATGCTTCTTCACTGACTGTATGTTCCATGTCAACAGGAACTTTCACCTTGGCAGAGGATCCGCTCCTACCATAAAACATGTGGAGATGGGATAATTGCACTTTCCGCTGCCGAAAGAAGTCGAAATGCTCGCGATCTTTGTTTCCGATGAAAAATGAAACATTGCGCTTTTTATGGAGCGGTATAAAATTAATTTTTTGTATTGGAGCAGCAATGTGTTGTTGCCTGGCGGCCATGACAACGTGCGAGGTTTCCCTCCCTAAAGGGGCGAGCTTTTAAGGCACTCCTTATGTTGAGACCGCGCAGTGGCCTGGAGCTGCTATATATTGCACCTGTGTTCCGGTAATGTTTGTGTCTGATTTGTCCCCGGCTAATTAATCAACACAGACGTAAACAATGCCTCAGCATACGACTGATTACGACTGCTGTCATCTTAAGTAACCGTGGTGGTTCAGACTGTCCCTGTTTGTTTAGGACAATGGGTGGGCTCTACAGCATCTAGAAGCTTCTGATTCACTATGACTATGGAAGAACCCAGACATTTTACTTCTGTTTGAATCCTTATTACATCAGACGTGGTTGGTGTTTCCTGGAGTTGAACCAGAACGCGTCTCATGGTTCCATTTAGAGTTCTGAAGTTAGCTACGATCTTGGTCATATCTGTTTGAAATGTCCCATTCAATGCTGAATCTTGCTGCGCTATTATTCTATGCAACTCTGAATTAAGGTAGGCCAGCATTGTGAAAACGTCGGGTGTTTCAAATGAATTTCTATGGCGATAGTCACTTCGTTAGCATATCCTGCGTTCACAAATACCGTGATTTCAGCTGTTTGTTCCCCGCTAGGAAACGCTTGTAGGGTGAAGCTGTCATATACATATTTTCTTCTTGGTGCATGAGGAGAGTTCCTGGGGTAAACAGCCTGGAAGAGACCGGGCACGTTCAGCTAGCCTGTCCCGGTAATCATCTATTCTGAGATGTTCGTTATAACATATAAGTTAAATACATAATACATAGTCCTCACGTCAGAGCCCAGCCATTGCATTATCTAGATCTTGGAAGAATTGTTATGAAATATGTTGGGAGGACTTTGCATCCAAATCTTTGATATCTTCATCATCATCATCATCATTATCACCATCAGCAGCAGCAGCGAGTGTGCTGCTGGACTGGCTCACGGTTCGCTCCTTCTTAATCCGTAGCAGTATCTGATTCACCAATCCTTTAGTGTCCGTAACGTCAAAGTCCGAGCGTTGCATGACTGGAGACACACTCCCGCGTCGATTTTTGTATAGCGGTAAATACTGATTACAACTGAGCACAACTGCCTGGTCATCGAACGTAAAGGGCATTCATTCATGCGTGAATTTTTTAGTTTATGAGAAGTTATATTAGATATACATCATCACTTCTCACAAATAAACAAATAGTTTTATGAATATATATGAATATCCCATAAATATTCAAGGATACATAATACTATTGTTGGAGCACAAAGAAAATCACCACCCCAACCGGAAATCAAGTCAATTAGGTTTGTGCCTTTGTTTGGTAGTAATTCAATACATTAAGGTTAGTGACTTTGTTAAGTAGTAATTCAACACTGTCAGTTTAGTGCCTTTGTTTTGTAGTTATTCAACACAATCAGGTTACTGTGTTTGTTTAATAGTTATTCAATTCATTTCGGTTAATGACTTATTTAAATAGTTATTCAACACAATCAGGTGCTTTTGTTTAGTAATAATCTAATACATTCTGGTTAGTGACAATGTTTAGCAGTACTTCATTCTTTTTAGTGACTTTGTTTAGCTGCAACGCATTCTGATTAGTGACGTTGTTTAGCTTTAATATAGTTTGGTTAGTACTGACTTTTTTTGCTGTAATGCACTTTGTTTATGACTTTGTTTGGCTGAAATGCAACACTATCTTGTTAGTGACCAAGTTGCAAATAGAGTTACTTTTCGAAGAAAACTGATGTCTCCCACCACTTCCTTTCCCCTCTTTAACATACACTACGGCACACAGTGACATATGCACAAGAGTCCTGTCATCAGAGTCTGCTTTATTTGCTTTTTCAAAAGTAGTAGATCCACTATGATTTCAGTTATCATAATATTGCTCACTTTTGCAGGCAGTGACTTGAAATAGGAAAACATTGCTATTTTTCACATTGTTAAAGAAAAAATAGGATAACAAGCAACAGGGTAACACTTCCTGACTTTGTTTGCAAAACGTTTGCAGATGTTTGCAGTATGCTCCGGACAAAAATTTAGTATGAAATCTAACGAAGGGTAATAACTCCAAAATTATGATGTGCAGAGTTACGGTTATTGTGCATTGAACTTCTCCTCTATGACACATCACCTATGAAATTTGAAGGATATACATGTATGTCTCAAAGTGCATGAGTAATGGTAAATAGCTCCAAGATATGATGTGACGGTTCTTATGCATGGCACTTCTCCATGAGATCTATCCACCTATGAATTTTCAAGTCACTAGCTTTTATACTTTATGAGTTATGTTCCGGACATAAATGAAGTATGAAATTTAACAAAGGACCCCCCCCCCCCCCCCCAAAAAAAAAAAAGAAACTTTGATGTGTAGAGTTACGGTTCTTAAACTTGGCACCTTTCCTCCGTAAGATCTACTCACATGTTAAATTAATAGCTTTTATACTTTTTGAGTTACGCTCCGGACAAGAAGTTTGACAGAGACATAATTACTAAAGATTATATGGTCAGTGACGGTTCTTGTTAGTGACCAAGTTGCAATAAATCGAGACGATCTGGTAAGTGACTTTGTTTAGCTGAAATGTAACATTATCTTGTTAGTGACCATTTTGCAATAACTCAAGACTATATGGTAAGTGACTTTGTTTGGCTGAAATGAAGCATTATCGTGTTAGTGGCCATTTTGAATAAAATTGATTGGTTGTAATGCAGCTAATTCGGAGAATTTATATCCCCCGCCGAATATAGCAAATTTAGTAAGCGAAAAAATATTACACTACTCCTCAATGGCATCACTATGCACTATGAAGTTTAAGATTGATACATAAATAATGTTTGAGTTATATTTCGAATAAAATTAAGTTAGAACAAACAAGAAAGAGCAATAACTCAAAAGTGAAGAGTAAAAGTTTCTATGTACTGTAACATTCCTGAATGACAGCTATGCACCTTTGAGGTTTACCGTTGATATCTCAAATACTTTTAGGGTTATGGTTCAAACAAAAATTCTATAGGAACAGCAGCAAATGGAAATATGGAAATATCTTAAAGCTTGTTAAAGGCTTTTGAGCGGGCTTTTTCTAACGAACATATTTTTCTAAAAAAATTGCATTTAAGTACTTTAGACTTTAAGTAAAAGATATATGAAATAAAAATAGGGGGTCGCCATGCTTATTTTAGAGATTAAGCTTATGGTAGAGCATATCTTTTTGCCAAAATCTGTTGAAAAAATCATGGCATTAAAAATATTATAACAGCATATAAAATGATACTTTAAAAAAAAAATCAACATTTGTAACTTATAATGTATTCTATAAGTTACAGATAAAAATACTGTCAAATATGCATTGAAATTCACTAACCACCAAAAATGGCCCCATCTCAAATTTTGATACTAACCTAAGGGTATGTAGGACTATGTGTTAGGTTTTCAGAAATTATGTTTTTTTAATCAGGTCTAGTTACCATGACGACACAACGACCTCTTAATTAGAGCACCTGTTAATTCAATTAAATCCCCAATTTGACAGCACTTTTCATATTAAACATTGAACTCATCTTTGACTGGCACAATAATATTGCAATAAATATAAGAAATTGTGTAATACATGTTATAAGTAAAATAACATTGATATTTTTTTAATATATTAGCCTTTGGATTTAGAAATAATATTAAATGACTTACTTCAGATATCTGAAATTCAGACATTTTCAAAATGTATATGATTATTTTTTTATTGCATTGGTAGAATGGTTTGTTTATTTTAATGATTCTTGAAAAATGTTGTTTTTAAAAAACAATTGATGGCTGAACTTTTTTTTAGCTATTAATTTGGAAGTCGGTCAAATCCATACATTTACATTTATAAGGCATACATATTCATTATATATGTTTGAAAATCTACAACAAAATAACTGGTTTTAACATGTCTTATTTATTTAATTTTTAAAGTTCACTTTCACTCTGTGTTGAGTCACCATCTATATCAAACACAACTGCATCAGCAAGATGGTCGCCCCAATTTCTGACTCCTAATGGTGCCCCATCAATGTGCCGCTTATAAGCCAGGTACCATATAATGGCAGAGACGTGGGAACACATCCCAACAACACGTGCACCAGCCCGACAAAGACAGTACCATGATTCGATGCTGTCATTTGTGTAGCGAATCCACAACACGTAGTTGTGGCTGCTTACATGTCTGCTCTGCATTTTAACACACAAAAGAGATGGATCCTCTGCGAAAAAGTACAAATCACAGTTGCCATCAAGGTGTTCTTGGATGTAGCTGGAGCTGAGACGTAACTGATATACACCAAGTGTGAGTTCCCGTAGCTGATCCTCACTCATCCGAGGAAAGTCTTCTAGACACATTTCATCAGCAGACTTCCAACATTTTCCCCGTTTTGGCAGCTTCTTGTCATCTACCATTTGTTTTAAGGAGTTAACCTTTCCACACTGAGCCAACATTCTTGCCGCAGTTGCCTCATCCTGCTCCACTGAAGCAGGAGAGCTTAAAGGTGGCATGTATCTGTTCGATATTGCACATACAATGCGTACAAAATCACCTATGTAAGGGATCTGGCTGTTTGGCATTACATGGTTGAGAAATCGGAAGCGCTTTATTCGGGCATTTGCAGATTCTACCACCCATCGGATCTGTTAAAAGAAATAAAAATTCATCTGGTATCTTTTTTTTTTCTTTCCTCATTAAAACATTGTTTGAATACTAGTTACATCACTTGTCTATTAAACCTCATAAATGATATCTTATTTTTCAGAAGCTTTATATTTTTGGTGTAATTTTACTTTTATCAAATATTTACTTATATGTATCATATAGTTGAGCTACCTTTTGCATCGTTTGTAATCAGCTGAAAAAAGGCACTATATTAACAGTAATTTGGATATATAGCCAGGGAAACTAGGCGAGGGTTGTATTTCAAGCAACAATTTATATACAGCCATATAACATATCAAGAAACATGTTTTTTGATACGGATGTTCCTTCATTAAAGACAAAATGAAAAATAAATGATGTATTATTGCATATATGTAAAGTTCATAATGAAAAGCGACACATGTTCAGTATTATTAAGTTGAATGTACTTGTATAAATTAAGTTTTTTGGTATTTTGTTGAGAACTTATGTTTCTGTTATGCATATTCTTTAAGTTTAATTAGAGTTAAATAAATTTGAGATAAAACTCACTTTTGTCACTAGCCGGCTTGTGTTTGCATCATCTGTGGACAACTGCTTCTGCCCTTTTGGCAATAGGGCAGGCATCTCTGCTTGGATCCCGAGATCAGCCAGTAGTTCCAGGGAGTCCCGAAACCCACGATCGACAACAAAAACGTCTCCCTCTTGCAGTAGACTCTTGATGTTGTCAATATTGCACTTGAGCATGTGATTGAGAATTGCGGCATCATTGTTCTTACAGTCCGCTAAATATGGCCCAATAATTGCTACAAAGTGTCCAGTTGTTGTGACTATAACCATGGGCTTTATCAATGGACGTCCTTTGTGCATACTGAACGTGCGTCTTTGGAATGCAAAGTTGTTGGACTTATTAATGTATATATATGTCCCATCCAACACAAGAATCAGGTTGTTCTCAGCACTAAACAATGACTTTGCTAATGGGCGAGTATGCTTGGAGATGATCTCTTCTCTAGTAATTGCCTCAATGCCTAAGTAAAGAGGTACAAAGCCCCTCATAAAAGCTTGTCGCACCGTAGCAACTGCTCTTCTGACACTAGACTTGGTAATGCCAAATATTGTTGCATATAGTTTGTTTGACATTCCAGAATACAGTTTAACTAGGAACAGTCCTATACTCGTTCTGGCAGATCTAACAGGGGTGTTTTTAACTTTATCTGTTAAATGTCGACAAACATCATCAAACTGTTCTTTAGATAAACCAGTTAATGAAGGGAAGTCATTGTCATTTAGTCTGTCAAAATTCAATGAAGACTGTTGAGCTATACACGCCATTCGCATTTTTGAAGTAGGTCATTTATAGCTGAGCGACTGAGAAGAGACTTGCTTGACACTGTATGAATAGTATTCACAGCTGTTGGTAAAATAAACCCATCATAAGTATGGCCAGGACAACATCTTACATCTGCATTGATAAGAATATTGTGCTCGATGAAGGCTTTGACCCTCCCCTCTGCTGACATGCTAACCAGTTTCGGCCCTGGACGTTTGCACACGAAGCACCTCGAGTGACTTCGACTTGTGGTAGAAATTTTTAACGTCACCTGAAACAAGAGCATTAATCATTAATTAATATGCAATAAAACATATTATCTAGTTGAATATACTATAGTTCAGATTATAAAGAAACCATATATTGACTCAAGGAACTGTATTCATCCTCTTTATCCTGTTATTAATATATTATTTTTATTTTTTTCTTATATATATGTGTGTAGCATACTTTGGTATCAATAAAATATGCCATTAGTACTGGTATCAAGGATAAATAGCCTGGTAAAACTAAATTGACATGCTATTTAAGAATTATTTATTTAACTGATAAGAGTCTATTCACTCACAGATGGTGGACTGCATATTGGCCGTGATGAGGTTGCATTAGGTGGGGCATAGTCAGCATCTCTAGTATCAGTGTTATTGCTGATGCTACTGCTGCTTGTGGTAGGAGTCTTTGACTTAGACAGTTTATAGAACTTGGTTCGGCACGCACTGCATACAGTATCATCTGAGGCTGGGCTTATCCCAAATTCCTTCTGTAGGAATTTTTTCACTGGTAATGTAGGAGGGCGCCTATCCCTTGAATTTGTCCGTTTCTTGCACACAACGCAAGCATAGTTTTTTACCATTCTGCAAAGATATTTTATCCATTATAAGTTCTATAACTTCTTGCATAACTAGATATTTAGCAAAACAATGTTTTACCATTTTTCAAAGACCTAGTATCCGAGACATAGCATTGACTTAAAATCATTTAAAAAAATCAAAAGAGAAAAATAAAAACATTAAAAAACAGACTATTCAAATACTTTAATTAAATGATATTGTTTTGTTGTTTTTACTTTTTAACAACAAGAAAAAAAGTGATCTGTGTGAGGCTTGAACCTGAAGCTCCTGCATGGTAGACGGGGACTCTACCACGTACCTACGCATGCTCTAGATGAACACCTACGTTTAATTATGTACTTATTTATAACAAAAATATTGAGCGGTATAAAATGTTGCAGACGATGTCAATATCGGATTTAAAAATTCATACAAAATGTTCACATTAGCCGAGTCTTTCACTTATTGTATTGACAAAATAAATCTAAATTTTCAAATCAGTCTGATGAATAAAACCAGAACCTCAAAAACACTACTCTTGTAAGCCGTCTCAGCTCAACTGTGAACGTATGCAAAAACTGTATTTCTGAAATAAAATAAAACTTACCGAATTGTTCTTTGCTAAATTTGATAATGATATTTGAAGGCATTATATAATAATATCATTTATATATATTCTTGTTTTCTAAAAATCTTTTAAATCATCAATATCTTACCTGTCACATCTTTGTTTACATCTGTGGAAGTAGAAAACAGCGACACTCGTACCTATACGGTATCGTACTGAATACTCGATATACGTACACTTGAAACGGATTAAAACTTCATCAAAATGTGTTTTGTGCATGCATTTATTTAAATATATTATTTCTTTTATTTTACGAAACATATTTCAATCATCCGACTCAAAAACAAATAACGTTGAGTATATTTAACATGCTTTATGGTCTGCATTTAATGAAAAAAATGTCAAAAAATGACTTCAAAACATGAAGTAAAAATCTAATTTTGAAATAGAGCACAGGCAAGCCCCAACTTGAAACCAATACCATTGGAAACCTTTCATCAGTACAAAAAAATGGTGAAATTATTTTGTTGGGGCTGGAGTGTGCTGATACTTTAATCTTCGTTTAAATCGTCAAAATAATGTAAATTTCCATAATTTTGCTGCAAATAGGGGGGTTTTCATTGAATATAAAACATACAAAACATGCACATTTGACTATAAATTTAAAGGTTTTTGACAGTTTAAGGATGGAACTTGTAAACAAAACTTGAAAAAAAGATATTTATGCAAAATTATTTTTTGCAAAATTTTGGGGCAAAATCCATGGTTAGTGAACCTAGATCTTTAACAAAGGTAAATAACTCCAAGATATGATGTGACGGTTCTTATGCATGGCACTTCTCCATGAGATCTATCCACCTACGAATTTTCAAGTCACTAGCTTTTATACTTTTTGAGTTATGCTCCGGACAAGAAGTGTGACAGAGACATAATTACTAAAGATTATATGGTCAGTGACGGTTCTTGTTAGTGACCAAGTTGCAATAAATCGAGACGATCTGGTAAGTGACTTTGTTTGGATGAAATGAAGCATTATCGTGTTAGTGGCCATTTTGCAATAACTCAAGAATACCTGGTAAATAGCTTTGATTGGTTGTAATGCAGCTAATTCGGAGAATTTATATCCGCCGCCGAATATAGCAAATTTAGTAAGCGAAAAAATATTACACTACTCCTCAATGACATCACTATGCACTATGAAGTTTAACATTGATACATAAATAATGTTTGAGTTATATTTCGAATAAAATTAAGTTAGAACAAACAAGAAAGAGCAATAACTCAAAAGTGAAGAGTAAAAGTTTCTATGTACTTTAGACTTTAAGTAAAAGATATATGAAATAAAAATAGGGGGTCGCCATGCTTATTTTAGAGATTAAGCTTATGGTAGAGCATATCTTTTTGCCAAAATTTGTTGAAAAAATCATGGCACTAAAAATACTATAACAGCATATTAAAATGATACTTTCAAAAAAAAATATCAACATTTGTAACTTATAATGTATTCTATAAGTTACAGATAAAAATACCCTCAAATATGCATTAAAATTACAAAACGGGCATAAAATCTCATTTGTTCTCAGACCATAATGTATACAAAAACTATCCCAAAACTGTGATTTTTTATATATATTTTTCTAAATAAAAAAAGTTCAATGGACAAATTTTCTTTATTTTTTCAGAGTCAATTTGCTGATGTAAATGCTTTATGAAAATGTAAAAAATAAATACCGCACAGTTTTTTTTTGTTTTTTTGGGGTTTTTTTTTTAAAACTAAAACGGCTTATTTATTTAAATTTTTGCCAAATTTTGCATACCGACAAACCAACAGACCGACAGACTGACTCCTGTATACCCCCTTACAATCTTCGTTTGCGGGGGTATTATTAAATAGGAAATATAGAAAAGGGGAAAAATAAAAAAATATTAGGAGGAAGAGTCAAGAGATGTAACCACATATGAAGTTTTCGGTTTATGACATATATGTTCCAATCAAAGTGTAACGAAAGTACGAACAAACAGCCGGACGGACAACGCCAAATCTATATTCCTCGGAATTTGACGGGGGTTAAAATAATAATAATACAAAGAAAAAAAAAAAAAAAGAAACACATCAAATGTCGCGAAACCAGTTTTGAAAGACCACCCCAGGCAACAAGACTACCGATTATTTCTAACCCTGTCATAGAAGCAAACATATGAAATTACAAAAATTGACATCATAAAAGATCCATGTCTTCCAAACGCTTTACAAGTTTACAAGTTTTTCTGTTTTTCTTTTTGATACATGTATGTTTAAAGAATATAAATATTTCCTTCTAGACTGTTGATGACGTTATGTCCCTTGACAATAGAACTTATTTGATAATAACAAAAAAACTTTTTAGAAATAGAAACCTTGACCTTTTTGACCTGAAAATCAACCAATCTTCCTCTTATCCACTAAATCTGACCATCATACTTCACTCCTAAAAGAAGTTATTTGTCGGAAACGAAAAATGTGACATTGACCTTTATCCTTTAAACTTGAACATCAATCCCAATCTTCCTCATCATATAAGGTATCTATCTAATCTGATCATCATACCTCTCCCTTAAAAGAAGTTATTTGACGGAAATAAAAAATCTATTTTATAATAACAGTGACCATGACCCTATCAATTTAAAAATAAATTCCAATTTTCCTCTTCCCAATCACTACCATGTATGAAAGCTGTGTTAATTCTAACAGTAAGTATTCGTCGGAAACGACATGTTTGACGCCCGCCAACCTGCCCAACGACGTACTATATTCTAACGACCAGGATTTTCATTGAAAGCCTGATTAAATATTGTAAAAAAATCCACTGCGTTTTTTTATCAAACAAGAGCAGCACATGCGGGTGTCAACGCTCGTCTTCTTGGATTTTTGCTAAAAAGGGAGAAATAAAATGGGTGAAAATGGACCTAAAAGTTATGCTGTACCTTAACCTTGCTGTAATTCTATAGATTTGAATGTGATTTTTTTAATAGATGAACTGTGACAATCTACCCAATATTGTGCTCACCTGATGAATTACCTGCAAAATTACAAGTTTTATCTGATCTGAATTACTCACCAGGTCAGGTTCTTAAACCACACATAATCTCAGTTATAATGACCAAAATCCCGTATCAGCGAACACACAACACAGTAAGGATGAAACCCCAACCATTCCTAAAACCCAATCCATTCCTCAAACTAGCCAATATGACCTATTCTCCACCAAACTTTTGTTTTCCTGGGCATTACATATAGATGATACAAATCAACAAAATTTGGAACAACAAAATTCAACAAAATTTTGAACAAATTTCTCAATGAATTTTGGATTGGGAACAAAAGTTTGCAGAATGATCTTTTGAATGTTGCATTTGGAAATTTTTTAAGAGTTTAAAGAATGTTCCATCAGCACCTGAAAATAAGGTCTGCTGTTACAGAGTTATCAACAAAATATATGTTACAGCACTATCAAGATGTCAGTTCAAAGTTCCTCGCATCATAATACCAAACAATAAATGTAAGTATTGCCCCTCATCACATAACATCACAAAATCTGCACCATGAGTAATGAAGGATATTTCAAAATACTTCACCTATACTTCAAAGTTTGCTTTTTATTCGATCGTAAGTAACAACTACAAAGAAAGAAAGAAATAAAGAAAGAAAGAAAGAAAAAAAAGAAAGAAAACAAAAGAAAGAAAGAACGAAAAAGAAAGAGTGATGTTAACCTGTTTCTTAGCTGATGACTTTCATGAAAATAGCAGTTACAACTGTAACATAAATGACACTCATAACATTATTTGACAAATCATACATTAATTTCAAATAACTCATACAGTTAAGCCATAGGCACTTGCTGATTTGATCACACTTCTGACTTGTCTCAGGAAAGGGAAAAAGACCCGACTGTATTGAACTGGACTTTAATCTTTACACTTACCTTCTATTTCCTCGGTGAACCAGTACATGTATGATGTACTTGGGACAAAACAAAAGTAAGTAAAGTATAACCAAGTCTTAAGAGAAAAAACTGTTTCAGATACCAGCGTATGATTCTTCATTTTCAATTATCTACAAGGAGTTCTATGTCATTCCCATAAAAATGATTCTATTACAGATGTATTAGATACACTTACAGAAACAAGGCTTTGTCAGTATTGTCCAATTGGTGAACAAGAACATAGTGGAAATGGGTTATGCTTACCGAACTGCACTGATCCTTTAAGGTTGATGCGTGCGACACACCTGTGTTTTATGACAAACTCCAATGTAACGTTTCATGAAAATCCAAAAGTAAATATAGAAGTTATAGACAGGATTTTAATACCAAAGACAACTTTAAACTACTCCTGTAACATCGACCTTCCAAGCGTGCATATGGTTGATGCACATGACACATTTTGGTGTCATAACAAACGTTTCTGTAAAGTTTTATTGAAATACAACGAATATCTAGGTTTTCTCCTATTATATATATGGGGGATGTTTTCAAATATGAAAACTTTTTTTGTGTTGTGGTGAAAAAAGTGGAATTACACTTTTTTCTTGATCCGATTTGCATGCAGCATTTACAGTATACATTCCATTAAGAACAAAACCGAAACAATTACAAATACGCGATCGTTACCTCCCTTTATACTGAACAGTCACAAACTAGCTAATACTTGCGCGCTGTATTTATATCATCCCATAACTTTTACCTGTAAATATATAACACCCAGTATTTTAACTCATACTTGAATAACTATGTTATCTTACAAGTCATTCTGGGTCAGTTGAATCCCCATGGATGCAAGGATGTATAAATACATCCTTAAACGACGTGAACGATGTTCCGTGAGAGAATGAATATTTCATAACATGACAAAATTGAAATAACTTTATGATTGATAAAATGTTTCCCTAATAAAAAATATATTTTCTGCACCAGTATGTCACCCCGTAATTCGGTATATGCGGTGTGTGATTTCTGACTTAATATCTAAGTAGTGTTTGATTATCATTAGAATATATGCTCAATTCCAATATCGGATATGACAAATATAACACATACGATATAAATGAATGTCACTCAATATTGTACAACATTGTTAATTTCATGTTTTCTCATATTGTGGCTATATAATGTGTATTTGTTTTACGCCGATAAACTAATTCGTTCGTTCGTATACAATGCAAATTGATATTCGATTAATCTATATCCAGGAGATAGATGCAAAGGTGTAGTCCATGACATCAGTATACCAGAAGCAAGCATATTTGACCAAGTAAATGACCAAAAATCTGATACCGATACAACAGCAGTTAACAATGACATACATAGGTATTTAGGAAGAATGGTCTTATCTGTTCACATGCACTTATCCGAATTTAACTTCAGTTTTCACATAAACTTAGACTCGCACTTTACAGTAACATGTATACGATTTCTATATAACAAAGGTGATTTAGTGAACGATAAATTCATCATTTACTTAACCAATTTTAGTTTTAAATTTATACAATACTAAAGAAATATACATGAAAATAAAATGTTCACGATTATTTCTTAAGGTTGGAATAATGATGCAAATTCAAACTTACATTGATATTCAATTACAGTCGAACCCCGGTTACACCACAAACCCTTATTCAAAAACCTGCCATTATTCAAAATACCTTTGTGGTCCAGATCCCGTCCTTTCTTGTTTCTATAAAAAAAACACCCTGTGTTATTCAAATTTGTGTTATTCGAAAACAAGGCCTCATTTTCTTGGCCCATGCAGATAGGTTCCTATGATTTCCACATCTCCTATTCAAAGTCGCCTAAAAAATTGACGCTATTTCGAAAGCACTTGAAACAGCGCGAACGCCTATTAATTAACGATATGTTTTTATTGGACTTGGGATTGCCACTTGCAGCTTGACAGATGAGTGGGTCGATGAGGGAATGCGTATGTGGATTTACTTATAGGTATACTAAGTGATTCACAGTGTATCAACCTGATAAGTACATTAACATAATCGACAAATTGTAAGGAATGTTTGTTAATCATGGCATCTTACTAAATTTCAAACCTAAAATGTAATAAAAATTTTACCTAATAAAACACCAATGAAACTGAACATGGTGTGCAAATGCACTCTAGCAAAAGATGATTTCAAAAAGGTCATGAATCAGATTAACAGACATTTCCAACACCACATTAAAAACACCTTTGATGTTAAACCAGTATAATCCTATACAACTTAAACCTTTTCATGATGTGTATTCTAAAAAAAAATTGAAAAAAATAAAACATACATATTAGGTATGTGTCATCTGTTTCTTATTAAAAGAAGGCTGGTCATTATTGGCATCATACCGGTACATGATATCAATTAAGATGCGTTTTATTTGTTCTTAATGCCATCATCTTTGGGTGATATTTGTGTGCATATAATTTTGCATTGATCTGAATCACTTGTGAGTAATGCAGCCGCCTTAAACATTTTTAATTCGCTTGCATTTCAGTTTGTAGATTTTAACTGGGTTACATCCGATATTATTCTGTGTTTAATTTGTCCTTATAAGTAACGTGAATGTACTCGTATGTATTGTTTATTGATGGTAAAGATTACTTATATTTTCCATTAAAGCAAAAAAGATAAAATTTATGAAATAATAAAAAATGTCAATTTTCGTTTTTATTTACGTTCATATTACAAAAGCATATAAATGATACATGTTTTACAAGCACTGCATAAAATTGGGTGGGGTGGGCTCTTCTCTGAACGATTGTCTTAATTTTGGGTTATTCGGAACCACGCCAAATTCGAAATAAATCGCTGGTCCCTGGCATTTCAGTAACCGGAATTCCACTGTATTTCTAAAATTACCAACATCTGTGATTTGCAAATGTGTGGTACATACAAGTACATGAATTTCATACGCTTATATTTCACCCCGCTATTCGGTATATGCAGTAAGTACATGTATATATTTGATTATCATAAGATGTATATGCTCAATTCAAACATCAGAAGTGACAAGTATACCACATAAAGAGTAAACGAAAGTCACATATTATGCGACTGTATTTTGTTTTACGCCGATAAACTTATTCCTTCGTTTGAATACATTTGAAATTTCATTATTTGATTGTAACATATCAAATGAAACGTAAACACACTGAATGTGGTCTAACATTTTCTACCCTCCATAATTAGAACTTATAAAAATACAGCAGATCGATAAATGCAAAAATGTTTTCTTTCAACCTGTTCCATTTTAAGTTAAATTCTGAACCATTATACAATAAGTTGATGTAGATGGCATCGTCAAACATGTTTTTAATTAATTCTACACTGTTCCCTTAATAACACAGAGCTTATAAGCGGCATTAATCAGTGTAGCTGTTGTAAAGTCATAATTCACTAGCTAAGAAGACAACAAGAACTGACCACATTACTATGTTACAAAACGCCTGCTTCTGATAAAGAAACTCATTATTATTTACAATTCAAATATGCTTCATTATTTCTTGAATTTGAATTCTTGAAAAGTTAACACAATAACAACAAAAAGATGTCCATGAAGCACATAACTCACTTTTTAACATATATAGTTACTTTTATTACATCTATTCTTGTAAAAACACTTTTCATGTATTACTTTTGAAAAATACTACTCCTATTAAAACTGCTGCTGTTCCTGCTGCTACTACTATTACTTCTACAACTGCTGCTGCTCTTGTTTCTACTACTATTACTACTACAAATGCTACTGCTGCTACTTCTTACCAATACTGTTACTACAAAACTTCTACAACTGCTCGTGCTGCTGCTGCTACTACTAATACTACAACTAATGCTGCTGCTGCTCATACTCCTCCTCCCACTTCTGCTACAACTTACAACTACTACTGCTACTTCTCCTACTGCTGTTACTACTTACTACTACAATTACAACATCAGCAGCAACTACTCCTACTTTTATATAGCTAAAACTACTTCTACTACAACTGCTGATGCTGCCTGCTGATGCTGCTTCTGCTGCTCATACCCCTTCACCCACTACTGCAGCTACAGCTTTTATCTACAACAACAACAACTCCTACTCTTTTTCCTGGTGCAGAAGTACTACTACTTCTTCTATTACTAATACTGATTTTTTGCTGCCCAAGAAATAAATGAGAGTAATCAGCACTGGTCTACAGTTTGTGGGGATAATAAATTGATATTGCTGTGAGAAGTGTTACTTTCGTTTCATTAATTTTCATAAAACAATTACAATTATTTGGTTAAAATTGGATAAGCATTTCTTTATTAACGATAGTGATATATATTTTGCAGCAGTGTATATGTGGGGTGACTCATCGCCTATTGCTAATTTGATAGACACTGACCTTTTTGAATGTCTTGAAAACGATATTTACCATTATAACTCATTGGGTACTGTCATGATTGCTGGCGATTTTAATTCCAGGTGTGCATGTAAAAGTGATAGCATTATATGTGATTCTTATATTCCAGGTATTGACGAAGAATACTATGTATGTGATAATTCATTGCCTAGATACTCTATGGATAGGGGCAGTAACTCGCGTGGTAATAAGCTGTTAGACCTTTGTAAAGCAACTACGCTAAGAATTGCAAATGGACGTCTTGGTTCGGACTTTGGTGTAGGCAAATACACTTGTTTTAATAACAATGGTTCAAGTGTTATCGACTATTTGATATTAAATGAGCATAACTTCAAATTAGTTCAAAATTTCACAGTTTGTCAGTTTAATGATTTAGTATCATGCCCCTTAAAAGGAATGACGATGAAAAAGAGGCATTTAGAAATGGATTGATTACCAGGGTTACTGATTTTAACAAATTAGTACAAAATAGAGATGGACAAATTGACAGAAATGTAAACCATTTGGTAAATGCCTTTACAGATATTGTACGTGAGGTTTCAGACCCATTATTTGTAAAACATGTCGTAAAATTTCCAAGCTTCGAAAAAAGTGTTATAAATGATTCATCTAAATGGTTCGATCAAGACTGTAGAAATGCTAAGATCTTATATAAAAATGCGTTGTATGTTTATAATAACTCGCATAGTGATTTAGACAGAGCTGAGCTGTGTAGATTGAAAAAACTGTATAAAAGTACTGTTTCAAAAAAGCGTAGAGCTTTTACAAAAAAGTAAGGTTTAAAACAATAGACCTAAAGATTTTTGGGATATTTTCGTTACAAAATGAAAAAAAAAAAAACCGTTTGCAGATATTAATTATGATATTAATGAAGAAGCTGAAAATTTTAACCTTTTTCAATGATTTTAGTAATATTTATGGAGATCTAGATAACCCTATAACATACGAGGAAGTGTGTAAAGCTATTTCTCTACTCAAGAAAAATAGAGCACCAGGAGGAGATAACTTATTAAATGAATATTTTATTGAAGCTTGTGATATTTTAGCCGGATACATTACAGAAATTTTCAATATGATTTTAAACACCGGAACTTTTCCAGATGCTTGGACTAAGGGTATAATCATCCCACTTCACAAGAAAGGTGACAAACTAAATGTGAACAATTATAGAGGTATTACATTGTTAAGTAATTTTGGAAAACTTTTTACATGTGTACTTAATCAGCGAATAACAAAATGGTGTGAAGAAAATAATGTTATTTCTGACGCTCAGTTCGGTTTTAGAAGAGGAAAGTCTACAATCGATGCTGTTTTTATTCTTCACTCAATTATCAAAAATTATGTTAACTTAAACAAACGTTTGTATTGCTGTTTTATTGAAAATTTTATATCTCAATGCGCTATGGTTAAAGTTGTTTAAATCAAATTTAGATGGTAAAATGTTACGAATAATACGTAGTATGTATCAATCAGTTAAGTCTTGTGTTAGACATTGTAACAGCTACTCAGATTACTTCAATATTGCAGTAGGCTTGAGACAAGGGGAGATAATATCCCCGATACTATTTTCTTTATTCGTAGAAGACTTAGAACTGTTTTTACAAAATAGAAATGATTGTGGTATTGCTTTACATGATATATGTCTGATTTTATTGTTATTTGCAGACGACATGGTTATTATTGGGGAAACCCCTGAAGACTTACAACACTCACTAGATCGTTTATACAACTACTGTAATACCTGGGGCTTAGAAGTAAACATAATGAAAACAAAAATTGTAGTTTTTCGCAAAAGGGGTGGCACAAAAAATAATGAGAAATGGATATATGCAAATGAAAATGTGGAAGTTGTAAATGATTTTAATTATTTAGGCGTCACGCTGAATTACACTGGCAATTTTAACCTTAATACCCAAACATTGTATGGTAAAGGTTTGAAAGCATTAAATACCCTGTTGTCAAATTTAAAAAAGTATGAATGTAAACCAAGAGTAGCCTTGCAGTTATTCGATGCTTTTGTTTCATCTATTATCTCGTATGGTTGTGAAATTTGGGGATTTTCTAAATCTAAACAGTTGGAGATGATACATTTGAAATTTTGCAAAACTATACTTGGTGTTAGACAAACAACCTCTAACTGTGCAGTATATAGCGAATTGGGTAGATACCCGTTATACATTAATAGATACGTACGAATTTTAAAATACTGGTTTAAACTGAGGGAAAGCGATAATATAATTATTCAATCAGTCTTAAAAGATGCTATGTTACAAATTGAAATGGTAACATGAATTGGTTTGGTGAGGTCAGAAACCTTCTGACACGATATGGGTTTTATTATATTTGGTATAACGATGTACATGATATGAACGTGAATCATTTTATTTGTAGTTTTAAACAACGTCTTATAAAGATTTTTAAAGAATAAAGGAAGGAAAAAAATGGTGTTTTAAAGCCCTTAAAATTAATTTGAACCATACTTAGATAATATTGAGTCAAGAAATCTAAGAATTGCGATAACAAAGTTACGTTTATGTTCTCATAACTTAAGAATACATACTGGAAGATATGATGGATTGGAGCGGCACTTACGTTATTGTCAAATGTGCGATTCAAATGAAATAGAGGATGAATTTCATTTCATGTTTATTTGTAAATCATATGCCCAAATAAGACAAAAATGTATCAAACGTTATTACAGAATAAGACCTAATATGTTCAAACTTATACAGCTTCTTAATACACAAAACAAATCGGAATTAATTATGTTAAGCAAATACATTTCAGAATCATTTAAGCTTAGATATACCTTATTAACAAATACATAGTACATGTTATACATTCATATATGTTTTAGTTAAATGTATAAATTATTATTTTAAATAGTTATGTTCCAACAACTTTAATTTTAGTGGTCATATTACTATTGTTGAATTGCAATAGTACTAATTCATCCTATATGATAAATGAAAATATGTCATATTATATATTGTGTTCAAATGTATTTAAATGCCGTTCACTACTTTGTATAATTGTGATGTATATCTTTATTAATTATGTGTATATAACACAAAAATTGAAAAGTTTACGTGAAAAAACAATTGTTGTCATTCAAACGTTTAAATATGCCCCTCTATAGTAGACCTTCTATATTTCGTATGTCTACCAAATTATTTTGAAACATTTAAAACACAAACAAGGAATTTCAATTCGCTATAATTTGATCAGTCTGAGAAAAAGAATGTGTATATGTTTGAAATAACTAGATATCGTGGTTGTTAATTATACCGTTGGTAATTTTGGAGATATTTGTATATCAATAAGTCTAACATTGAATTAGCATTACTCATTATATTTTCAGAAAAAAATCGCGTACATTTTATTGTGTTGTGTGAGTCTTACGCTTTTGCATAAATTTAAAATTAGAATCGGATAAATGCACGTTTTCTGGGTACCTTCTCGGTTTCTAGGCCATAATCTCTGTCAACTAAGCTTTCATCTGATGTACCAGGGTGTCATTGTATCCATTGGTACTCAGTATGTTACTTTGACCAAAAATCTGCCCATAAAAATATGTTAATATGGTTGTTTTTTTTTTAAATTGAAACAAAAAATAATTCAGGAGCTTCATAAAACCTAAAAAGGCACATTTTCGAATATTTGAATAATCCGATTATTTGGTGAAATTTGACCGCTTAAAGAGGCCACGCCGTTCATAGCCTGAAGTTCTTACACTATATATTTTGTGAGCAATTGTGTTGCAAATCATATGCAATACACAACATAATTCTACGTTACTTCAAACAAAAATGGATATGTTTTTCGTAGACCTACCTTTAAGTGCATGTTTTTTGTGGGTTTTTTTTTCGCAAAGTTCGAATATTCAATCTCATCTAGCGCAAAAACTTTCCCTTACCAGAACTTTAGATACATCATAATTTAATGGCGTGTCAACAACGAATGTATTGTAAAGATCCACATTTAATCGGACTTCGTATAAAGTATTATATTAAGCAAAAATGTATCTTAATGCAACGTGTCACTTTGCGGCAAAAGCATAAACTAATTTGATATTATTATCATCTTCAGAACAATGTATTAATTCTAAATTGCCATCATCGTGCTGACCAAAACTGGCTAGAAGAAAAATAATAATAAAGGAACTAAAAGGAAACAGGAGAAGAACAATAGGTTTTCCTAAAACATGTGCTAACAGTCATCCCATATATTCCATAATTACTCAAAGTAAAGTCTTCTACAACTTTTTTTTATTCTCTTCGAGTGTATGACTTGTTGAACATTATTCTTTTCAAGTAAAACAACCTTTTAGTACATGTGATATAATCATCTCTATGATTAACTTTGCTCGCCTATCAAGCATTAAATATTCAACTATTTATAAAGTGGCAGTTTAAGGAAATACGTTAAATAAATAAGTTTACCCAACTATTCCAACAAAGTCATGAAAATTAATTTTTCCACTAGTTGTTGCAGCTTCAAAATTTGGGAAAACGTCTCCCAGATTAATTCCCATTGTGATGCGTGGTGTGTTAACAGATAACTGACGACTCGCTGGTATGTGAGACTAAATCTTGTTGCTCCGCCCACTTAACAGATCAGGTTACGCATCACTAATTTTCTTGATTCACACAAAACTGTTACCCAGACATTTAGAAACACTTAAGATTATAGATCCAACTAATTGGATTATGTGCTGACATTTAAAGCAATGTAATGTGTTAAATATCATTAAATAGTAGAGACGTATAGTATTACTTATAAATAAAAGACACGAGTTATCATAACTAATTAAACTCTTAATTAAAACTATTTTTAACTCTAATAGACATGCTCTAAGCAGCTCAAATAATTAATTGTTGAAAATTTCACAAATTAACAGTATTGATGATTGCGGTGCCCCAAAGAGGGATCCGCTTGTTTAACACAAGGTGTCGAGACGGTATATGGAGAATTTGCGACTCTTTCTTCATAATTAAAACAACTAAATAATCCTGGTATTTCTCTTGACCAACTCTCAATATGTATAGGTTAGTGATTTTTAGTAAGCATTAATGAAATTAAATCGGTCTGGCGCGGCGCAGCCGCGCGACCGATTTAATGGAATTAATGCTTACTAAATAACACTAACCTACTTAGTGTTTGAAATTATGTTTTGCAACTTAACGCAGTCTCACATTCCAAATATAGTATTGATTTTTGTGACTCCGCCCAATCCCGGCGTGAATCACATCACGTGACATGTAACATGTTATGTCAAAGGTCAATGCGTCGCTCTAGCTGTGTATTGATTTTTGAGACTCCGCCCTATCCACCTGTTCCCGGCGTGACATGTAACAAGATATGTCAAAGGTCAATGTGTTGCTCTAGCTGTGTACGTAGAACTACGCTCGGGGAGGCTGAAAAAATGAGCATTAAAACGGACCCCGACTTTGATCTCTTCGGCAAAAAAGTGGTGAAAGATATATTATCATACTGTTTAGAAAGGTTCATATATCTGCACATATATATATGTGTGTTATTTTGTGTTTTGCAATTGGACATTATTTTTTTCTTCCGTTTTAGTGACCTTTGTTTGTTAGCCTACTTTTCTTCTCTTCTCATTATTTATTTATATTTTTCAATTAGAATTTTTTTAATCTCTTCATTCATATCATTACACATCTCATCTCGTAAAATGTATCTTTTTTTTTCATTTATAACACTAGTACTGTTTTTTTTTTTTTTTTTTTTTTTTTTTTAATCAGATATTTACTTAATTGCTTTGTCTAGTAATTAGTTTATTTTGCCTATTCTATGTAAGCATATGTAGACATTGAAATTATGCAAATACTTTTAAGGGGCCGCCGTGGCCGAGCGGTTACAGTGGTGGACTACAAATCTTTCAGCCCCTCACCGCTGTGGGTTCGAATCCCGGTATTTTCATGTGAGGAAGCCTTCCAGCTGGCTTGCGGTAGGTCGGTGGTTCTACCCAGGTACCTCTGTGTACTCGGGGTCTTCCTCCACCTGTAATCAGCTGGACGTCGCTATATGATTGAAATACTATCGCAGCGACGGTAAACCCCAATACAACAACAACAAATACTTTTAAAGAGATGGCCGATACTAATGTTGTTAGAACTTTTGGTCAGACCCTTTTGCTTATTTTCTGAAATCTTCAATGTTGTATCATTATATACGGCAATAAAATATGTCCAAACTAAACAAAGTAGAAGGGTAGAGTTCTTTTGTCATTTTGGATAAATCAGATTGCTTAATTGTTCACTATGGTATCTTGTTTAATTAGGGTTTTATTGCCCGGCTCTGTGAGCGGACTGGTTCACTATGGTTGTTGTGCTTTTCTTTTATATCGATTTTCAAGCGTCCCCATCAAAAATCCCTTTAACACGTTACTAATGCGTGATATTGTTTAACACATAAAGCTCCGCCTCTCGAAACACCTTGCCGCACATGCGCACTGAAGGTGCTTGAAGCTGGTTTAAACTGATCAGCTGATTTAACGGAATAGTGTTTAGTTACAAGTTTATGCCGATTAAATGAATTAAATCGAGACAAAAATTTGAAAAATGGAATGATCTCATTGGACAAAATATAATTTCAAACACTAAATCATTCATAATTTTGCGGATGACGCAGTTCTGTTTTCATAAACTGCAAATGGTTAACAAAAATCGCTAGGTAATCTGTATAAGTATTGTGAAAAGTGGAAATTAAGAGTTAACGTGGAGAAAATATAAGTAAAAAAAGGTGGAAGGGTTGATCAAAATGTTCATTTTCATTACAATAATTCAAATTTAGAAATAGTTTCAACTGTCAATTATTTTGGTATAGCATTCACCAGTAGCGGATCTGTTGTAAATGCAACAAATACACTGGCAGATAAAGCTCTAAAATTTTGGGTTGTCCTTTTAAGATTATATGGGATCTAGAAGTACCCATCACATAATTTTAAACATTTTCGACACATATGTTACGTCTATATTGACTTATGCCTGCCCGGTATTGGGATTTTTAAAAGACGCTAATACAGATAGAGTGCATAGGAAATTTTTAAGAATTAAGACTCTCATCCCATTAGCTGAACATAGAATCTGGTAGATATTATAACATACAAAGAAACGAAAGAAAATGTATTTTATATTCCGCAAATGATGTAGAAGATGAATACCATTTTGTTATTCGTTGTTCATCTTACAATAATTTAAGAGTTACATATTTACCGAAGTATTTTTATAGTACTAATAAGGTAAAATTGTTGTACAAGCTTAGTATGTTTTGTAAAAAATCCTTTAACTTGCGTAAAGAATTGTTGATAAACAATTCACATTTTACGGAAAATAAGAATTATAAATTAACATTTATAAATTATATTTAAGCATATGTATTGATCTGTTATATTCTGTCACGTTGTCTTCACTCTCGCATTGCCGTTTTGTGCATGCGTGTTTATTTGTCTCTGTATAACGATGAACAAATGTTGTTCAAGTTATATTCAATAAAAGTATGTTTTATTCTGTTCTGTTAAAACAACTTTCTTTAAACACGATAATTCGAGATACAGTCTAACCTTTGGATATAGGCCATTATTTTTTTTATTTTCGTCACGACCAATTCTTTTTACATGATTTAATAAGCAAATAAAAATTTAATCTTATTTTAATTAAAAATTGAAATAACAAAACCATTTCAATTTGTAAACTAGAAGGTCGTTTGTTGAAATAACAAACGAAACGGCTTTCCGTTTGCTTAATTCAAAGGGATTGAATGTATCATTTGAAAAACATATGGTAATCTGATGCTTGATTTTTGAAGCTTTAATATATCAATCTTCTTTATTATAAATATATAGATAATATCAAAATATTTCATTAAAAATAAATATTTACAATTCGAATGGTCTATTTTTGTCTTCAAGAATTAGAACAGATATTTCTAATATGCGCTCTACTTGATGACGTAACCATTTAAAATCGTGCAGATAAGAATATCCCCAAGATTTTATTTCTAATATTATTCTATTGATTCTATAGTACCAGCGTGACTGAACAAATATTCTTTGCAGTATGCACCACTGCAGACAAAAGTCTAAAAAATAGGGAAAAAAGCAGTGAAATCACTTTAAAATCCATAATATTCAACGTATAAATCGTTTGAATTTATATTTGCTATAAGAAACGGGAACACATGCAGAGTTCAAATGTTTGTAACCGTTAGAAACTCCCTAAAAATTCTAACAATTCACTTGTTTCATATATGGATTTTTTTAACGGATTAAAAGATAAAGACAGTTAAACATTGAGAAAACACCAAAAAATACTTATACGTCATACGTCACGATAACTTTACTATTATTAGTAAAATCATAAAAGACTGGAAAGCCGTAATAACAAATTCTACTATACACGAACATCCGGATCGTGGTCAACGAACCCAATCACCGCTTTACTATCTTCCATGTTTGATGACGCAATCACTTGAAAATTTCAGGACTTCTTGCACATCTTAAGGTACGGCATTTTTTCTAATCAATAGTTCATAGATCTAATCGTCGACTTTTTATGATTTTTGCTAATAACTATTGCTTAAATATCAGTGTTGTCATAACCACGTGACTCGACATAAATTCCTTTAAGTATGCACCACATCAGTCGCTGTTTTGTTCATACTAAAAATTTAATTAAGATTGCATCAACACTCATGACGCTATCTAGAGCGCGAACATACTTGAAAATGAATGATTATTTCATATTTTAAAGACGTCATAATTAGATTACTTAAGAAGAATACCTTTATTGCAAGCACATGTTCTGTTAAAGTTCTCTTAATCTTAAAAGAAAAAAAATCTGATTGCTTTGAGAGTGCGAACAGGTTTGTTTTTACATTTTCAAGCAGACAAGAAACAATAATATCAGCTGTGTTTAATGACGTAATCACTTGAAAACTTCAAGATTTTATTAACGTCTTAAGTTTGAACAGTTTTGAAAATGTAAAGTTCAGTGGTCAAAAAGGCGATTTTATATGTTTTTGTTTTATATTATTCTTTTTTCAATATGCATGACGTCATAACCACGTGACAAAACAGAAATTTCTTGTAGTATGCATCGCTTCAAATTTAAGATAAAGACTAAAGATAAAATCTTTCAAAAATAAAAAGAAGACCTCTGGGCCAATATGCTGTCCAATTTTCACGCTTCTAACTCATGAGGGGTTTTGTAAGATTAAAATATATTTTAAGACTTAAGTTCGAAACACGGTTTCGCCATGAAATCCTAATCTTTTTAACATACATATTCTGTGAAATTTCAAGACAACATGACCAGAATTGAAAGCTCTTGAGCGCGAACAAGTTTTTAAAGCTGACATCAAATTTGATGTCATTTGACGTCATTGAATATTAAAAATAAATGAATTTAAAACTTTAAATATTTTTGTCGAGACAATATAATGTTCATGTTGCTTGGTCATTGGCAAAATATTGAATAGGTTGAAGAAAAAGTAACCAGATTCATTTGTACCGAACAAACGATAGGACTTTCTCCTCTGCAAGGTTATTCAAACCCGATTAGTTGAAATGATTTTTTTTATATGCCATGTTACCTTCCTTTATTTGCATTTCATTATTGCATGTTAAGATGTTCAAAGTATTCGTACAATGTTTATAGACTTAAAAGTTTTGATTAAAACATTATTTAAATCATGTTGCAGTCTTTTTCAGTGTATACAAATCATTCAACATACTCTGACGCAGAAAATGCCTTGATGCAGTAAAGATTCCAACATTATGGATGGAACCCAACAAAATTAATTAAGGGCCTAAATCTAACAATATGAAGTTCTAGTTTATTGACAATAGTGAAAATACAACATTTTGTTCTTAATTTTCTGATCCTTGACACACGATGCTGTTACTGCTGATGATAAGCATGACGAGGACGATGTACCTACATTAATATACTTATGATGCAATTTCCAAAGGTAGCGATGTATGCATCAGTGTGATGAAGTGTACATTAAAAACGTATCAGTTTAAAATATGACTTCCTTATCAGCCATATAAAGGGTGTCCTTTTGAAACGAAGATGGTGGTAATTATTCATAATGACCCAATAACTATCTTGTGTCTGTGGTGTTCTCGATACAATGGGTGCTGCTCATGATCAGATATCAAGTTAATTTTGGCTCTTTTATATTGTACTTCCTTTTAATTGACTTTCCATTTCAGTCAGCTTTGGCGCTTTGTCCTCTTAGCCGGACTTCACCAAATATATCATCTGCTTGTTTATATTTAGCGTCCAACCGACAATATTTTAATTATTTTGGGACTTTTTCCTAAATAAGTCTGGTATATTTTATATTTGGTAAAACGTTCTACTAACATTATTTCAGTCACCTGGGGATTTTTGTCTACGTGAGAAAGATGCAGATATATCAAGCCGATGTGACATAGTTCAATACAGTTAAACCATCCTGGCACTAGGCTATACAGTCCTAGAACACTTCTCTTATGATTATAATAAGCACCAGACGCAAGGGAGATAAACTAAATTCACGAGCTTCCATGCGTTCAAAATTACCACATGGTCACTGGGACCAGTTCGTCTTCTATAGCCATCTGTAACAAGTCCATATACTACTATAAGGTTTTCGGAACAGAAACGGACCTTTTTTCTTAAGTGCAAATGACAAATATTCTTAAAACCACACTCTCTCCTTACTAAATGTGTCGATTTCGGAGTGTGACTCCTTGTTGCATATGGCAACCATCGAGTCAGTCGCAAACTTGACCTTAATGGTCTTTTGACTAGCCATGTTAGTATAATCGGTAGTGGTGGATTTACCAGGGGCAACTATGGAGCCAGTCACAATCCAGAAGGTTATTTGGAAAAACATAAATGATAGTAGGCTAAGAAATTTGGTAAATTATTATATCATACATGTGTATTTAGCTACTTAAAAACATCTTTGTCTGATGGCCATTGTCCTTCATTTCGCTGAGTAACTAAGTAACCTTGAAACCCGAAATTGTTTCCATGAATTTCCGAAATTGCCACAAATGGGACCTTTACCCTTCCAGAAGCAATCTTGGGCATTGTCCTTAAATTACAGCACTGAACTGTTTTCGGATACGCCCTCTCATGTGTATCCTCGTCATTTGCGCTGCATAATACAGGTTACAGTAAAAACCTTGCAGACGGAATGAAAAAGTAATTATTTCAATTATATTCCACAATTGGGAGTCCCCTTTGATACTTCGACAAATATATGCAAATACCAGTAAAATCAGTCAGCCCAATATAAACGTAAATCAGTGTGAACGGGTGCATCCTGAATGGTATCTTTATAGTTATGTCACGTCTGAATGTGCAGAAATATACTTAATGTAATTCTAAAATAAAGATTATACGCTTCTGCGCTTTATAATCAAGATAATGTGAAAGGGAAATATATCGATGGAGAGATACATATTTATCATGATTATCCACGTATTCGGTCATAGAACGTTTTATGTAAAAAAAAAACTTAATCCTAAATTCAAACGGGTGCATCCTGAATGGTATCTTTATAGTTATGTCACGTCTGAATGTGCAGAAATATACTTAATGTAATTCTAAAATAAAGATTATACGCTTCTGCGCTTTATAATCAAGATAATGTGAAAGAGAAATATATCGATGGAAAGATACATATTTATCATGATTATCCACGTATTCGGTCATAGAACGTTTTATGTAAAAAAAAAACTTAATCCTAAATTCAAACGGGTGCATCCTGAATGGTATCTTTATAGTTGTCACGTCTGAATGTGCAGAAATATACTTAATGTAATTCTAAAATAAAGATTATACGCTTCTGCGCTTTATAATCAAGATAATGTGAAAGGGAGATATATCGATGGAGAGATACATATCTATCATGATTATGCAAGTATTCGGTCATAGAACGTTTTATGTCAAAAAATCTTAATCCTAAATTCAAAGTAGTTAATAACCAAAATAACTCGAGCATGAAAGCTACATCAATACAGAGTATCTATATTTTCTTGTTAAAATTTAACGATACATATGGAAATATAAACTATTTTTCTGGGACCTCTGCAGATACTCCTTCTATAAGTAAGCTTTACACTGTTACACGGACATTTTAGTTCACATTTACTTGTCAAACTCCACCGCAGTATTTACCTCCCCTTACAGCTGTCGATAACCACTGCCACCACAAGTAGAAATAGGCCGGATTTACTTTTTCACTTTTGATTTTTTGTTTTGAATATATCATTTCAGGTTCGTTATATTTCACGAAAATAACATTCATGATTATGAAAAAGTAAAAATTATAAACGTATTTTTACTGCTACAATCGGTAACTAATGGCTTGTAAAAGTGAACGGCAACTGATTTTCGAATGTGCGAGAAAATTTAATCCAACGGTTATGTTAAAAACAAAGCAGACAGAGTGTGAAATGTCTTTTATTTGATTCATAATTAAAACAATTTGCACTGAGGTTTTTCCCGGGCGTTTTCAAGGAAGCCGCCATATTTTGGTCACATGATTTCAACTATCATCACGTGACTTGTGTGGCGGCAGTGGTTTAAAGAAGCTTAGCGTGAAGTAACCAGTGTGCGGAGTTTGCTACTCGATATCTAACCAAAGCACGTATTCATGAGAAACGCTGATTTTTTTTTATTTTCATAAGCATTTGCATGTTTTAGTTGTATGAAACTTAATGAAGATTAATTTAGCTTAAAAATACTGAAAATTAGCTTTCATCTGATTCATGATTCATTCCTATCTCAGGAAAGAGGACAGTCAAGGACCAAATCAAATTTTGCAAAACATCAAATTACTTCATTTGCACTCTAAATTTGCAAAAGGCAGGAAGTCCTATTAAAAGTTTGCAGAAAGCCGTAATAACAAAGGCAGTGTTTTCCAGTCCTGGTATACACGATTTCATCCTAATTGTATCCCATTCACTCAAGTACGCGTCGCAATTCAGCGTAGAAACGTCCGGATAGAGGCCAACCAACCCAATGACCGCTTTCTGTTCATTCTTAAAATTGGGATAGTTTCATATATAAGCCCTTATTCGAAAGAAATGAATATCTGCCATGTCTGATGATGTAATGGACTGAAATCTTTGCACATCGTAACCTACGCTACATGTGCAAATTTTAAGTTCATACATCAAATTGATTGCCGATTTTATATGAAGCTAGAGCGTTTCGTTAAAAGTTCACATCACAGAAGAACAATGACAATTGACATATTGCTTTGACCTTTGCGATTTTCCGGAAACGGAAGTTACTTTATACAATGAGATTCTATGTTGCACCTTTAGTGAAAATTTTATGCAAAGTCTGCCAGTTATAAAAATTCGTAAATTTTGAATTTGACGTCATATGACGTTAGTCTTCTCAGAGCTAAAGAAATCCATAGGACAGGTGTTCTGCCTAAATTTCAAGTTTCTGGATTATCTGTAAGCTTAGTAATACTTAAATACATTTTCAGGTACAAAGCTCGAAAATTGGTTTACCCATAAAACCTTGGTCTTTCCGAGTCTGGGAAAAAGGTGTACATCCAGAACATGATATATACATTCTGTGACAAAATTCAGGAAAATCCGTCCAGAAATGACAGCTGTAGAGCGCGAATAAACTTTTTCATCCCTTACGCCACGTGACGTCATATGCAGAGACAAAATTTGATGCGTTCAAAAGTGTCATTTTATTTGCTGTTAAATACATGATGCTGGCTAATCGGGAACCTGTTTAAATTCTAACCTCAAAAGATAGAAGAAAGAATAATAATACTTACTAGATTTCGTTTGTTCGAACAAATGATTAGGGATTTCTGCTCTGCAAACCATTTAAAACCTGATCAGCTAAAAATAATTTGTTCATATGCTATGTTTAAATCCCCGATTTTCGTTTCCTTGTGGTATAATGCCTGTATTTCAATAATTAGAAAATTGGTGTAATACTTGACTCAGTTCACTTTACATGCATTGTTTCTTTAATATTAATCAAAACTTCATTGTTTTTCATTTAAAAGGGCATAGCATTATCTATTTCATAAAATTCATGGTGAACATTGAGCATAAAACACATTTGATTCATTATTTTTCTTGTCTGTGTATTAAGTTAAGAATAATGAACCAATAACAAGAAAAAATCAAATATAGTCACTTTAAATTAGACAGTTCATATTAAAGTAAACTGCATATAGATAAACAGGACGGTACCTTTATTGCCAGTAGTTATTGCCAGAGAAAGGCCAGTATAACTTTACATTCGACTTTATATATATCACTATTTGACATTCCAGTGGTATCTTGTTTAATTAACATACATTTTATATTGTAAAATAATGTAATTTGGCTCTGAATATTAAAACATAATTACATAGTTACTGAGTAACAATTACTTTTAATTTGATATGTACTATATAACGCTAAATATGATAACATAAGAATGGATATTTTAATTATTGTGTTTAGGCAACGCATTTACACTAATATGGTTATCAGAAATTCTTTTTTTCCATGTAATTTTCTTATATGATGTCCAATTTTGAAAAGCAATGTACCAGTCAATGCGAATGCCCGTCGATCAGTCGGACATGTCCGGTATATTTCCATTTTGACCGACGAAAGCGCCTATTATTATTGGACACAATGTCCGATGAAAAATTCCATACATCACCGTTTCATTTTCGGAAAATTACTTTCATTTTCTTCGAAAAACAGTTTCCTTTGCTTTTTTTAGCGATTATGTAATGGTTATTGGCTGTCTGAGATGGCCAAGCAGTAACGATTGCGAATCGGTTCCCCGCAATGTACATACTTATATCTTTCGTAATGGAAACCATGCGGGAAACTCTGTCTTTATCTGTCAACAATCAACAACATGGCAGACGATGCATTCACGAAAGATTTTTTTTCTTCTTTTTAATCGCTTTCCATAATCAATTAACAAAGTCATACCCGTTTTAATTTATTATCAGGTTCATTTTTTATCATTTCAATATTTATTATCATAAATAATTAAATCTAAATTTTGTTGTCAATGAATTTCGATATTCTGATGGTGCTATGCCGGTCGACAATTGCCTGCTAGTTCTAGCAACGAACCAAAGAAGAGAGCTCCTGACAGTAACAGACGCTTTCAGGGTAGTTTTTCGGCTTATTACCTCATTATGGTCACACAACTTACAGAACTTTAGTTTTTGCCTAACATTTTATGATCTTATCTGTGCAAAAATAATTTCTTTTTGTAATGGGGTAGGGTTTATTCCTCCATATGTACTGATTTTGCAGGTCTCACATTTGTACATGTTTGTGCGTTTTGAACAGCTGATTAGGACAGTGTATATGTAAAACAGAGAAAATCTAAAAATAGCAAAATATGAATGAATATTCATTAAATTAAGTGATAAATTAATGTAAAATACTTGCAATAAAGAGACTGAAATAAAAAATTAATGTAAAATACATGCAATAAAGAGACTGAAATCAAGATATCAAAAAGTTCTTACTAAATACTGTTTAAAACATTGCAACAGGTAAAAATATGTCGCAACAAGAAAAAGTTGCTGCGACAGGTAAACATTTGTTGCGACAGGTAAACATTTTGTGTTTACCTGTCGCAATGTCCTGTGAAGAAGGAAAAGTTTTCGCATAGTCTAATGTACCGTTATAAAGGTCATTTAATTTCCAAAATTTCACACGCTTTATGTATGGACCTATCCATAACGGTTTAAGAGTTTTCGACGGTTAAACCTCGAGAAAATGGCAAAAATAGGCAAAAATATTTTCATGTCATTTACTTCATCCACGATAATTTTTAACTACTCATTCGATCTTTTAAAAGGGAAATTGATTGGGCATTAAATCATGTTCATAATGATATTTACAAAAATTCAAAATATTTCAATATGCATGCAGTTTCCTGAACCACTTTTAGGGCCGTTTTCGCAATTCCGCCATTAGTGTGCCATTTCAAACCCGATCTTCAAAAACTTTATGTCATCAGAGAGAGCTTTAAAGGCAAAATTTTAAATTGATATATGATTTGACCTTTGAGATATTTCTGAAACGAAAATGACACTGGATAAGGAGATTCTATGCTGCCCTTAAAAAAGGCCATTGTAATTAGATTCTATATAAATGTTTGGCTAAAGAAAGTTGTTTTGTGGTTTGTGATATTATATCGAAAGCGTTAGTCGGTGGTTTAATTTCTATACTTTTTGGAAGACGACAGCAGCTAAAATATGCGTACTGTTCGTCCAAGGACCGTAATTACGAAGAAAAAAAGAAAAGCAACATGAAAAAGACACATCCAGAAAAAAAGCCAAATATAGCTATGTAATCATACAACTCTTAAGCAGGAATTACAATTCATATAAAATATTTAATAGAACCTTTGTTAAAAAATACCAAAGGCGATACAGACGGCGTCATAAAAAGGACCAGATTGTGAAGGAGGGACAGACCGAGTAATCTACATTGACATTAAAAGACCTACTCCTTAACTCCAAGACATGGGGATGAGGACGGATAACGATGAGAAGCTGATTTTCCTGATTTTGCCCTCAGATTGGATATTGTTATCTTCTCTACTACCACAAAGGTCACCACAGCTGTCGAGCTAGGGAAGAACTCTTTGAGGAGTCCACTAGGCTTCCAGGTACACAAAACCTCGTGGAAAAAAAGGAATAAGGTATGGAGTGCCCACCTTTAACAGGGTTCAAATTTGAATATTTTTCCCACTCGCAAAAAAAAGTTTGTTTAAAAGTGGTTTAAAACATAACTGGCAAACCTTTTTTTTCTACTCGCATTTTGCCGAAAATGTGAGTGTTAATTTAGAGCCCGGACTCTATTATAATTTCGACAACCAACTCCTTCTCCCATTTCTGCACTGTCTTTATCGCCAGTGCGTTAGATCTATGTGCTTTTTTCGGTTTGTCGATTTCAGATTCTATGCAAAGTTAATTGACATCACAAAATCTGATAAAAAAGACTGGATTTCTGACATTTTGACATTGTTTATTTCATAATAGATTTCAGTATCAGGCGCGTTTCCATTGGAAACCAGGACTAGTGTAAACAAGAGGGTCATAGAGGCCCTAAATCGCTCACCTGAGTATATGGTTACCCAAGGAACATCTGTACTAAAACATTTTGAAATCTGGCCAGTAGTTTGAAGGAGATGATTTTCATAATTCATTTCTTTCTATTGCCATTGCAACCAGAGTTCTACATGAATCAGGTTTATTTTAGCAATTTTGTGCAGGTTCATCCAAGGATCATCCCTGCCAAGTGTAATCAAATTCTGTCCAGCGGTTTCATAGGAGATGTCGTTTAAAGGTTTCACTATAATCATATAAGCTATATAGCTCACCATGAGCACATTGTGGTTAGGTGAGCCTAAAAGACCTCCAAGGTCATTACGAGGGTGTGGATAACTTTAATAGATTGAATATTAATTTGATTTTGTAATTTTAAACTTTAATAATTAGAGTCATAATTAAAAAATAAAGCGGTACTGTATCAAGTATTAATATTCATTAGGGGAAATATTGATTGAAAACAGCAGATGTTTTAATATACAGTATATGTGTTCGTGTGTTGTGTAACGTAGTCGACAGACCGGACCCGCGTTTGATACTAGTCATACAACAATTTACTGGTGTTAATTTTGCTTTTGATACTAAAAACAATCTAGGATTGTTTAGTTTTGATGATGTTATTGATTATCTTATTGAAATTATCTCATTTAGATGTTTAAGCCAAACTTTTCACTCGCAAAAAATGCTAGTGGTTTAATACATAACTAGCATACTTCATTTCGATTATATCTTTCATCAAGCATGTCATTGATTACTCATTCGTAATATCATCTCCATCAGAACAAAACCCGTATAGCGATTGTTGATTCAAAAGGAATACAAATATATTTATTGAGCAGTTGCTTTGTAGGGGATTCCACGTGTGTAATTAAGTAAGTATATTTATATTGATATTCTTCCAACATACATTGTATTCGGGATGTACATGATGCATGGAACCACCAAACGATGTACAGTTCACTATTTTGTAAAGTGTGTGTGTGTGTTTTCCAGTTCTGAGATTGTGACTCCTGTTGTAAGAAACACACACACACAAACACATGCAAGTCCTGTAGAAGTGTTGATATTGATATATCATCACTCATTATCTAATGTCTTATTTACATTTTTACCATACATATTTTTCATATTAATAAATGTCGGTAGAGTAATTTCATCGTACGTGTATTTTACTGCTTACGGGGATATTGTTGGGCTTTCGGTTTCATGATCTATGTATATTGATACTGGCCTTCGAATATACTTTTATCACTGATATTTGATTGAAGTCGATTAGTTTTTGATGTGTATGTAGGGAATGTGTCTTTTGTCTGAGAACGAATCTTTACGTGTATTGTTTTGTTATAAGTTGTCAATTACAAGCACACACAAACATCAATGTACTGCACAAATAGAGAGTGTATTTTGCACATCTAATTTTGATCTATTTAGGTTCTTGCTGCTCTAAGAACAAAAACCTATTGTTCTTCTCCTGTTGATTTTTTTAGGTTATTGCTGCTCTAAGAGCAAAAACCTATTGTTCTTTTTTTGTTGATTTTATTATTATTATTATTATTCCACCTATTTTTGTACGCGCTCTAGCGGCCAGATGAAAAAGGTACATTTATGGAATTTTGGACACGGAGTTACATGCATCTGAACTTGTTAGTAAAATATTTTCAATATTTGATCATGCCGCTAGGTGGCGCTACGCATGAAATACGTTTTTGTCTATAACTAAAAAATTAAGTGTAATTCAAATGCGTTTTTTAGATTCTGTTTACTGACAGCCCAAAAAATATGATAGGTATCGCAGTATCGAGTACCAGAAAATTATTGCGCTAGGAGAGGTTGAATGTTCGAACCTTACAAAAAAAAAGACAAATGAGGGCAGGTCCACGAAAAAAGTGCCCCACTTCGTTTAAGATAAGATAGAAGAATTCTGTTTGCTGCAAATGATTTGCAAGACATATATGCATGAAATATATGAGGTGGCGATTTCAGAAAATGCATGGATTGTTTTCTAGAAGTGGTCAAACTTAATCGAAAATTGAGGGGGAAAAAATCATTGTTTTGTTTTTTGGAGATACTGTTTTTATTTTTTGTCCGATTTTCATGAAATTTTCACAGATTATGTAGTATTATGTTTCAAAGGTTCTTGCGGATTCAAATTTTGAAAAATTGCAAAGGTCAAGGTCATATTTTGATTATTGGGTTTTTTTCCTTTGCTTTAAATAACTCAAAATCTAAAAATGTTTTGTTTGGACAATATGCATATAAAGACCTTTCTAGTGATGGATAGTTTTTGAAAATAGGGTAAGATTTAGTGATTTAACAGCAGGTCAAAGTTTTATCCTCGGTTTAATCATTTTATGGCAAGATTTGTTTAAATATTTTGTGATAATGTAAGAGTGGAATTTATAACCTTTCAAATAAAAAAAAAGATTATCAAAATCTGTTAAGAAATGTAGCATCTATGTCATTTCAAAGATAGAGGTCTCCATGAAAAGTGTCTGTTTTGTACAGACAGATAAATAGGTAGCTGGCAGCTAGTGCGTAGACCTACTGTGTAGGCAAGGTTGCAGGGGATAGTTCTAGCAGATTGATGACTCTCCAAGTGGAGATGAAGTTTGCATGATACAAGTATAAAATATAGGGAGTACTGGAAAGATTTACACTTAAATAAACAGATTGATCCTGACCTCTGCAGGGCAGCAGTTGTCACTTTAAAAAACTCGTGGTCTAAATCTTGTTTTTAAGCAGAATTTAACCATTTATTGTACACCCATCTGACTATGTACTCAATCTTCCTTCAGTAGAGTAGTGTATAGAAAAGGTGTGATTTATCCAGCACATTCTTACATTTTAATATGCATAAATCACAAGCCTATGCTAAAAATTGTTGGTCCTATTATTACTAGATCACTAAGTAGATCTAATTATTGTCTTCAGTTGTTAACAAACATTCTCATCATATTTTACGAACTATTTTTATTCTGAGATTATTTTAAGGTACGATGTGAACTGGGATGATGTAATTTATTTTATGTTGGTGGATTTGGTTAAATGTGTTTCACTTCTGTTGAGTTAAGAAATTGTACAAGAACTGAGAATCTTCCATATATATATATATATATATATATAGCATCTGGCAAGCCATACTTATGAAAAACTGATGGGACTTTTTTTAATGAATTTCCATACAGCAATTAATCCTGACAACAAAAGAAAATAGGATATCCTTTTCCAAGGTACTGAAGCTCTTTGCGTTCAACTAAATAGGACGTCCTGTTTACTATCGGTTTTCTGCTTTCTGTTTTTATTTTATTTTGTTGTTTTTTGTTTTATTTTGTTAAAATACATGCAAGTGAAAAAAATCTTATTTTTGTTTTAGATAAGATACAAGAGTTCTTTTTATTCCAAATGATCAGCATCTATTGGTTGCACAGTGTGTCACAGAAAAGCAGTGAAACGGTGAATCACAACTTCGAAATTGTGCATGGTCCCATGGCAAATGCATAAATGAATGTGTTAGTCAAATGTATTCATATGTAATCAAAGTGCTGGAAGACTGTGGATTATAACCCCAACGTCCAAGACCTTAATTAAGGTTGGAAGGGTGACATCAGGGTAAAAAATGATGGACCGGGACAGGTATTAGCAATGGTATATACCAAACTGTTCGCAGGAGTTTATAGTTTATGAAACTGCAGGCATAAATTGGCATAAATGGTGGCGTTCCGAGAAATCAAAATGGCCGCCAAGATGGCCCCAAAAAAAAAAAAAAAAAACCAAAATATGTAAACATTTGTCTCATTACTCATTCTTAATGCTAGAAAAATAAAAATATGTGAAAGTTCTTTGTCTTTGCAGAAATGTCTTTTCATAAAAGTAGTTCTTGCATTAAGGTCAAGGTAATATTCAAGGTCAAATTCAGGGCCAAAGTTCAAAATTTGAGAAAAAAATACCATTTTGAGCTAAAATTGTTTACTTTATTTTTATTATTTATAGAAATTGATTTCGAGGGAAAAAAAAAGTTTTTATCAAAAATTAACATTTTCAAAGCTTTTTTAAAATAAACTGATCCTATTTATTGAAAGTCTTGACATTTGTATAAATAATATACATAATGGTAGGGTTACTACGAGCGATAAAATAGATCAAAAATAGTGTTATGTGGGACAGTTTTTGAAATAATCAGTGTTGTATATCAAATTCTTTGACAGGATTTGCAGTTTGAGAAACCCCTTTCACAAATTTGCATACTGGTGATATCTCATAAATCCAAGATGGCCGCTAAAATGAATAAATGAGGGTAATATATGACGATATTTGTCTTATTACACATTTTTATGTCAGAAAAATATAAATATGCAAAAGTTCTTTACAGAAAGCTTTTTTCATGATACATACGTATACTGTTATAGAGATCAAGGTCATATTTAATATCAAATTCAAGGTCAAAGGTCAAAACTGCAAGGAAAATACAATTTTGACACCAAATGTGTGTGTGTGTGTGTGTGCGCAAATTTCAAAAGTTGATTTCATGGATAATTTCGTAAGAAAATATATTAAATGTATCTATAAAACTAGAAATATTTAATGGATGCTACAAATGCCGCATATTTTGTCATGCCATAACAAGAGCAAATCAGATCGTTCAAAAGTTCAATATGCTAGGTACTAAGAAACACAGTACTACAAATGTTTGGTTATAGTGAATTATTGGGATTTATCAAGGAAATTAAAAAATGTTCTTTTTTGTTGCCTGAGACACTGATATTTCATGATAAAACACAAGTACATTGTATTTCATATAATTTGAAGAAAACATTGGAGCTATGGTCATGACCCTCCTGTCGGCATCGGTGTTGGTTAAGGTTTTCATTCATGTCCATTTCTCTAAAACCGTCCAAAATATTCTCTCCAAACGTAGAATACTTGCTCACTATAAAAAGAAACCCATATAAAAAAAGCAAGCAATCCTAAAATAAATACTGGTAAAGTTATCTTATAAATTTTTAGGTTGGTTAAGTTTTTTCTTAAGGTCAATTTCTCAAGAATCATCAAACATATTCACTTCAAACTTGCAATGCTTGTTCACTTTCAGAAATGGAACCCATTTCAAATTGGTAGATAACCATAGAATTCATATTGGCACAGTTATACCCTTTTCAACTTCGAATATTCTGTGTGGATTAATTTTTTTTTTTTCAATTTCTCATAAAAATAATAATAATAAATATTATAATATATAAATAAATAATTGATCACTTTCAAAGAGGGAAACGATTTCAAAAGGGCAAATAACACTTAAATTCCATTTTTGCGGTTATGCTCCTTTTTATTTTAGATCTTTCTTTGTTGTCCACTTAAAAAAGATGTCAGATTCTCTGAAGTTTGGAATATTTTTTTTCCATGCAATTTCTTATCTCAGTCAGAACAAAAGCTGTGGGATTGAATCTTCCCACATTTGTTTGGGACAAATACCATATATTTATGTAAACTACAAATGGTAACAGCTACAAATGTAATATTAAACTATCCAGCTTTAAAAAAATAGGAGCACGCTCTTGTTATTCATTTATTGCCTACGTCATTACAAAATGCGCCATCAAATATCTTACAGAAAAAAAATATTGTGAAAAGTCATTCAGTTATGGTTCAATATTGATGTCGATGACAACATGACTAAGTATGTGGATACAAAGGTATACCTGAATATATAAACGCCGAGATCAAAGTTACAATTGCATTCCATTTACTGCATATACATTTATACTTGATTATGTCTTGTAATGACCAAATGAGTATTTTTCCTATCAGTTTTGCAATAAACGAAGTTAATCTAAGAAAAAGGAGGAACTAGAAAGATATAGACTGACAGCATCAACATGATTTCTACACCGTGTAACTCAGCATATGTAACTTTATGACCAGCTACGTAATCCTGGACACAAGATTATATACCCATAAAAATGATCAGAAACATTCTCAAACCTTGAGCTACATCAACAATAAGAATACTGCAGCTCTAAATCATTGTAGGCACCAGCTGGACACAAACTACCATGTTGGGTTGAATAGCAATAGTTCCAAAGCATACATTGTCTCAGCAATGCCTATTAGGATCCTTAGGTTCCTACAAACACCTGTCAAATGTGATTTATGCCGGAAAATTCCTATGTTTATTACTGTATTTTGCCAAAGTCATCCGTTTTTATTTTGACTAAATCATACTATCTACAGCCATATATTTGAAAAGAAAACAATAAACACCACTGGAATAAGTTAGTGAAGCAGAATATTGTTTCAACTTTTTGAAGAAAACATCTTGTGACCTTAAGACTAACATCGTTTATATCATGTGAGAATTTTGTTAAGTTGCATTTTCTTACATTACTTAATTGCAAGAAACCAAAAATGCATTTCATGGCTTTGATTGTATCCAGCATTGTGGTTAAACCAAGTATGATTCCAGATTTGGGAAAGTGTTGATCAATTTCATAATTTCTAGCCTAAATAACCGTTAAGTGATGTGACTGATTGCCTGTAATGACAGTCTTACAAGGTAATCTCATCATCAACTGGCATCTCAATTACATTTAATATTTATATGAAGAGATGGAGAAAGTGAAAGAGAAGAAACTATCACGAATGGTTTATTTTTACGTAAATACATTTTGATCTTTTGAGGTAGGAGCTGTCGCAAAGAGGTATCGTGAACTCACATCCACCATAAGTACATCCACCATGTTGAACAAAGTAACCATTCTTTTGATAATAGTGTCACATGACAGGAATATTTGATACTAGTGAATGATCCGGAGTGTGGGTCATGTCATTGATTCGATTCATAAGTTACTTATTGGAGGCTATGCTGTTATTTCAGTACTCACTTCTGTGAAGCTGTGAAGCTGGTGTAGATTCGACTTGGTGTTGATTAAATATAGAAGTTATACAATGTCTTTGATTAGTCAAAGTCAAAGTATTAGTAAGCTTTCATTTAGAAATGTTCTGGAAGGAACTTTTGGAAGGATAAACGTATTGTTTGATTTCTGGTTGAACCAGTGTCTATTCTAGGATTCAAAATGTGTTCAAAACCCTTTTTATATTTGACGTAAATGTACATATGAAATGGAAAATTTGCAGTTTTATTTTTTTTTTATATCTTATTTTCGACAGATAGGGACTGTTACTGTCTATATTGGATTCTGCCTGTTTTTGTTCAATATCTGCATTGCGCAAGCACTTGTAATTGATTAGAAAATGGGTTGTTTGTTTGGCTGTCAGGATTGACAAAAGCCGTATTTTCTGAGTACAAGTCATTCGTCGCTTTGATATTTCTTCTACACAAAGGATCATAGAATGGTTAATTCATATATTTTAAACGAAACGCATTTACTGAATGACTACGCTTATAATGTTAATGCGCCAAAAATATTTTCCTTTGTTTATATTCTGGGAACTTATACTACCTGGTGCCAGATGAAATATAAACAAAAACCATGATGAATCAGTATGACAAAATCAATGTAGCGGTGACAGCCTTCAAAAAGGACTTGCGACATGCGATTTTTTTCATCGTTTAGCGGGATTTTCACGCACATGATTTTTATTCATGCAGGATCTTTAAAGAAAATGCGGGAATCCCGCAATCCCGCGCCCTAGAATAGACACTGTTAAACTATGTTTTGGGTTGATGAGTAAATCATGACATACTTTGCAGTCACATGTCTAGCAGGAAGTGCTTGTACTGCCTTTATATGATAAGGACTTTGGTTCACTTGTTTCTGTGATTGTCTAAGCCGTTTCTTTGACAAGCAGCTTCTCTTAATTGTAAAACTGAATCTGAATGACTCATGGATAACTGATTACATGCAATTTAAAATTATGAATCAAGATGTTCAAACATTTCTAATGATTTTAATTTTATTGGCTTTGAAGTTTATTTGGCTCAATACAGGAAATGATTTAAAAGACAAAAAAAATCTACACTATCGATATGATAAAATAATGTAAAGGCTCTGCATATTATGTATTGGCTTGAAGAATGTTTTTCAAACATCTGACTCAACTTACTACTCACTTATGGCTTTAGACGACAATAATTCACAATATATGTAAATGTATAGCTAATGTCATGGAAGACAGCGAACGCTTATTCAAGTACCGGTATTCACCAAACGATATCTCCGATGCCGTTTGACCTATCTTTACACTTATAGTCACTATAAACACACACTTAT
>CM037777.1:33268853-33317079 GCA_021229015.1 Solen grandis | reverse complement strand
AGGAAAAGAAACAACAAATTTCTTATGATATTATGGAAAATGGGCTCTGCCCCTGCCAGCCATTAATCCAGTGCATACTTTTAGACAAGAACAATTTTCAAGTTTGTACTACATACATATAAGAAAAATGAGCTAAGCCCCCTGGCAGCCATGGTTTTTGACCAACCCAAATAATTTGAAAAAATTTTGGTAGAGAGTGGCCCATGGAACATCTGTGCCAAAAAAACTTTGAAACCAGCCAGTACTTTTAAGACAGGAAGTATTTTCAAATCTGTACTATATGCATATAAGGACAATGGGCTCTGCCCCCTGGCAGCCATGTTTTTCAACGGATCAAAATAATTTGATAAATCTTGGTAGAGAGTGACCTAAGGAATTTTTGAAATCCAGCCATTATTTTTGCACAAGATTTTTCAAATCTGTACTATATACATATAAGGAAAACAGACTCCGTCCCCTTTGGACATGTTTTTCAAGGGATCAAAATAATCTGAACAATCTAGGTGGAGAGTGACCAAAGGAACATTTGTGCCAAATAAATTTGAAATCAAGCCAGTTCTTTTTGAGGAGATTTTTTGAAGTTTTTTACATTTTTCCCCTTTTAGTTGCTATGGCAACCAGACCTTGGCATGGAATTCAATTCTTTGAACAACTCTGGAAGAGGACCACCCAAGGAACATTCCTGTAAACTTTTAGGAAAATTGGCTCAGTAGTTAAGAAGGAAATGTTCTTTAAGTTAACTGTTGATGACGGCGCCGGACACTTAGGTCACAATATATTCATGGTCAAAAATGGCCCTTGGTGAGAAGTATGGCCCCTGTTTGATGACATTAGTTTAAATTGTTATGCAAAGGTTAGTTTTTTCACCACAACTACACGCCCACCAACGACTACACCAGAGTGATAACAATACCTCGACTTTTTCTCTTTGTGGAAAACAGCCGAGCTAAAATACTTTGATGTAATTTATTTTCAAAGATGAAAGAAATACTTATTAAAGTGATGAATTTGCAATGTTTGACACATTTTCGAAATATAAAAAGAATGATTCATTGACAAAACGTTATTTACAACTAAATGAAACATGAACAACCATTGAAGATGATGAATACCCCCATACCACTTTGTTACAGTTACTGTAACCATGTCAGAGTCAGTCTTGACAATGTGGGATACCGGTACAAATATATAAACAAACAAAAACTAGGTAAAGCTCTGATACCCTTTACATGTATCATAGACAAAAATAATCAATTAATATAAAAAGGGCAATAACTCTTATCAAAATTAAGCTGATCATGACATGCAAAGGATATGTGCAACTAGCATTTGTACTTATAAATGCTGCAAATTTAAATCAAAATCTCACCAATAGCCAAGAGATAGAGCAGATAAGTGAAGTTAAATGAAAATCTGACCATTGTTAGCTGAGAAATAGTGTGGACAACATATCTTCAATAAATTCCTATAAAATCAAGCCAATTATGACATGCCAACAATAAGCAACTATGCTTTGTACTTATTAATGCTTTGAAGTGAAATCAAAATCAGAAAATATATTTAATGAATATAGTAAAGGGCCAGGACTCATTTAAAATCAAGCCAATCATGACATGCCAACAATATATGCAACTGGGCTTGGTACTTATTAATACTGTGAAGTTAAATCAAAATCTGACCAAAGGTAGTGCTGACAAAATATATTTAAGAAATATAACAGAGGGACATAATTAATTTAAAAAATCAAAATGATCAAGATCGTGCCAACAATATGTGAAACTAGGATTGGTACTTACCTGTACTGTAAAGTTTACAGCCCTGTAAAATTTAATCAAAATCCGACCAAAGGTATCAAAGAAACAGCGCAGACAAATCTAATCTACAGACAGACCAACCGGCGGACATGACTCCAATATAGCCCACATTTACTTCTTATCTAGGATACAATAAAAATCACATTCATATTTATGTATTTGATATAAACTGTACCCATCAAACATTTACATGATAGTGTACTATACATACATTTACATACTATAGTCTACTAAAAGATGGTCTGCTATACAGTCTCTGAGACTGGAGACCGGCTTTTCATAAGTCCAACCAAAAAGCTTAATCACTGTTATATACATCTAGACATGGATCTTTAAACAGGTGCTGAACTACCTCATTTCAACCACAGGCTACCGGCGTGGGACCCCCCAATGATACAAAGTAACAATTTAAAACACATTTTATAACAAAACTTCACAATTCAAGAAAAAAAAATATTGATCTCATAAAATAAGTAAAGGTATGTTACTCTCCGTTCAAAATCTATAGGAAAACTGACATGGTCGTATTCTGAGCTTCGTATCTGACACAATTTTCAGCCGATTTCAAATATGCCGGGCTTGTTCAACGCAGAAACAATAGGCCTTTTCGTTGCCGAGTCGATTTTCTATCTTAGATAAACTACAAAGACAACACGAGTCACGAAACTCAATGGAAACTGTACTCGGACACGATGTGACCGAAGCAATGCATATCACATTCAATGCTTTTTTCAACGGCAACTTCACAGAAATACAATATTTCCGACAAATACCCATATAAAACAATAAATTATGTATTTATTTAATTCTCACAAGTTATGCTTTTTTCCAGAAGTCGCTAGTATCGATGCATTCCGCCCTCATTCCACTGTTGCATTTTGTTATGACTGACGGCTACCATATTTGCTGGTTCCCCAATGTCATATTGGAATTATCACAAAAGCCGATAACCAATTCAATATGGTAGCTGCCAGTAATAACAAAATGCAACAGTGGAATGAGGGCGGAATGCATCGATACTAGCGACTTCTGGAAAAAAGCATAACTTGTGAGAATTAAATAAATACATAATTTATTGTTTTATATGGGTATTTGTCGGAAATATTGTATTTCTGTGAAGTTGCCGTTGAAAAAAGCATTGAATGTGATATGCATTGCTTCGGTCACATCGTGTCCGAGTACAGTTTCCATTGAGTTTCGTGACTCGTGTTGTCTTTGTAGTTTATCTAAGATAGAAAATCGACTCGGCAACGAAAAGGCCTATTGTTTCTGCGTTGAACAAGCCCGGCATATTTGAAATCGGCTGAAAATTGTGTCAGATACGAAGCTCAGAATACGACCATGTCAGTTTTCCTATAGATTTTGAACGGAGAGTAACATACCTTTACTTATTTTATGAGATCAATATTTTTTTTTCTTGAATTGTGAAATTTTGTTATAAAATGTGTTTTAAATTGTTACTTTGTATCATTGGGGGGTCCCACGCCGGTAGCCTGTGATTTCAACACTGGCCCAAGAATCTACTGTATCATTTTCAAGGTTTAAAAATGATTTAAAAATTCCTCAAGGAAATATCATCCTTTGAATTACAATTAGTAAAAACATGGAATGTATCGAGAGAAAACTATTTCTTGCATTAAACACATTCATTATCAACACATTCATTATTAAACTATTCTGCATTGTTGCAAGATGGTATATCAATAAAAAATGCAGACTGTGTATGTCTGGTATAAAAAATAACTATCAGCAGTATCTTGAAAACATTCATGAAACTGAATGGTAACTGACCAACAAGACTCTAAATGACTCTCTGTAACCATTTATACTTAACTGTAAAATATCGCCATTACTGTCTAACAAGTAATTACAGCTGAGCAAAAAGAAAATGGTGCATGACTCAAAATAATTACACTTTTGAATATATATATCTGAAGAGGACCTACTACAGAAGTCATCTGGTATATAATCAGGAACATCAAAAAATGTATTAATATTATTATGCCTTACAAAATCATGCTCCAAACCTACTCTACTGTGAAAATCACCACATATAAATGTCACCTATATCATAATAGAAATGTAAATCAGTTTAAAAAAAACAGGTGACAGGAATTGTCACAAAACCAGGTTTTCTTTTCGCAATGTTTCGTCCCAGTACAGATTATTTGTATCAGTCAAATAATTTTGTGCTCAATGTCTATTAAATCTAATGCAATTCTGTATAAAGCAAACATACAAAATATGTGCAACTAGGATTTTTAACTAACATTTATTCCGAAAAAAAAGCGCACAGGCACTTACTGATGGTGCCTCTGCAAAAGTTTCGACAAAATCCGTTTAGGTCAATTATTCCTCAAAAAACTGTCAAATCACGAACTACTGACAATATGTGCCAGATGATGGTGACCCTGCAAATGTTTGGACAAAATTTATTGAGAAATGTAGGGGGAGTTGCACACAGAAGAATATTTCTCAATAACTTACACATGTGTTATTGAAAAAATAACTAAGGGCTATAGCTCCATCAAAAATGGTCAAACTGCAAAACCAATCATTACTATATATTTTAAAATTAAGGAGTTATGCTCCATATCAGGAATTTTTACGAAGGGGCAAACATGTAACTCCAAAATTAACCGGTTTTTTAAAGGGGCATAACTCCCAAAAAGGTCAAACTGCAAAACACAGGTGATATTCTCCAGGGTGACTTAGTGAAGGTACTTCTGTTAAAGTATGGACAAAATTTATTAAGAAATGTAGAAGTTGTGCACGAAAGAATAGTTCCCTTAATATTAAATCCGTTAAGGGGCAAAGGGCCATAACTGCATCAAAAATACGAACCACAAAACCAAGACAATATGCGCCAGGTCACTATGTAATAATGCTTCTGTAAAAGTTTGGGCCAAATCCGTTGAAAAATATAGGAGGAGTTGCGCACAGAAGAATATTTCCCTATATATTACATATGTGAAAAAAATATCAAAGGGCCATAACTGCGTCAAAAATAGTCTAACCAAAGAACCCTGACAATATGCGCTAGGCCACTATGTAATAATGCTTCTGTACAAGTTTGGGCCAAATCCGTTGAAAAATGTAGGAGGAGTTGCGCACAGAAGAAATTGCTTACGCCTGCCTGCCCGCCGACATACCCCAATCTAATAACCAGAGTTTTCCTTTGGAAAACCTGGTTAATACATGTAACTACATTAATAACATCATACGCACGGGAATCTTCATTCCACAAATATATACCAAACAAGAAAATATTGTTGTCATTTTTTAGGAATATATGATCAAACTTTAGCTAAACTACAATCAGGATGATTTTAATACTTTCAATACCATCTTTAATGGATTCTTTATATTTATAAAACGACCAACGCCCCCACCCCTCCTAGCATTTCTATGTTGAAAGTTTCTAAAGTTATTACAGCTAACATACCCAGAAATATCTATTTTACTTCAGAAGAAGTCCATGACTCATACAAGAGCTGTCCATAAGACAGCACGCTCGACTTTTCTAATGCTTGTCAATATAGAAATATATTGCAGTAAAAGGCAAAATAAGAATCACTGTATTATCAAAAAGACAAAGCCTGTGAACATCAAAGACAATTTCCTAAAATTCTGTGACCTTTCAAGCACACATATGGTTAATGTGCAAAACACACCTTTGTGTTATGAGAAATACTTCTGTAAAGTTTTATGAAAATCCATCTATAGATATGGAAGTTGTAGAGCCGACACAAAGATGTAGCCTGTGAACACCAAAGACAATACCTAATAACTACTGTGAACTTGACCTTTTAAGGATGCATATGGTTGATGTGCATGATACACCCTTGTAATAAGAGGAGCACTTCTGTAAAGTTTTATTGAAATCCATCCATAGATGTCCAAGTTGTGGAGCGGACATGAAAGTGGGACAGACAGACAGAAGGAAGTGCGCAAACCTATATTCCCCAACCGGTTGAACTATTAACAACACTGCCCAGTTTTCAGGGTATGCAGAGTATGATTTTATTTTGAAGTTTTCACTTTTCCGAGGATAATGTTATTTAGTTTTGACCTTATCACAGCTTCTGAACGAGTTCCCAAAGAAATTGGATAATTTCTTCTCGCTAATCAAATTTCGTTGGCACTGGCATTCTGCTTTTTATCTAAGTGACATCTGAAGGCTGCTAGAAGGTAACTCTCGTCCTCGACAGACCCTCACTTATGTTTTATTTCTGAAAAAGAAATAATTTAAGGTCTAAATAAATCAGAATTGTAGTATAAATTTGGGTCTTGGTGTAACAACAAACAAGAAGGTCATAATGGCTTAGATGTCTTATCTGTGTACAAGAGCAATGGAGAGTAACTAGAAGTTTGTATTCATAAGAAACTAATGTCTCCCCCCACCACCCTCGGCACGCGCACACACTCATACACTCACTAAGGCACATAGTGACATGTAAAAGAGCCCTCTCATCAGCATCTGAAAAAGTAGAAGATCCTGTGCATGAGACTTCTCATCAAGTTCTGAAAATGAAATGTCACTTCAATAGTATATGATGAAGAGGAGTTTTCTTTTGGACAAAATGTGAGACAGACAGACAACTCTGACAAAAAAAATAGGTCTCCCCAGGAAGACTAATTCCGAAAGTGTGGTAATTCCAACACCCATTCAACTCTTTCCAACTTCTCTTAGATACACATTGAGACACCTGTTTCAGACAGAATGGTGAAAATTTCTGTACTGCAGTATCACTGTCTATTTTTCTCTTTTACTTTGCTGATTGCATTGGATGGGCTGGGCTTTACCAACTGAGTTCATACTTATTCTTATTTTGACTTCCTTGAATGAAAGCTTCAAAGATAATATATAACCGTTCTACATTCTCAATTCTTTTATTTATAGGTATTTATTGTTACCTCTACAAGTAGGCAGTTCTTGTATGGCAGGAGGTCAGTATGATCAAGTTCTGCCTCAGCCTCTTCAAATGAATGCTGTTCAGAATCTCCTGTATCAGGTTCCTGGGACTGCATGACAGGTTCATGTAGCTCTACAAGTTATATGCCAACAAGTAAGACATTAAGATATCAAACACAATCTCCTACAATGTCATCTTTAACTTAAACTAGAAATGTGTCCAGAGGACACAGATGCCCATCACTGTCGCATTTTCCAAAACAAAGGCCAACACCCAGGTGCGCAAGTGATGTCCTGACTGCTGAGTAATATATCCATGAACTTTGAAGTCTGTAGCACAAATACTTCCAGAGTTATGAGCGTCACAAGCATAAAATTCCATATTTTTTAAAAGAAAAGGCCCATATCGCTGTCAACTTCAATGGCGGTTTGATGAAAATACCTAGGTGTGCAAGTTCATGTCCTGAATAATATATCCATGAAGTTTCAAGTTCGTAGTACAAATACTTTCGGATTTTGTGTGTCACAAAGATACGGGATGGAAGGACGTATGGATGGATGAAGGCAAATCTATCTATATGCCCCCCCCCCCCCCCCCCCCCCCCCCATTTTTGTTGGGGCATAAAATCAGAAGAAGATGGTGTTAGAATTGGAGAACTTGAAGTTGTTAACACAAGAATAGGGAAGAAATAATTGCGCAAGCTAATCCATAAACCAATTTATTATTCTGCCATTTAAAAAGAGGGGCCATGGTGGCCCTAGCATAATCACCAGAGTACCACAAGCCTTATTACAGCAATTCTGGTCACTTGATTTTACCTGGTTATTATCAGCAGCATATAGTATATGCATGAATTAGTAAACTACGGAATCTCCATTGGGGGCCTCCTTTTTCAAGGGATCAATTTCATTTTAGCAATTATGGTAAAAGGCTATGAGGTGACTATTTGTTCCTAATTAAAAACATAAGTTTATTTTCTTTTTTCACTTCTCTCTCTTTTCCTCATTATCTTGACATCTGACCAACCAGTCCTGGAGGAACCCTTATTTGCTGAGCGCCAAGCAAGGGAGCTATATCAGAACCATGTTTTACTACTTTGGTATGTTGTGGCTGGGGATAAAAACACTCACTCAGCCCCTCACCAGCGTGGGTTCGAATCCCGGCTGGGTCATTCGGATTTTCATTTGATGAAGCCTTCCAGCTGTCTTGCGGTAGGTCGGTAGTTCAAGACTTGACTTTACTATTTTAGTTTACCGTCGCTTCGACAGTATTTCAGTCATATAGCGACGTCCAGCTAATTACAGGTGAAGGAAGACCCCGAACGCCCACCGGCCCATCCGCCTTCCGACTTACCCCAATCTAATAACCATAGTTTTCCTTCGGAAACCTGGTTAAAAATATTGTTATTTCTTTTATCAATCATAAGAAGACTCTAAGACTTACTCCTATGTGATTACTATATTTTTTAAAAGTCCATTAGTCTTTAATTTGTAAAGAACCCCTGCCCCTCAAGAGAGAAAGAGAGAGAGAGAGAGAGATCTTTTACTATTAATATCATCATCAAAAAGATTCGCTATGGAAATACACTGATATATAGAATGTTTTCCATAATATTTTTATGATGACAATTTAATTTTAGAATAATAATGTAATTATGATACACATAAAAAAGGAATAAACAATATGAATCAAATAATTAATGGAAGAAACTTGTAGTCATGTTGTTGTTGTCAAGTAGATTCCTCCGTTGTCTTCAGGACACGCCTTGGTAGGATGAAGAATTTTGAGTTTTCTGTATTAAGGGTCACACTTTATTATGTACACTCGCAATGTTGTGAATATATACTCTAAAACGCTTAGGCGGCAGAGCTTTTAGTCAGACAGTATTAATTTAGTCGGTACAGTTTATATGAGTGTAGGACAACTGCCCCTTAGGACAACTGCCCCATAGGACAACTGCCCCTAGGACAATTGCCCCTGTGGAAAACTGCCCCTTAGGACAATTGCCCCTACCCATAATAAAAGTTCAATATATTATATAATATTATAAATAAATGTATTATAATTTATAATACATATATTTATTTCATATTTTATTCCATGTTTTTATACTCTCTACAGTATTTAATGTTTGTGTTTTTTGTCTTTGCATGTATAGTATTTTTGTGTATATCTAACACTCCCTTATTCAATTCCCTTTTCAATCATTCTGCTTCTTTCACTATTTCATCCTTATTTCTCTCTTCCTCTCAGACTCGACCAAAAGAAAAAAACTGTTCATAATTTTATTCTGTTTTGTTCAGCTTTAAATGTCATTATTTATGTATTTATTTATTTGTCATAAAATACATTGCATTGCATTTCAAAAGAATCATTTTTGTCAGCTAAAAGTTCACAGCATTATCATTCATTTAACCATATCCATCTATCATGTCAATCACCTTGAAGATCTCCTCAACAGTCTTACGTCCTGACACATAAATCGAACAGTTCTTTAGACTCTCAGGTTTGTGTACTTTTCACTGCTAGTGGGGTACCATTCATCCGAAGAGCATTAAAAATTGCATGATTTTATGATCTATAGAGTCCATAAGATGGATGTGGTGCATCATGCTAGAAATTCTGGTTCTCAATTTCATATTATTTTTTTCCTTTGTCATTATAAGTCAGCCTGGTGAACATTCCACAGTGGATCGGGGTACGATTCCTGCCATCGCAGGGACAGTTTTAGGCGTGCTGGAGGAGGCTGGATCCTACGATAATAAATCCTGTTTAACATGTACAGTTCAGTCAATATACACAAGAACAGTGGTACATAAATCTAATGTATAAATAGTAAATAAAAGTAGGGCAATGTCCTTTCATTAAAATCAGGGAATCTCTAGGCAGTCCATAGCAGTTATCCTAAGGGCATTGTCCTAAGGCAGTTGTCCGAACCCCAGTATATTACGTAATCATCTATAGTGTATGTATGTTATACACACTTATCTAAGTTACTTAATTATTGTAAATAATTATTTAATAGAGGAACAGTTTTTGACTAGCTACCCGGACACGACTAACATAACACCCTGGCTTTCTGTGATAATGATTCTCACAATAGGCCTGCGACATCTTTCATGTTTTCTGTCACGTTAATTATACCGGTGATAACATTCATGTGATGTAAGGTTGAGTTCCTCTGGCTTCGTGGATGGGGGTGGGGTGACTAATCGGTACCGGCGATACATAAAGGTGACATATCGGTCAAAATGACACACTTGATTGTGCCCGTAGATAAGAAGGTATGACACGCGTCTGGTGAAATACAATTACGCTGGTTAAATATACACATTCATGCATAAATGTACATGATAAAAAGAATCAGATATATTTTAAGCGAAATATACATGTAATAATATGGAATTTATTTTTTTTTTTTCCCATTTAACTTTTATCATGTAGTGAATTTGTGTTTTCACGGACAAGGAGAGATCGGTAATTGGACTAAACCGTATGCCTCTATTCTCAAAGGCAGTATGTAATTATTCTATTGTAGGGTTCTGTTTTATTTGTTTTCATATATTTGTTTTTAGTTTTATTTTATTTTTTATTTTTTTTTGCTGAAAAAAAAAGCATAGGAAAAGACAGTGGTTGGATACTTGGATACAAGTGAGTCGGGGTGTGATACCCTAGCTCATTTCGCGAAAAGACGCATTGGTTCTTTTACGTGTCAGGGGAATAGCACCGACCGATACACGTGAGAGAAGTTCCTGCTTAGAACCAGTACTGAGTTCTCCGAGTTCCCGTAGCAACCCCAATTTGCTAAGTGCAAGACAAGGGCGAATAAAGTATGAAGTAAAAAAAAAATTCAATGTGTTACCCAAGAAACATCTGTACTAAAACATTATAAAATCTGGCTAGTAGTTTTGGAGGAGATGATTTTTAAAGTTTTCATTATTTTTTTCTTTCCATTGCCATTGTAACCAGAGTTCTAGAGGATCAAGTTTATTTTAGCAACTTTTGTGAAGGTTCACCCAAGGATTATCCCTGCTAAGTTAAATAAAATTCTGTCCAGTGGTTTCAGAGATGTCGTTTAAAGCAAATTATTGACAACACATGACGACGGACACAGGGTGATCCTAATAGTTCACCATGAGCATGTTGTGCTGAGGTGAACTCAAAACAGTAGGGCTTAAAATCTTAAACTCAAAGGTAAACCTGAGGTCCGAAGGACAGACTGATTAACGGACAGACACAGACGGACAGAAGCACCAAATGAGAAACTATATGCCCCCCAACAGAGTTTGCGGGTCACAAATTTTTTTTGTAGAGAACTGTGCTATAAAATATAAACTAGTATTGTCTCCAGAGGCATAATTTGACTATTTGCCCCTGATTTGCCATATTGCAGATCTGCAATATTGAAAGAGCTGAAATTCTTGCTGACAAAGTAGCAAGCTAACAAAACTAACCTTATGTCTTTTCGACCTCCACAGGTACTCCCCAGGGCCATAGTTATAAAGAGTCTCCTCATCAGGCTCAATGTCTCTCAATGCTATGAAGAACAAACATGGGATTCCTGACTCTTCAATGACTTTTACTTTGCAATTGGGACTCACATGACTGTCATTAATAAGACGGCCAAATGAACCATCTTCTTTTCTGGAATCGATCCTAGAAAAAAACAACACTGAATCTGTATCTAAGATATGAAACAAGAACTATGTTTACAAGGATTTAAAGCATTTAGCAACAATCACATATAAAATCAAAGCATAGAGGTATCCACTGCTGCTCAGCAAAGCATTTGGCTGAAGTAGGGTCCTTACCCAGCTACACACATGCTTGTATAGGCAAAAAAACGGCAATCAGTTTCAGTGCCAGACTACCAGTTACTTTCATTCTATGAGCACAAAGCCTGAAAATATCTCTTTATGGAAATTTATCTCTTTCCATATTTGTGTATTTAAGTGAGTGGTTCCATAATTTGTATGTAACTCCTCCCTATTGATATTTGACAGTTTCAATTCATACCTAGGTCAAGTGATTACATACAGTACAGGGCCTCTTTTTTGAAAGAAATTGGAAGGGGCCTTAGCATTTCATTTTGGGAAATTCAAGCATAATTTTCTGTCAAATTGGGAAATGGTAGACTTACAAGATCTTTCAAGATACATCAAAGATTCAATAAAGAAATGGCAGTCTACATAAATACTTGCATCAATTTAATAATTATAATGCAGTGCCGAGTCATTCTGAATGGATATTTATTTTAGTAAGCCAATAAAAAAACCTGTTTTCTTTTTCATTCGCTGGTAAATAATGTAGTTTTATTAATCAAACTCTTTAAAAAGATTTACGGAGAATCATATCTTCCGTCTTCATATTGGGAATTCCCTTCACCAAATTTATGAGAAAAAAAAGATGCTTTTTGTAAGCAGGCAGTCACCGAATATAGGCTTCTAATAAAAAAGAAAAAAAGGCCCTGTTATTTGCATTACTCCCTGATTCTTGGGTCAATCGTAAAACTTAAAGCATCAAAAGAATGACTAAACATTGCTCTACAAATAATATTCATATTTTCGAAAATCAAAAATTTTCGAGATATAAATTGTTAAACGCACTGAGGATAACAGAATTTCCTTTTTTTAGCCATAACTCAACTGATTCAACCCTGATCAACAAAAGCTGAAAGGTCTTTCAAAGCACTACAAATTACATGCATAGTGTCTCGATATAATATTTATGGTTTAAGATATATTTAAGGCCAAAGAAAAAACAATAATTGAAATAAGACCTTGACTGTTGCTTTTTTCTGGAAACAGAAGTGATTTTGCGCCATAGGATCTAATGCTGCATCTTCAGTAAAAATTTCATTCAAATTAAACAAAAAATAAGGCCTATAGGCCGTAAAAAAACGTTTAATTTCAGTAAAAAAAGTGTTTTAGACTTGTAGTGTCAGATGATGTCATATGACATTCATCTTCTTAGAATGCAAAGAATACGTAGAGACTTATATTCAGTCCAAATATCAGCTTTCTTACTCATCAGTTAGTGATAATATGCATATTTGAAATTTGATGTCAATGGTTTGTATCTTGGATTCGCCATAGAACCTTTGACTTTATGAATTTGGAAAAACGGACACCTGGCTGTGTAACTAGAATTTAGCATACACATTCTGCGAAATTTTGATGAAAATCCGTCCAAAAATAATGGCTGTAGACCACATACAAACTTTTGTAGACAACGTCAAGTTTGACATCATATGATGGCACAGGCATAAGAAAATCAATGAAATGAAATATTCAGTATCTTAAATACAGTCCATTCGCGATTGTACGAAGTAGCCCCGGGAAACGCATTTATTTCGTTTCATCGCGTATTTCGTTCCATCGCATCTTTCATATTGACGATTGAGAATCCCTTTATGTATGTGCTCACTCGTTTGTTTATGTCGTGTTTTAGTATGTATTGCCGAAAACCTGTCGTAAAGATTTAGTGTTTTTATGTTTAGTGTGATGTTGTTTCATTATTTGATTAATCTTTGTAACAAAAAACAAACTCGCTTGTAAGCTTCGTGCCAGTTTGCAACAATCAACGTCACGGATGGCGTGCTAATAGGCTGATGACAGACAATATAATGGCGGACGCGTGTTAGCGACAGGTGTATGAATGATGGGTCACACTCCGGGGTCCGCCCACAAAGCCGAACAGGCAGATGGACCCTAATTAAACAACGTTATCATTATCAAGCGACAGGTGTCACTCGGGTAGGTGTGAAAACTGACCGACACTTCGTTCGAACGCGTCATTAATCAGTTGTTAATTAGCAAATCGGACCACATACATACTTCGCTCCAGTGCATCTTTCGTTCCATCCTATTCGTTCCATCGCATCTTTTTTACATTGAATAAAGAACAGGATAGAAAATGTCATCTTTGTGATACAAACAGTGTTGGTGATGAAAATCATTACTTGCTATTCTGTAACTATTTCCAAGAACAGCGAAAAAGATACATTGGACAACTCTTATCGCCAACCACAGTTTCTTTATCATCTCTCCTTAATTGCAGAAATCCCATCCATTTAAGGCAATTATCTTTGTTTACTCAATTAATAATGAATATTGTTAGTCCCCCCCCCCCTGACTTAACTGATTTGTCAGATGATCACACACAAATTACATGTATGCCACTACCATTATTAATTGATTTATAGAATAAAAAAAAATACCAATGCCTCCGGACTGAACTGTTACCCTATTACTAGTCGCATTATTGCTGTCTGTAAGTAACCACACTGTATTACAAAATGTTCAATGATATTCTTTCCATTTCATGAAGCTAAAACAACCGGTTATATGTTAATACATTATTTTCAAAAAACCTATAAATTGGCACGATAATTGTAAATAACTCACCACCTCGTCTTCATTCTGTCGACATCGGCCGGCGAATCACGATTATCCCAAAACCCACGTGCATCCCATGTACAATTAGTGTACTGTGCTAGTTTTATGACCGCTGTATATCGCTTACCCTGTTATTATTTATTTTTTTAGGCGTGTAGCCTTTACCCTTAGTAACGCGTCTCTCTGTTTGATCTGTAGATTATGTAGCAAAACGGGTAGATAAACATTTAAGGTAAGGGGCAAATACCATTCAACATTTGTGATATTTTATATAATCATAGAAATGTTTCCCTCTTGTGAAACTAATTAATATATTATTATTTTTTACCTCCAGACACTATGGATCATACATCGAACGACTTACTGATGTACACCGTTGACTAAAATAACATGACTACTTCCTCTTTTGCTATTTTCTCACCATTTACATCCCTCCCTCTACATTTTCCCTAGTATTTCTTCTCTCTATTTTGTCGAATGTCACGTTTCGACACTGCCTAACACACTCACTGAAATACATTTGTTTGTGTATTTTTTGCAAATCTCCATGCTGTATACCTTGTATACCTGGATGAAAATAAAGAAATGTTCTGTTCTGTTCTGTTCTGAATAAAGAACAAATATTGCCGAGACCTGGCAATTACTTCGCATTATACCGTCATTTCGCTCCATCGCATTTCATTACATCGTGAATAGACTGTATATGTCATTAAGTTTTCATGCCCCTGGGACCTTGCAACATATAGAAATTAACGGGTAGATATAAGAAATTCTTTTTGACCTTTTGACATCATATGACGTCAAATGACGTTCGTCCTCACAGAATAAAAAGAAGTCTTAGAGACTAATATTCAGTACAGTTTTCTAACTCATCTGGAAGTGATTTTATACATATTTGAATTTTGACATCAATGGTTCGAAGCTTGGATTCGCCACAGAACCTTTGCCTTTTCGAATTTAAAAGAACAGACACCGGGATGCACAACTAGAGCGTAACATATTCATTTTGTGAAATTTTGATGAAAATCGGTCCAGAAATAATGGCTGTAGACCGCATACAATCTTTTTGTCCTGACGTCAAATATGACGTTATATGACGTCACATGAATATGAAATTCATTGCATTCAAAAGCTCCTGATTTGATGTACATTGTATACGCCATTAAACTTCCATGGTCCTGGGAACTTGACAACAAATAAATTTACGCACAGATATCAGAATTTTTTTTTGACCTTATGACGTCAAATGACATCCAGCTTTACAGAATGTAAGACACACTTGAAAACTTATAATCTGTCCAAATATCAGCTTTCTATAGCTCATCTGGAAGCAATTTTATACGTATATGAAATTTGACGCCAATGGTTTGAACCTTGGATTCGCCATAGAACCTTTGCCTTTTCGAATTTGAAAAAATGGACAGAGGGATGCATAACTATAGCATAACATAAACATTCTGTGAAATTTTGATGAAAATTGGTCCAGAAATAATGGCTGTAGACCACGTACAAACTTTTTTAGAAAACGTCAAGATACGTCTTAGGTTTGATGTCAAAACACATCATAGGCAAATGAAAATCAGAACCAGTAGGCAGAAATTCCTATATTTGTCATATCTTAAGAGATATCGAGAAAACATGAAATAATTGACATTGAATCAAGATGATTGAAATGTTTTATAAATATAGTGAACTTTAGTTTCAAGTTATTTTAATGTATTTTAATGACTTCAAGAGATATGCATACAGTCCAAGCTGCCTTAAACAAACCCTGGCATATGCTGTAACACTGGCATAAGCAGTCAGTTCTAGGCCCCTCTCCCCACCCTCAAAATTTATCCTTGCTGTAAAAGCTGTTCAACTGCTGTATGCGGCCTATAAATACCTTTCTTACATTTATGCATTTTATACTTTACATTTCTAACAACTCCGGTTACCTTGACCTTTCCAGCATGCATATGGTTGATGTGCACGATGCATTTTTGTATTATGACAAACACTTCTATTAAGTTTTATGAAAATCCATCTATAAATCTGGAAATTATAGAGCAGACACGAAAATGTAGACTATAAATACCAAAGACAATTTCTAACAACTCCTGTGACCTTGACCTTTCAAGGGCACACATGATTGATGCACACCCTTGTGTTATGAGAAACACTTTTGTAAAGTTTAAATACATCCATAGGTGTCAAAGTTATGGAGCGGACAATAAAGAATGGCGGACAGATGAAATGATGGACGTTCTGACAGACGCCAGACGGAAGGCCGCACGCAAACGTATAGCCCCAACCGGTTTCAGCAGACTCAGTATTTGCGGCTAGCCCAGTCAAAGCTCAATTAACTGGTCAATATGTCAACCCTGATTTACAGTTCATACCTTTGCAAATGGGAATATTCACTTTGTTTATGGTAAAACTGGGATTTTTTTAAGTTGTATATACTATAAATAACAGTTGAACATTTATTTGTCTAAACATTATACAATAATACACCAAACTTGATAACTTAATAAGCCAAGAGAGTCAAGTCTCTGTTGTTATTGTTTTTTTTCATGTGTTTGAAGTGATTTTTTTTTCTTCAGAATCTCAGATTGGGATTTCTTTTCTCAGAAATTTGGGGGGGGAAGAGAAACGTTTTGGCTTTGGGGACATAGCCCAATAATGGCCAAAATGGTGGTACAATGACTAATTGGGAACACTGAAATTAGTATTGTTTATTCACCACAAAACATTTCTACCTTTAAAAATGTGTCCAGATATGCACAAAAATGCAGAGAATTGCATGATTTTTTTTGATTTTTTTTGTTTACAGGGAAGCATACCCTGGACCCCAAAGCAGTACTGTTACAATGCAAAATTGAAATGCTCAAGTTCAACTGAAAAAAAAAACAAGAGCTGTCAGAGGACAGCACGCTCGACTATTCAAAATGCTTGTTGGTAAATCAAATGAAATCTATTTAAATTCTTCATATACCCTGTACATAATAATAGTCAAAGATGATATACTTTGATAGTCTGATACCCCTTGATATTTTTATGAAGTCTAAAATCAATCCCATGCCTAGTTACTGAGACATAAGCATAATAACACTGTGCATGCAAAACTTTACCAAAAATCCAAGTTAGAAAAGGGCTATAATTTGCATACAATTCAGTCCAAAAGTTGCCCTCCTTGGTTTTCTGATGCCCGTGAAGACACTCCTCAATTTTCTAGTCAAATCACAAGCACTTTCTAAGATATAAGCTGGAAAGTAGCTTGGATGCAAAAATTTAACCAAAATTCTAAGTTAAAAGGGGGCCAAAATTTTTAATATATTCCATCAAGTGTTATCTTCCTTTCTAGTATGATACCCCTAAACATATTAAAGATGAAATCAACCCCATGCCTGGACTCTGAGATATAAGCATGAAAGTAACTTGCATGCAAAACTTTAACCAAAATTTCTAAGTTAAAAAGGGGCCATAATTTGTAATATATCCTATCAAGAGTTATCTACCATTAAAGTATGATACCCCTAAAGATATCAAAGATGTTTCAATCAATTGCATGCCTGGATACTGAGATATAAGCATTAGAGTATCTTGCATGCAAAACTTTAACCAAAATTCTAAGTTAAAAAGGGCCATAATTTGTAAAATCCCATAAGAGTTATCTACCTGGGTTGATCCCCTAAAATATTCATAAACTTTCAAGTCAATGTCATGAATGGTTATTGAGATATAAACTGGATAGTAACTTGCATGCAAAACTTTAACCAAAGCTGCAACGCCAACGCCGACGCCAGGGCGACTACAATAGCTCTCATATTCTTCGAATAGTCGAGCTAAAAATGAGAACCCTGGATTAATTTGGCCAAAATAATACAATACCCACCAGTACTTCTTCCCTTTGAATGAAAATTCAAAGATATAAGTATCATCCCCTTCTGATTCTGTATCTGCCAATACTCCTTCATATATCATACAAATGCTTCCTTTTTCTATTTTCTTGTTGGTATGGACACATATCCCTGGAATTTTTTTCATAACAATTTAAATTATTTTCAATACATGGCAAGACAAGATAACACCAGTCAAATGCCAGTGCTGTCCTGTAGATAATGAAATTTATCCTATGGAAAGGTAATCTTGATATTTGAGGTCACCATTTATGTCATATTGAAGTTTCACTTCTAAAATTATCATTTTCTCAGAGTAACAGTTAACGCATAAGAAAGCATAATTATAAATCAAATCATTAACAATAACAAGGTTATTTATAACATTTTTTCAATTACATGTATCAAGCAGAATATAATTTGAAATATTTAATAAGAGGACCATTCAGATGGCCAAAATAAATGGATCCTGTGATCCTAATAGCTCAACTAGAACATGTTGCAGGGATGGCGAAAGCCATTGTCCGAGTTGTCCTAGTCATATATTTGCTGGCACAGACAAGTAAATTTTCACTGTTGACTTGTCGGTGGACAACCAAAAATCCGAAACCGTAGCAAAAATTTAAATTCAAAACTCTTAACTGCAGCATTTCAACTGTAAAGATATCCCAGACGTGCATCTGTCAAATAAAGTTTATTTTTCAGCATCTTACAAGATGATCCCATATCAAACCATTCCGTTTTGACTGATTTTGTTTCTAAAATGTTAAGATATGAAAAATTAAAGGTCAAAGTCAGCACTTTAACGCACAGTCTATATTCGGTAAGTTCCTTGTCAAATGGATCGATTCCTTATTAAAAATTGTCCAAATCAAGAAAAGGGAAAAATATCCCAATCAAACCCCCAAGAAAACAATAAAAGACAAAGATTAAAAGTACGATAAAACAAAGCGTTAAAGATCATTTTAAGAATCATGCCTTAAAGACTTCCCATGGCTTAAAGTCAATGATCAGGGCTCAGCGAAATGTTGAATTTGACGACAATAACAGATGCATAAGACAATTCTGATGTGTTAAACAGTTTGATTGTTAAATCAGTCAGTAAAAAATGTTTCAAGTTTCAGTTTTAAGGCAGTTAATATAATGTTTTTTGTTTTGTTTTTTTTTACATATCTAAATAAATTTATTAAGAGCAGTAATAAAATTTCAATTATTTCCTGATTTTATACAAATAGTTTTTTCAAAAAACGAACAAGTAGTGTTTTGCTACGGACAAGTGAAATTTTAATTTTGGTTGTCCGTGGACAAGTAAAATAAAATGAGATTTCGCCACCTCTGTGTTGTGTGCTCTGTTAAGCTAAAACAAGAGGGCCATGGTGGCCCTAGATCGCTCACCAGAGTACTATCAGCCCTGTGGGCCTCATATTTCAAAGGATCAACTTTATTTTAGCAATTATGGTAGAGGGATATAAGGTGACCATTTGTGCAAAATCAAATTAAAGTTTAACTATTGTTTTTATAGAAGAATAATTCTGAAGTTTTCTGCATAGAGTATATAGAAAAACAATAGAGTATATAGGAAAACAATCAGACCCCCTAGGTGCCTCATTTTTTAAGGGATCAACTTTATTTTAGCATTTATGGTTGAGGGCTATGAGATGACCATTTGTGCTAAATGAAATTAAATTTTGACCATTGGTTTCATAGAGGAGGAATTTTGAAGTTTTCTATATTATGGAGTATATAAGGAATCTAGTCAACCCCCTGGGGGTGTCATTTTTCAAGGATCAATTTTATTTTAGCAATTATGGTAGAGGGTCATGATGTGACCATTTGTGCCAAATGAAATTGGTTTCAGAAGATGATTTTTTTAAGTTTTCAAAATAAATTCTGTTGGTTGCCATGGCAATCAGTGTTCTGTATGGATGAAGTTTATTTTAGCAAGTTTTGTGAAGGGCCACCTAAGCATCATTTATGCCAAATTTCATCAAATTCTACCCAGTGGTTTCGGAGTAGTTATCTTTTAAAGCAAATTGTTGACGACAGACAACAATGGACGAGGGTGATCTCAATAGCTCACCCAGCACTTTGTGCTCTGGTAAGCTAAAAACTGAGCACTGTGTTATTTTTTTTGTTGTTGTTGTTTTGGTGTTTGTTTTTTCAGATACTGAAATGGCATTTGTTACATTTATTTGTGTTTTAATTAATTTAGCATCCTCTTTCACATTTTTCTTTAAAATAAGGCAGTTTCCCACAGTATAGACATTACATTAGGATTTTTGTTCCCCCTAGGCTATGAATTTAACCTTTTTCCCCAAAAAAGCCCTGGTAATGATACATGTGCGAGGGTGAATTTTTAAGTTCCTAAAGCTAGGTGATTTATTCAATACCAGGGTTACAGATAAGGTGCGTATTTGCATAATTACGCAAATAAATTAGATAAAAACCCAATTCTTTTAAATTTCTAGCGTATCAAAAAGCAATTAAAAATTAGGTTACTCAAATATCCAAAAAATTAAAGTGTATTGGTACGCAACATTATGAAACCGAGCGATGTTTACAAATACTTGTATATGTTTAACTGGTTACTTGCGAATCCGCAAAATAGACTGCAAACGATTAGCGGTAATTTCCAACTTAGGGTTTCATTCAAATAAAACATAAATCCAGTCTGTCTTATTTGTTCATCTGACCCTTTCTGTTCGTTTGCTTCAAATATGATTACACAAGGCAGGGGAAAAAGGGGTTAACATGAAAAAAACAACACTTTGAGCAGATACCTAACACTGCATGCGAACCAGAGGTCAGGCATTTGTCGCACAATACTTGATGATCTGGAAGTTGAGATCGTCTGTAGCGGCACTGACGTTGTCAGAGGTATTTTAGCCGAAGCTTTGGACCGTGTTTATACAAACCAAATAAGCACGACAGCGGTAGAGTCGATAGCATCCCATTCCATTTTAACTGAACATGTCAACCAGTAAATAGTTTGTGTTTAAATTTAATAGTTAAAAGTGCTAAATCTTTGAATCAGGAAGATCAAAAATGATTGAATGTTTTTGATTTTAATTGTTGCGGAGCAAATGACAAATCCTGCATATGATAATTGTTAAATGGACATTGTTGCATACAAGAACAGCAGGCACATATACCAGTAAGTACATGTACTGTTATTTCAATTCCAAAATTAAGGTGAGGAAAAAAAGAATTATTAATTTTGATGGAGTAACCATATTTTAATTACTCATTTAAAATTGTGAAAACCCAATTCCTTGAAAAGTTGATGAGTAAATACCCAATTGACCTTAAACCTTATCTGTAGCCCTGCAATACTGCTTGTAATTTTCAAATTTAATTCATTTGAGTCCTTTTGAGTATGTCCCATCTACCTTCACACACATTTTGCATTAACCATTACAAAACTTTAACTTAAATTTAATTCGAAATTAAAGATTTAATTCATTTCCTTTATTTACCTGACTTGTATGTTTAATGTCCCTGTGAATACCATGATACTGAAGTATTAAATCAATAAGATGATTACAAAGTGTATGCATGATAGTATATTCTAAGTTGCATGCAAAACTTTAAACAAAGCATTACTGCGATGCCGAAGTTGTTACCTTTTTGCTTGGACACTTTTAAGTAGAAGTTTGAAGAAGAGACTGTTTGTAGGTCTGTCTTCTCTCTTCTTCCTCTTCTTTTTCTTCTATGAAGACCCATTGTTGAGATGCTGTGAAATTGTAAATATATGCATTACAATACTTATTAGTACAATCTCTTTTTATTTCATCTGATCAATGACACTTCATAACTAGAGATTTTTTTTTCGTAGAAAACTGATGTCTCCCCCACCCCCTTCCCCTAACACACACATATACACTAAGGCACACAGTGACATATATATGCAAATAGTTAAAGGGTGACTAGATATTGATAAAGCTCCACACAGAGTTATGGAACTTGTATGTGACACTTCCTCAATCTCATCAATTTCTTTCCATAACTGAAATTTTGTTTCAATAGCATTAGTAGAACAAGAGTTATCTTGCGGTCAAGAAATTATAAAAACGGGTGAATAACTCCAAAAATACTGAGACCAATTATGAATATGATCCTTGTGCATACACTTTCTCTCATCAATTTTTTCCATAAATAAATTTAATTTTAATAGATGGGTCATACAGGAGTTATCTTAAGGGAATGAAATAGTATAAAACTCCAAGAAACATTGGAAATGGATTATGCTCTAGTGTATTGCAATACTTCAAGGTTATATGTCTCATAGTGCATGAGTTATTTATCATTACTGTTCTTGTATGAATGTTTTTTGCTCCATCTAATTTCAATACATAATTATGTTGCTTTTGTGATGAGGTGCAATAATTATATAAAATGTTGGTTTAAAAACTGACCATTTTGAACATACATTGTTTAAAAAAAAAAATCTTTTATGTAATACATACCGAGGGGTGGAAGCGAATCTAGGCTAAGTGCATATAAGTATACATGTATAAGCACTTAGCCTAATTTCGCTCTCCCCCCTCGTTACCATATATATTATATATTTGGGTCCAGACAGTAACTTTTAAGATTTCCTGGATACCAGGATCATGATTGGATCTTTCCCTCATAGAGAACACCATGAAAAGACCTATGCGAACAGCATAAAACCAGATCAGCTTGCAAGTAACTCGCAGGTTTTATGCTGTTCGCTGCTCCTCAGTGGTCTGGAAATGAGGATTTTGTAATTAAATTTGGTAAGGTTTAACCGTGGTTTTCTGCAGATCAGGCTTTATGTGATACCTATTGAGGGCGTCAAAATGAGTATATAATTATGAGGGTGGTGGTGAACAAAAAAAACAATTCAGATGATATAAAAGTTATTTCAAAAACATTATTTTATATATCAACATTTATATATGTATCCAATGGCTTCCTTGGCCTGGAATATGTATAGACACCAAAGTTTTGAGTCTGCTACATATTGTTATAAAGTTACAAAGATAAAAGCATTTGAAGAAATCATTAGCCACTTTGAAAAATGGCCACCACGGTCACAAGGGGGCACTGCTGACTTGGATCTATACCTAAAAATAATCAGAAGATTACAAAAATTTTTTAAACCATTAAATCATTGTTTTTTTTTGTTTTTAAAACATGAACGTCACAAAGGGTAAAATGTAAAAAGAAACCACTAATTTGTCTTTTAATAAATTTTAAAAATTTGTCAAAAAAATTTAAGTCACCAGGGTCATTATTAAAATTTCTGAACAATAAAATTGCGAAATAAAAAAAATTCAGACCCATTATTTTTTCCACAAATGATTTAAAAAAATGGGTTTTTTGCAACCCCTAATCTTACAAAATGGAAAAAATTTGGTTTGTCAACTTCGAGGACACCAGTTTTAATTTTTAGTTCGGGGGAAAAGATAAAAAAACCTCAACAATAAAAGTTAAAATAAAATTTGAGAAATCATTAACCTTTGGAAATGCCCCAAACCCCCGCTACGGACATTATACAAAAATAAAAAAGAGGGGTTCAAACGGTTTTTTACAAAAAAAAGTGAGGGATTAAAAATAGTAATTTTAATTTAAAAAAAATAAAATTAAATATTTAATAAATTCTAAATTTTTTTTTAACCAATTTCCCATTTCTAAAATTTGTTTCTGCCCAATTTTTGGTGTCATTAACCCCCCAAAAAAAAAAAAAACCGGTCATAATACGAAAAAAAAAAAAAGTTTTTCAAAAGAGTGTTTTAGTCCCCATTTGCTTGTTGGACAGCAATAAAATTTTGTTCCATGGGTAAAATGAAAAAAGGGAAAATTTTTGGGGTTTACCCCTTAAATAAAAAGGTTCTCAGTTTAAAAAAGGGGGGGAAAACAAAGATGACTGAAAGGGTTTTTAATTTTTAAAAAAAGTTAGTGTAACCCAAAAACCCAAAAAGGAAAAGGCCCAAAAACTCAAGCCCTTGTCCCCCAAAAAAACCCCTTAAACCATTTTTTTCACCAATTTTCCAAGGAAAATAATACCATATAGATGAAAAAAGGTTTTATTTAAAATTTTTTAAAAGATAAAGGTTTGAAAAGGATTGGATTAAAAAAGAATTAAAACAGAGAAATTTTTAAAATTTATAAATAATTTCCCAAAAAAATTGGGTGTGTCCCTAAAAATCTGTAAAACCCGGGAATTCCTGTCTTATTTTTGGGTTCCTTGTTTTTGAAAAATTTTTTTAATTTAAAGGTTTTGTATAATATGGTAAATTTTCCCTTTTTAATAATATTTTTCCCCATCCCAATAACCTTAAAAAAAAGAAAAATTTTGAAAAAACAAAAAAGGGGGTATATAAAAACCAACAATACAAGTAAATAAACGTCATGTTACTTTGATCATATTTTGTTTAAAATATAAATTTTTTTTATTTTTTAAAATAATAAAGAAGAAAAAAAATTTTTTTGAATATTAAACAAAGGGGTAATTAAAAACCCCAAGCCAAAAAAACAAATTTTTGTATACTTTTAATTTTGTATATAAACTACAGGGTTTTTGACCCCCATAACCTAAAAGAAATAAGGGGGGGTATAAAAAAACCCACCCAAACCAAAAAGCGTTGTACTTTATAATATATATAAAATATATATTAAAATTGGGGGTTTTTTGCTACCCATAACGAACAAGAGGAGGGAAAATTTGGTTTGTCAAAAGAAATAAGGCCCCCGGAAAAAACCCCAAAAATCAGAATTACATGTATTTCTTTTAACCGCATTAAAAGGGCACTGCAACCGCTGATTTTAAAACCCCAAAATTTTTACTAAGGGACTTTTTTTAAAAAAAAAAAAAAAATAGTTTTGGTAATTACTTTTAAATTTAAAAATAACTTAGAAACTTTTTTTAAAAATCTTTTTCCATTCTGAATTTTGTTCTAAAACCCCCTCCCCCCCCCCAAAAAAAAAAAAATTAAAAAAAAAAAACAAATCTAAGGAGAAGGCTGTTTAAATTAAAAATGGTGACAAAAAAACTTCTGTTATAACAAAGACCCCATAAAAACTTAAAATTAAATAAAATTTAAAAAAATAAAAAATATTTTTAATTTTGGTGCCGCAAAAATAGCCAAAGGATCATTTTGTGTTCGTCTCCTGTCTTCTCCTTCTCGGCCCCGTCGGCGTAAATTTTTGTCCAATAACTCAAAAAGTTTTGAGGGGATCATTGAAAAACTTAAAACGGGATAGATTTTTTGAGGTGGGAGTGAGTGCACAAAATGTAACCGACTTTCTTTTTTCTGGTTTTTCCTTTGTTGTTTTCAATTTTATTTTTGCCCGGGACCATAACTAAAATTTTTGGGGTTCACCTGAAACAAAAAAATGGTAAATCATTTTTGGGGGGTTTAAATACAAGAATAAAACTCTCCCGTATTTTTCGGTTATTATTTGTTATTTAGTTTTTTTTTTGGGACCAAAACTCAAAAAAAGATTTTGGGTATCCAAATTAAAAAACATGAAAACACAAAAGGTGATCAAAGAATTAACCATGCTTTCAAAAATTTCAAGGAAAATTGCCCTTTGTATTTTCATTTAATTTTTTCCCCATAACCAAAAAGTATTTTGGGTGCTGATTAAAACTTTAATAGAAACTCTTTAAGGGGAGGGGGTTTCAATAAAGAAACTCCTCCCTTTTTTTCCCCGGGTTTTTTCCCTTTTTCTAGCTTTTTTTTCAAACAAACATAAAAGTTTTGAATATTTTGAAATTTAAAAAAAATTCCATATTGGGGGCAGTATAAAAATAAACTCTGTTTTATTTTCTAGATTTCCCTTTGTTGTTTTTAGACTTAATTTTTTCTGGGCAAACCCAAACTTTTATTTAAACTGAAACTTTATAATTAATTTATATAATAATTTTTATTGTTTTTTTTTTTTTATTTGCCCTTTTTTTATACTAACTTCTTTTTTTTCTGGACAAAAAACAGAAAGTATTTGATTTCTTTAAAATAAAGGGGGAAAGCCATGATTTTGTGCAAAATTTTTAATGTTGTTTTTTGGGATTTTTTTCCCTTTGTTTATTTTTTTTTGGATTTAATTCCCTTTTGGGGTGCATAATTTAAAAAGTATTTTGAAGTTTGCCTTAAAAACATTAAGTAGAAATTCATTGGTTTAATCAAAACAAGAATGTTACTAATAATGAAAAAACACAAATTGAACAAAAATTAAAAAAAGTATAAGTTTTAAGAGTAAAATTTTTTTTACATTAATGTTTTGAATTTATATAAATTTGAACCCTTAGAAACAAAAGCGGTCTGGGAAAATTTTAATATTCATTTTAATTTTTACCCCCCCCCCCCCCCCAAAAAAAAAAAAATTTTTTAAAAATTAATATGTTTTTTTTTGGTTATTTTGTAATAAAAATAGAAAACAAAATTTTTTTCGATCATTTTTCTATAAATTTCTTTTATAAACATCTTAAAAAAATTTGCGGCGACAAACCCGAGGAACACCCACATTTTGTTTTTTTAAAAAGCTAAAATAATCGTTGGTTTAAAAGCTAAAAATATGCCAATTTATTTTGGGAAACCCCATATAAACTTTGAAATGCATTAAATTTTTTAATTTTTTTGGCTTTGATTTTCATTAAAAAAATTTATTTTTTTAGTAAAAAAAAATTGAGGGGGTTTTTTTATAAGAATCATTTTAAACCCCAAAACCCCCCTTTTTAAAACAATTTTGTTTTTTAAAAAATGAACTGCAGAAATATTAAAAACCATTAAATAATGTAATATTTAAAAAGTACCTATGCTAAGAAAACGCCCAAATGCTATTTTAAATTTTCTTAAAAAATGACAACAAAGTTAAAAAATTTGGTTTTCAAAAAACCCCATCCCTCTCTGTTTTGGCCCAACATTCAGCAACGGGGTAAAAAAAAACCCCCATAGAAAATACAACAAGCTGTGTATACTTTGATCATTTCTATATCATATACAAATATAAATACAGTCCATTTACGATAATTAGAAGGGTCTGCGGACTGACTGAAAAAAATCTTGTCAGTCGAATTGCTGTGTTTACCTATCGGTGGACATTTTGTGTATTTGAAAGAAATACATGGATAATCAGTTGGCATATTATATGCTGTTTAAAAAATATGGAACACAGTTATGTCTTATGTTTTATTTAATTCTGCATAAAAATCATAAATCAATATTTAACACAACATATCAACAATAAACATTTTTACAAGCCTTATTTTAACCTGGGCCCTTAAAATAAAATTACTTGCAAATTGAAAATTACCTATCTCTATTCAGCAACCTCCCAGCTGCCGGGCCCTTCACTGAAGAACTTGCAATTAAAAAATAGTAACAAATACATCTGTATTCTACGAATCTTTGTTATTGATATTGTGATATTATTATTGCAGAGCATACGACAAAAGAAAGTGAGGTTCGAACACTCAATTAATTTATAGTTAAATAAAAATTCACTCATTGTTAACACTCTTGACAATCAAGTGACCGCGTCACACATGATCTTAACGGGGTTTTCATAATTTTAATTGAAATGACCGCCAATCAACATAGGTGTGAAAAATACGCACGTGTTTTAATTACGGGACACAGCGTTCGAACTACTGTGTCATTGATCAAGAATTTGATTGCTTGTTGGGTGTGTAATAAAGTTTTGAAATGCAACATTTACCCCGGGGAAATTGTTAAACAATGATTGCATTTATTTTAAATGAGATATATAGGGAAAAATTGACACGACCGTTACATTTATTTGTAAATGCCGTCAAAATAAAAATCACATTCCGAATTATCGTAAATGGACGTAATGGGGTTTTAGCATGTCCCATATCCACCAGATCAAAAAAAAAAATTTGGTTTGTAAAAATAACTTAAGCCTCCTGTTTGGCCCAACATTCATGACTAACGGGGTATAAAAACCCCATAGCAATACAACAAGCTGTGTATATTTTGATCAGGTTTTAGACCAAATAAATATAAATAATGAGGTTTTAGCATACCCCATATCCTACAAGATCAAAAGAAAAATTTTGTTTGTTAAATAATAACTCAAACCTCTCTGTCTTGGGCCCAACATTCGTGACTAACGGGTATATAAAAACCCCATTGTATACATCAAGCTCTGTATACGCTTTGATCATATATATATCAAATAATATACAAATAATGAGTTTTTGCATGTCCCATAATCCCGATTCAAGATGGAAAGAAAAATTTGGTTTGTCAAATTATGAATAGGTAAGGCCTCTCTATCTTGGCCCAACATTCAGGGCTAAGGGGTATATAAAAACCTCATTGTTATACAACAAACTCTGTATACTTTGATCAGTATATACAAATAATATACAAATAATGGGTTTTTGCATGCCCCATAATCAGATACAAGATGGAAAGGAAAGTTTGGTTTTTTCAATTATGAAAAAAGTAAGGCCTCTCTGTCTTGGCCCAACACTCATGAAAACAGGGTATATAAAAACCCAGCAATACAACAAGCTGTGTATACTTTGATCAGTTCTATATCATAAACAATATAAATACAGTCCATTTACGATAATTAGAACGGTTTTGCGGACTGACTGAAATTTCAAAAAATTTGTCACTCGAATTACCGTGTTAACCTTTTTGGTGGACATTTTGTGTATTTGTAAAAATACACGTCGTGATAATCAGTTGGCATATTATATGCATGTTTATAAAAATAAGAACCCCAGTTTTTGTCTTATTTTTTTTTATTCTGCATAAAATTTTTAAATCACATATTTAAGCACCCAACAAAGTCAACAATAAACAATTATTTACAAGCCTTTTTTTTAACCTTGGCCCTTCATTGAATTACTTGCAAATTGAAAATTACCTTTCTCTATTTTAGCTATCCTCCCACTGACTTGGGTCCTTCACTGAAGTACTCGGAATAATAAATAGTAATAACAAATACATCTGTATTCTATTTGTTACGACCAATTTGATGAAATGGCGCAACAAAGAAAACCAGCAACAAACTAGTTAACTAAATATATTTTAATTAAAACAATAACAAATATCAATAGAATATCACAAATACAGTGTCTTAAAATTATAATAACAAATTGTTTGATCCTTGTCTGATTGAAAAAATTTTTAAATTAACCTGAGTAATCCAACAGATATGCCTTTTATCCAAATGTATGTCCAAATTAATTCCAAACTGTTGAATGACCCACACTTGATGAATTGCTGCCAAAAACAAGTCTTCTAAAAACAAGTCTCTTCCACAAGTCTGCCTCCGTCTCCTCCCCCTAAAACCCCATTCCTTATATATACTTGAGCAAAATATTCTAGAAACAACCATACTATTCTTCAAAAAAGAATGTTCTAAAGTGTAAACAGGTTACATAAGACTTCTAGAATTTCTAAAAGAAAGAAAGTTCCAGTAAACAAATTACCAGTAAAAAAATTATTTTTAGAACAAGGATCGCCTAAAAGATCACTCAAGAAAAAAAACTAGTAAACAAGTTATTTTTAGAATAGGGAGTTCCCTCTACAGTGTTGTGTATACATAACTAGGTTGGGTTTGTAATATGAAACCCACCTCCCCTCCTAAAGAAAAAAGATTTAGTAATAAATCTTTTAGGTTATTATGTTACAAATAAAATACAATAAACACAAATTAAATTACAGTATGCGTAAAGATATCATTTCAAACATAATTTCAATGACATTACACACGTGACAAAGCATCTGGAATGATATTGTCCTTTCCTTTCATATGTTTAACATCAAGGTCAAATTCTTGCATTATTAAACTCAACCTTAACAATCTTTGAGTTTTGTTCTTTAACTTGTGCAAGAAACTTAAAGGTTGTGATCACTAAAGCAACAATGGGTTTTGGATAAGTCAAATAAACTTCAAAATGTTGAACAGCAAGTACAAGAGCAAACACTCTTTTTCTATTGTAGAGTAATTTTCTTTGATGTTTGTAAAATTTTTCTTTGAAAAATAACAAACAGGGTGGCAACTCCATTTTTGTCTTCTTGTAACAGAACAGCACCAGCACCAACATCACTAGCATCCACAGCTACTTGAAACATTTATTAAAATCTGGTGCAATAGAACTGGTGCGCTCTTGAGATGGCTTTTAAATTTTTTCAAATGCTATTTGACAGTCATGTTCCAAACAAAGGTTTTACCTTTTTTAAGCAGATTTGCAAAGGCTCAGAAATTTCTGAAAAGTTCTTACAAAATTTTCTGTAATACCACCATACCAAAAAATCGCATCAGATGTCTTTTACATAAAGGTATTGGAAATTCTGAAATTGATTCAACTTTTGCATTCACAGGTTTAACTTGCCCTGTCCCACAACATGTCCTAAAATATTAAAGATGCATGACAAAATTCACTTTTTTGCCAGGTTGATGGTCAACTTTGCATCACTTAATCTGTTTAAGAAATTCTGATGATCCTCAGATGTTCCTCAAATGTGTCGGAAAATGAAGACATCATCGATGTAAGCATCACAACCGTCAAGGCAGGATATAACACTTTATGAGCCGTTGAAAGGTGCCGGTGAATTTTTCATACCAAAAGGGATTACTTGTACTGATACAGACCATCTGGTGTAACAAATGCTGACAGTTCTTTGGCACGATCTGTAAGTGGGACCTGCCAGAATCCCTTTCAATAAGTCAAACTTTGGGACATATCTGGCTTTTCCAAATTTATCGATGCAGTCGTCAATTCTGGGTATTGGGTATAGGGCTTTTAGTGACAGCATTGATTTTACGGTAATCAGTGCACATCCGACACGTTTCCATCGGTTTTGGTACAAAATACATGGGGAACTGTAGTTACTTTGACTTGGTTCGATGAAGTCATTTTCAAGAAGATACTTAACTTCATTTTTTCAAAAAAATTTTGTTTCGCCGGATTCATTCTGTATGGATGTTGTTTGACTGACCATCACTTTCGGCAATTTTCATCATGATATATTTTATCAGTCCGTGTGGGAATATCCGGAAAAAAAATGTTCATATTCTAAAACAAGTTCTTTGAGTTGTGTCTATTGTAATGACTCCAGATGAATTAATTTTTTGTCAATGTTCCTCAATATGTCAGAGTTTTTAATTTAAGCGGACAAGGATCAACATTAACATCACAAGTACTATGGTTATCTGGTTTAAATGGGGCAGGTTTAAAAAAACTGACACAGGTTAAAAAATATTTTTGTTATTTCTATCAATGTATTTTTTCAACATATTGACATGGCACATTTGTTTTTGTTTTCGCCCCCCAGGAGTCAGGATAAAAATTAAGATCACTGATTTTCTTGTCAATTAGATATGGACCAAAATATCTGGCTTGTAATGGTTTGCCTGGAATTGGCAACAAAGCAAGAACCTGATCACCTTTTGGTTTGAAATTTCTGTTTTGAGTTTTAATAAACATATTTCTGCTTCAATTTTATCCTGAGCTAGATAAGATTAGATCTTGCCATTTCGCAAGCTTTTGACAATCTATCACAAATCAGAAACATACTGTAATAAATTCAAAAATGATGAGTTATCATCGGACAAGAATTTGTCTTTAAGCATTTTTAATGGTCCCCCGTACAGTGTGACCAAACACAAGTTCAAATGGAAATAAAGCCAAGTGACTCTTGAAATGACTCTCTAACAGCAAACAGAAGCAAAAGGGTACCTTCATCCCAGTTCTTCTCTGTGTCAAAACAGTATGTCCTAATCATGTTTTTCAATGTCCCATAAATCTTTCTAAAGCACCTTGACTTTCAGGTGATAACAGAAGAACCTATATTATGGATACCTAATTCATGCATGACTTGTTTTAAAAATGCCTGACATGAAATTTGAGGCCTTGATCAGACTGAACTGATTTTGGAAAAACCAACAAAAGTAAAAAAAATTCACAAGGGCTTTAACAATGGGGCTTGGACTTTATATTTCGCAAAGGCACTGCTTCAGGAAAACGAGTCGAAGCAAAACATTATGGTCAAAATACTCATTCCTGATTTTGTTTTGGGCGAGGTCCAACAAAAGTCAATGAGAAAATTACTAAACGTTCTCAAATGCAGGAATAGGATGAAACTCTGCTTTGGGAATTGTTTGATTTGGTTTACCCACCATTTGACATGTATAACAAGAGTTACAGTAATGAGACACATCTGATTTTAAACCAGGCCAGAAGAAGTGATTCAAAATTTTGTTATAAGTTTTGTTTATACCTAAGTGACCTGACATGGGTGTTTCATGAGCCAGACTAAGTATTTCCTCGCGATATTGCTTTGGAACTACAATCTGATGGTTAACCATCCATTCATCATCGGCTGAAACAGTAGGTGGTCTCCATTTCTCATAAGGACACCGTCCCTTTCATAATATCCAACTGGAACACTTGAAATCTCGTTCTCAGGTAAAACCTTTTCGAACAAGCATGAAATATCAGGGTCATTATTTGATCCTGAATAAGTTGTGACCTTGACCTTAAGTCACGACTTTGCAATTTTGAAGCATGGTCATCTAAAGACACTGTTGACTCATTAGAATGCGATGTACTCACATGATTCAAAAATGGGCTATTTGCCTCATTATAAATTTGACCTATGGAAATGTCAGCTAAATCAACATCAGAAGTGACATTTTCGTCACTATTGACGGCTTTATTAACCGTGTCACTAATGGCTTTTCTTGCCATAGCTCGAGTAACTGCACATGAAGGATAAAGAATCAGGAATTTCCTTCTCTATAGGATCAGGTATACTGTCCATGATAGGTGTGTCAGTTACAAGTGGATTAATCACAACCTTATCCCCAGCTAAGTCATTGCCTAGCAACAAATGAATACCTTTAAATGGTAATGAAGATCTAAGACCAACAGACACTGGCCCAGTAACCAAGGCGGATGATAAATAAACATTATGGAGGGGTACTTTAAAAATCCGCACTCTACACCCTGAACAAGGACACTTTCCCCAGAAGAAGTCTTCTCAGAAAAAGGCAGGACATCTTTTAAAATAAGGGATTGAGAAGCTCCTGTGTCCCTCAAAATCTTAATAGGGTAGGTGGCATAAATCACTTTCAAGTGACACAAAACCATCAGAAATGAATGGCTCATAAACCTCCATAACAGAATCCGATCTAGTTCTGAAACCAAAAACATTATGAATAGGCTCTTTTGCCTGAACAAAATGAAACAGGTTCAATCACCTTATCAAAAGTGTTACTTTTGACACAAATCTGTGGCCTTGATTTAAAGTGTAAGACCGGTGGGTTTTAACATCATCACCAGACTGCTTCCTTTTAAGTTTAAAAACAGTCTGAAATAAGATGACCAGTCTTTTGCAATAATTGCAAACAAGATGAGATAAGGGTTTATTTTCAGAAGCTGGTTTTGGCTTGTGAAATTTGAACTGACTTGAACCGCCAGTAGAATTGCCGTTTTGAGAATTGGTAAATTGATAGGAACTAGTATTTCTAGTATTACTCAGTGTGAGAGTGGGCCTAGTTTTGTTTATAAATGAGACTTTATGAGTCAGAGAATAGTCATCAGCCAATCGGGCAGCTTCTTCTAAAGTTTCGACTTGTTTTTTCATCGAGAAAGGACTTAACATCAGGTTGAATACAATGTTTTAAACTCTTCAACGAGCATGAGCTGACGTAATTTTTCATGACTTTGTTCTATTTTCTTAGATAAACACCAGCGATCAAATAATTGTTCTTTTGTTCTAGCAAACTCAACATGTGTTTTGACTAGTTTCTTTTTTACAATTTCTAAATTTCTGTCTGTATGCTTCAGGAACAAGCTCATAACTTTTTAGAATTAGCTCTTTAACTTTGTCATAATCAGAACAACTGTTCAATACTTAATTGTGTGTAAATTTCACGAGCCTTTCCTGTTTAGTACACTTTGTAAAAGTTAAGTCCAATGTTCTTTTGGCCACTTTAATTTTTCTGCAACTTTTCAAAATGTAAGAAATATTTGTCAACATCTTTTTCTTGAAATGGAGGAACAAGTCTTTATATATTTAGTCACATCAAAAGGTTTGTTTGTGAAAATTGTAGTCTGATTTGCCTGTTCAAATTCTTTCATTCTAATTTAAATTCTCTTTCCTTCTCTTCTTTCCTCTAGATCTAATCTCAATTTTTCATGTTCTCTTTCTTCTAATCTCATTTTCGCTTCTCTTTCTTCTAAATCTCATTTTCGCTTCTCTTCTTTTTCTAATCTCAATTTTCGCTTCTCTTTCTTCTTTTTCTAATCTAATTTTCGCTTCTCTTTCTTCTTTTTCTAGACTCATTTCTAACCTCATTTTCTCTAACTGAATTTTTAATTCTAAATCTGTTGTACTTTCTTTTACTAAAGATAAAAAATCTTAAGACAAAGTGTCTTCATCAACTAATGTTTGAATTATAAATGTTAAAAATTGCATGTTTGCACATAGCCGATTTTATACCAGACACTTTGTAATGATCAACAATATCAAGCAAATCAGACTTTTTTGCCAAAAGAATTTCCTCCTGGGTAGGCGAAGCAATGAATTTCTCCAAATTGAATGCCATGATAGTTTGCTGCCGGTTTTACACAAGAAAACAAATGCAAAGTTCAATTTCAAATATTGGTTAAAATATAAGTATGTCCCTTTTATTAAATACTCCGAAAAATAGGTATGTCCCTTTAAAAATATACCAAAAAATTTCTAGACAAAAATGTTTTTTTATCCCGGACGAGCCCCCAATTTGTTACGACCAATTTGATGAAATGGCGCAACAAAGAAAAGCCAGCAACAAACTAGTTAACTAAATATATTTTAATTATAAACAAGTAACAAATATCAATATGAATATCACAACACTATGAATCTTTGTTATTGATAGCGTGATATCACTCTTGCAAATACGACAAAAGTAAAGTGAGGTTCGAACACTCAATTATATTTATTTAAATTTAGTTAAATAAAAATTCACTCTGTTTGTTAACACTCTTGACAATCAAAAGACACGTGTCAACACAAGATTCTCAAAGGTTTGCATAATTTTAATTGAAATGACCGCCAATCAAAATAGGTGTAAAAAATACACACGCGTGTAAATTACAGTGGCACAGCGTCCGAACTATTGTGTCACTGATCAAGAACTTGATTGCTTGTTGGGTGTGTAATAAAGTTCGAATTGCTGCATTTATCCGGGTAATTGTAAAATGAATTAGTATTTATTTTAAATGTGATATACAGGAAAACTTGACACGACCGTAAAATTTATTCGAATAATCTCGTCAAAACGAAAAATTGCATTCCCAATTATCGTAAATGGACTGCAATGGGGTTTTTGCATGCCCCATAATCAGATACAAGATGGAAAGGAAAATTTGGTTTGTCAATTATGAATAAGTAAGGCCTCTCTGTCTTGGCCCAATACTCATGAATAATGGGGTATATAAAAACCCCATAGCAATACAACAAGCTGTGTATACTTTGATCAGTTTTTATATTATATGCAATATAAATAATGGGGTTTAAGCATGCCCCATATCCTACAAGATCAAAAGAAAAAATTGGTATGTCAATTATAACTCATGCCTCTCTGTCTTGGCCGAACATTCATGACTTACCAGGTATATAAACACCCCATTGTTATACAACAAGCTCTGTATACACTTTGATCAGTTTATATCAAATAATATACAAATAATGGGGTTTTGCATGCCCCATAATCAGATACAAGATGGAAAGGAAAATTTGGTTTGTCAATTATGAATAACTAAGGCCTCTCTGTCTTGGCCGAACATTCATGACTTGACAGGTATATAAAAACCCCATAGCAATACAACAAGCTGTGTATACTTTGATCAGTTTTTATTTCATATACAATATAAATAATGGGGTTTTAGCATGCCCCATATCCTACAAGATCAAAAGAAAAATTTGGTTTGTCAATAATAACTTAAGCCTCCCTGTCTTGGCCCAACATTCATGACTAACGGGGTATATAAAAACCCCATTGTTTTACAACAAGCTCTGTATACACTTTGATCAGTTTATATCAAATAATAAACAAATAATGGGTTTTTTGCATGCCCCATAATCAGATACAAGATGGAAAGGAAAATTTGGTTTGTCAATTATGAATAAGTAAGGCCTCTCTGTTTTGGCCCAAATTCATGATAACGGGGTATATAAAACCCATTGTTTACAACAAGCTCTGTATACACTTTGATCAGTATATATCAAATAATATACAAATAATGGGGTTTTTGCATGACCCATAATCAGATACAAGATGGAAAGGAAAATTTGGTTTGTCAATTAATTATGAATAAGTAAGGCCTCTCTGTCTTGGCTCAACACTCATGAATTACGGGGTATATAAAAACCCCATTGTTATACAAGCTGTGTATACACTTTGATCCGTATATATCAAATTATGTACAAATTATGGGTTTTTTGCATGCCCCATAATAGAGATTCAACAATCATTGATTATACTCATGACTGATCGATTACTGTCTAAGCGATCATCAATTGCGTTCTTCATAATTGATTCCTCTAATTTCTCTCCTTGTTGGTAAATTTAGAGTATGTGTACCAAGTAATAAAAGGAAAAAAAGAAAAAGAAACAATATTAACCCTAAATCTATTCCGTTTCTAAACTCTATTTCTGAATTCTTTTGTAAATTTTTCCTCATATTTTTCCAATTATTTTTCAATCTTGTATAAATAGCCTGCTAGTTCTTGTCTCTTGTAATAAAATATCTTTGATAGTATCTTAGTCTATTAAATTATGATATTTTTTGGCTTTCAAAGTCAAATTCTACACATATGTAATGGTTTATAAACAAATCAATTACATAATCGATGATTGATCTAAATGTCTTGTCCGATTATTTCCAATCATCAATTATGACTTTTAGCCGATTTTGAAACTCTACCCCATAATCAGATACAAGACGGAAAGGTAAATTTGGTTTGTCAAATCTGACGCAGACACCAGTATTTATTTAGATCTTCTAGGTCAATCACAAAAACCTGCTGATTCATGTGAGCAGTAGCTGGACTTAATTAATGAAGAAGAACTAGAGCCTCACAAAAACTTACTTGGTATATGCTTCGAGCAAGCAATGACATCAGTGCATTTTCCATCAAATATTTTTCATCCAATGTACAGGGGGAAAAAACTGCACCAAAGCATATCAGCAAGGCAAAAGACATTTTACTGGAATGGTGATGTGAGTTTAGATCATTGAGGTCACCCCTATAAGTTTATATATTAACAGTGCGCTTGCATTTATGAGGAAAGTTACACGTTGCATGTTACAGTGTTTTCCCAGAGTTTCTGCGCATTTTTTATTTAAATAAAGTGTTTTTGAAATGGAATTTTAAGTATTTCCCACTTAAGTGAAATTCAGGAGTATTTCCCGGTATGGAAAATACCGTTAAATACCGCACCTGGAAATACCATGCCAACCCTGATTTCTTAGGGATATAAAACATAATATTTAAGTACATTTTCTAATGAGAAAATCGTTTTTGAATCTTTTAATAAATTTATTAACCAATTCAACAATGGCTACATTTTTTTCAAAATTAAGGTATTTCCTTCCAAATAATAAACTAGCTTCGTTTAGAGGAAGATATCAGGAGCCATGGTAAAAGTGGGCTGGAATTGGAAATGTGTAAAAAAGATTTTATTCATGATATTGAATTTAAAACTGGCTAAAGACAGGGCTTCTTTAAAATCTACTTCTAAATTGTTCCAAAGATTTATAGACGAAGGAATACAGGATTTATGGAAAACCATAGGAGGCAATTTCGGCTGTTCTATAAACTATGTACTGCTAAATCGTTCCGTGCACATGGAAAATAGCAAAGATATCCTGTTATGGCTTTGGTAAATTTGTCCACTGTAAAAACATTTGGCCAAAAAAAATTAAATGAGGGCTGTTGTGTAAATTCCTTTTCATGCTTTTTAACTTTGTTTAAATTCCCAAGGAAGACCCTCAGGGGCTTCATGCAGAAAGTGCAGTAAATTCGGTGTACTGGCTGTTGTGTTTATTGCTTTACCGAATACATATTCCATCATAATTTATTCACTATAATTATTAACATAGAGATCATATTATAAAACTTTCTAATTAAGCATCCAAAAATTCCAAAATTCAGGACTAGAGTTGGTATAAAATTTAGAAATTAAGAAAGTGTATGAAATATTTGGTAAAATAAATTGACTTTGCATTAAATGAGTTACAGTGGGTTTTTTGGGCCATTTTATAGCCATTATTGGGCTATGTTCCCAATGCCAAAAACTTAAAGTATATTTTTTTCCCAGTTTCTGAATAAAAATTCTAAATTTGAGATTCCCAAGAAAAAGATCACTTCAAAGACATGAAGAAATTAGAGACATGGCTCTATTGGCTTTCTAAATTATCAAGAGTGATGTATTATTATGTAATGTTCAGACAAACAGATGTTCAAACTGTTATTCTGAGTATATACAACTTAAATTCCCAATTTTTACCATAAACAACTTCAAAGGTATGGGTCATATTCCCAAAATACTGAAAAAACAAGCATTCTGAAAGTATTGCTTAGGCAATACCAAGTCACCTACCGGCAAATATAAAACTAAGAACCCCTGCCCCTCTTCACACTGCAACTTGAACTTGATCTGTAACTCATGGTGGTAGACTCACATACCAAAAATTAGATCAATATCTGCAAGCGTTTACAAAAAAAGTCCGGAAAACATGTGTGTTACTGACTGACGGACGGACATAGTGCAAACCTATAGACCCCTTCGGCGATGCCGGTAGGGGACTAATAAGATAAGATTTATCAGAATTTTGTAACCTCAAACAGACTATAATAAATCTGTTAGTGGTTCTGTCTGTGTAAGTCCTTAAATTTAATTCAGTTTATCTTCTTTTTTTTTATTTTAAATTAAACAAAGCACATTAATCGTCATTCTTTAATCTGTAGAGCATAAACATTTCACCCAATTATTTGCGGCTTTAGATCCCTTATATGTCCTATTATGTGAGTGCAGAGTGTTCAGTAGACTCTGAGCTTCAAGGGTCAATGACTCTTCAGCCAAAATTTTCAAGGGTCAAATTCATATTTTGAAGAGTCAAGTCATGAAGTTATGTCAAGAAGTTGTTTTGCATGATTACCCACATCACAAAAGAGGGTCGAGATATTTTGATTTCTCTTTTATTTGAAAAGTATTAATGCATAATTATGGTTTTGTACTTGCTGCAATAAAAAATAAAGCAGACTCCTTGCACGCATTTTTTTTTTATTTATAAATAAAGTTAATGAATCAAGCAGAACAAAAAAAAAACATTTTTTCTCTCTTTTTGATAATTATTTACTTTTATTTTATTTAAATCTATTTGAGTTTTTAAATGGAATATTCAGTCATTTTGTGGCATTCATCAAATTACAAGTGACTTTTTTAATGAAAATATTTAATCATGTTATTACTGTTGATTCAAAACATTTTTCATGAATTTAAAAAATTCCCAAATGCGAACATATTTAGACATGATAAATCAAGTAACGGAAAAAATACCCATATGGATGCCAATTTCCAATTTTCTTTTATTGCAATCATGTCCGGTGATCTTGCGCGGCCGGTGATCTTGCGCACTCCGCACTGGAAGTGTATTTTCTGTCGTTTGTTTACGCTATCGTAAGATATTTTCAAGCAAAATTTTTGATTTGGACTTACTCTGAACCAAAGGAAGGTAAGAAAGTTAAAATATTATCTGTTAAACATGTTTGTTTACATTATTTCGTCATCCTAATTATTTATTCATAAACACGCCCATTGACCTATTTTCCCATTATTCCTGTCTATTCAACCAGAGTTTACGTCCTGCACGAAAGAAAGATAAATATTACACATATTAAAACTTTTTTCCGCTACTAAAACGTTGTAAAATTCCGTTTTTTCCCCCGTTGAAATGATAGATGTGAAATAAAGTTGTATCCAGTTGCTATCGCCTGCACATGCGCAAGATCACCGGACAATTGAATGTTGGAAGTAATCATGGTGGTGAGTGTTTACATTGTTGCACACATATAGTTCAATGAGTTATTTCCAAATAATATCTGTATCATTGTATGTCTTGAAAAATTTTGCAAATAGGAAAATGATTATGGTTACTCGGTATTAAGTTGATTCGTAGTAAATTTGCCGATAAGTGCTTAGGTGCGCAAGATTACCGGACAGCATCGTAGTGTTTTAATGTTGTAGGGGAAGGGAAATAAGAAAGTAAATAAATTGATTAATTTCTTTGTGTCCTCGTTACTTTTCGAATCCAACAAGTCTTTTTCTCATTTATTTTACGTTTGCTCATTAGGGTCCCATTCATTTTCGTAATTTCCCAACCTGTTCTTAAATCTTACCGATTAAAGATTTCAGTTGTCTCACAATCATAGATTTCTTTCCAAGACTAATGGCTGAATTAGTAATTTACTAACTTGAAAGAATTTGTGCATGTTCACCAAGTTTGTCACATGGTGACAGGTGGAAGCTGTCATATAAATCGAGCATGCAATTGGCTGAAAATATAGAATCTGTCAATCAACTGCACGTGACTGTAACAGTCTGGTTCCCGACTTCCAGTGATAGTATGTATGTAAGTATTATGCAATAGGGGTAAACTGATCAGGCATGTTGGCAAAATAAAAAGCATGTTGCATACGTAGGTTGAGTGTTATTGGCTATTGATTCGTGTGGTGTTTGACATGCGACAATATCACTACACGTAACCGGAAATGCCCACGGGTCAAACTGATTCTTCAGACTTTATTTCTGTGGGTCAATTACAGGCATATTTTTATTTTCACAGGTCAAAACCCGAGAGCTCGGGACAAACAAACACCCTGGAGTGTGAGCGTCAGACAATATGACACTAAGAAGAACATGCGCCCTGCATGATACTGTGGCGACAGATATCTGTGTCTACCCAGTTAGTCATTATGCAATAAACATAAGGAAATGTGTAGACAGCAATGCAAACGTAATGCATATGAAAATTGCCATAGCTTTACCTTTTATGTCAAATCAGTATAGTCGGTGTACGATTAATTAAGTGAAAATGGTTAACCCCAATCAACAAACAACTTGCAAAGTCTTGAAAACTTAACAGGAGAAGCGATTTCTCTCTAAAATTTCAGACTAGCTTGATCCCTGAGAGAATATTTCTAATTAAATTATTAAAGTTTATGTGTCCTCTTATCTGACCAAGACAGACCATTCAGTCAGAATATTTGAATTTTGAAAATAAGAAAAAAAAGGTCAATACTACAGAAACATAGAGACCTAATAATACATTATTTATAGATCTCTGAATACTTTGAGTAGATCTAGAGGACCATGTTCCTGATGAAAACAATTTGTTACCATAAAAGCTACGAAAACGTGCATATTTTGATATGAATGCTGCTGAATAGGTCTTTACAAGAAAACAAGGTTAAAGATTTTTTACAGCAAGCAAAGCTTGCCCTTGGCAATGAATTATACCTTGTGATGAATGTAAATCTTAATAGCCCCTATACTGACTGTCTAACACTGTTCGCTTAATAACATGCTGACAATTTTAAAATTGAACTAAATATTCCAACTGATAACATAAACAAGAGTGTTCTCAGGAACATGTGTGTTACCTGCCATTGTTATTTTTTTTTTTTTTTGTCAAAATATTTTAAATATAGGAGGCATTCTCCCCTGCCTGGAATATATATTTTTCCCCCATTTTTTTTTTCAGTTCCCCAACCCTCCTCCACGAATATTATAATCTCTACTGAGATCCGCTCAGGTTATTTTTTTCGTATTGGCCTCCGCTGAGAAGAGATCCAGCAGAGCGGATCTCAGAAGAGATTATGATTATGATAGTTTACATACGATATTTTGTGCATGGACTCACTGTTGCAGTGTCATTTTTTAATGTTATATTCTTAATAATACTGTTCAAACATGAAATATTATTGTTCTTATTATTCATTTATGCAATAAAACATCATTAAATTAAAGTAAAGTACAATAAAACACCTACATTATACATAGAAGATACATTCACCTCTCGTTCGCGCTCTTTTTTCCCAGCCGCCCTGGACCCCTTTCCCCCCAAATTGAAAAAAAAAACTGCCTGCTGAAGCGTTACGGAAAAAGGTGACGAACAGACGACGGAAAAGTGATTTCTATGTGTCACCTCTGCTAACAGTAGGTGACAAAGAAAGTGAAAACAAAAACAAAACAAAAAAAACCGCTCAACTTACCTTGGGTATGGAATCCGCAATCGCAACGCTCGGTCATTTCTCGCGAAACAATAAGAGTGGTTGATGACCGAATATTTCCGATATAGTTGTAGCATCCGGTTCATTTGCTGGTATCCGTCTGTATGCAAATATGTGAGTCAAGACGGACACAAGAATACCAAGTCAAATTAATCTAAGGGAGGTAACTTAGTTTGAATGTCTTTATCAGACATGAATACGCACATTCATACGGGAGAAATAAAAATGCAAGTAGGACATTTTCAGCAAGAAAAAAAATTACGGGGCATTGTGTATACCCCGAAATTTTTGGATACCCCACAAAAAGGGTCTCATTAATACATAGACCCCGTTGCCGACAGATATCTTAGTATATATATATATATATATATATATATATATATATACGTGCAGACATCGGAACATTCATAAATACGTACGAACATCGGAACATATATAGATACTTGCGTGCATCGAAACAAAGATACCTTTTTACGTACGTGCATACTTTTGACTATACAAACATATGTACGTACAAGCATACTTTTGAACATACGTATGTACGTATGTGCGTTCTTTGAAACATATACGTGAATACTTCTGAACATGCTTACATATATACGTACGTGGGTGATTTGAAACATATATACATACGTGCATACTTTGGAACAAACATAAATATGTAAGTACGCGCGTTCTTTGGAACATACATATGAACATACAGTGGTGCTAACGTATCAGTTGTCAAAAATAGCGTATATCGTTCGTATCGCATCGTATCGTAACGTATATATTACTCAATCGCATTGTAACGTATGGAATCGTATTCTATCGCATTCAATCGTATTAGGCATAATAACCGGGATTGTATCGCATCGCATCGTAAGGCAACCGTATATCGGTAATCGTATATCGTAAATCGCATAACGTATATCATATTCAACCACCCAGTGGTTTAGGACAGTGTAAGTTACGGGACACCATCGATATTTCAGAAATAATTAATGTTCGTGTCTTTAAATTTAATATTTGCTTAAGTTTATTAATGGTGGATCATTAAATCACATTATGCAATACATTTTTTTCATATTTTACCAATTGTAATAGTTATATTTTTTTACTTTATTATTTTATACATGTGTTATGGCCTACGTGACTTTCAGGAGCAGACGTCATGCGATGTTATATAATTTGATGCACGTGTGAAAAGTACTATATCAGAGACGTAAATACCTTTAATATAGCTTCGTGACTATATCAGTATTAAAGTGGAATAATTTTAAAATATGTGTAATCGATATGTTTGATCAATGTTTGCTTTATTTACCTGTCTAAAAACTAACAAATTAAAACTTACCTACTTATGCAAGATCGTCCGAAATGTTGCTTTCGTGTAATTATTTATTTCCCGGGACATTTTTTACTGCTGTATTTACTCGAATGCCCATTTTTCTTTATTATTTAATGAATTCGTGAACAAAAGATAATTGTAATTTACGAATATAGTTTATTTATTTAATTATTTCCTATTAAATTTAGGTTTCTCTATCTCTCTTTCATTACGCACACGCGCGCGCGCACACACACACTTCCAAAAAATTGGATGAATGAGTGCAAATTATGTTTCTTTTTTCCCCCTTTTTCATCAGTACGGAGATAATCAAAATTCAGGTAGGTGGAGACTGAAAATCCAAACCGGAGCATTTTTTCCGATGATCGCGTAAATCCTAATACGTATATGATGTGTACAAGATGCATCGGTATTGCTTTGAGAACACGGAGCTCTAAGTACTAGTTCTACACAGGAACATGTTTACAGTATATCGGTGCTATACCTCGGACACGTATATTTCGAAGAGCATTTTTTTTTTTGCGAAATTAGCATGGGTATCACACCCGAACTTAATTGTATCCAACAACTGTCTCTTTCATATGGAAAAAAAAACAATGATAAAACGGGACCACATTTTCGTGATATGCTTCAATGCTATGTCTTAATATTTAATATGATAAACCAGGAATTATTGCAAGCCATAACAATAGAAAAATAAACATAAAACCTACATGGGAATGGAAGATTTGTTATAAAATAACTGATGTATTTTATTCCGTGATAACACAGAGTTCACTGACATGATAATAGTTAAACGAAAAGGATCTTGTTTCCATATTACTACAGTTCGCTAAAGATCTCATTTCCATATTATTACAGTTTGCAGAGATATAATAGGTTAGAACATTTTCTTGTATATCCCTAATCTTTTATGTATAATTAAGTGAAAAAAATGTGTTTCGCAATACCGGAGGCGTGCCATAAGTTCTTATCAGCAGGCACAGCATGTGTTTATTTTAACCGGATATGTCACCTTTGTCTCGCCGCTGCCGGTATACCACCCCCAGAGGAGAAGACTTTTGACATGTACACAGAGTGAATGTTATTTCCGGTACTAAAAGATTACAATTTTTAGCAATAATTTGAAATTCTATTTTAAACACACCAATATTCATAGAATAAAAATAATAATAATAAAACTGTTTCCAATCTAGGTATGAGGCACAGAATATATTTCGAAGAGAGAAAAAAATCTTAATATGTACACGATGATGATAATGATGATACATGTATCAAAAATACATTTGTAAGGGAGTGTGCGGGCACACATGTGTGTGACTTATGGACTTATTTTTATATCACAAATGAGCGAATCATAGGGTATTCTTTAAAATATTTTGATTGTTAAAACGGCGAGTAAAATACACAAATTTTTTAATATGTTCTTCCGATTGAAACCCATTGTGTCTACAAATCAAAATCTCTGTAAATTAAAATGTGTCTCGAAACCACATACATGATAACATTAATGACCATTAGCTCAAAATATAGGATGAGAGAGAGAGAGAGGAGGAGAGATGAATGCATATTTATGCGGAAGACACAGTGAATTAGTGCGGGGATGATACATATGCACACAATATAAATTTTATATGATAAATATTTAATAAAATATTAAATACTTTACATTTAAATAATTTTACAATAATACTTGGTCAAAAACATGGATACCATTACAAAATATTGAAAGCCCAACACATGATGATATTTCCCTACTTAATAAGAGACAATTAGTTATATATCCTTTACATGTAGTAATGCATGTGTTAGACAATCTGGAAACATGTCTGGAAAGGTGTAAAATAACTTTATACAGTAGATGAACTCGGTGTAGTCAAAATGAGATATAACCGATTTGGCAACTATTTTATTCTTGTACTCGATTAACGAAACAAATCATATTAAACTGTATACACATGGCGGCGTATGACATTTCTCACGAATACCCGGTTAAACGGCGGCCTCTTCACTCATGGCATCTTTTCGACAAAGATAGCTTTTCGACCCATGTTAATGTACATGTATTTAATTATTTAATTACCAAGGTCAATTTCCAACAACAATTCTTCGGGCTTAGGGCTTTTTAAAACAATATAGCGGATTTTCCGAGCTTCTGGTTAAAGTATATGAAAACATATTTATATTAAATCTATACCTATGACAGTTACCTACTTGTAATATATACGAATATTCTAATAAGAAAATAGATACGGTTCTATTCTCCCACACTCACTCGCGTTCTTTTGATATTTGATACATCCAATAAATTATATATACATTTATGTTTGATGGATTAAATGCAAAGTTTGAAAAATGCCCGAAGATATTGTTTTAATTAGCACAAATGACAGCGTACTAGATATTAAATGATTACTGGTATCATTTTTTTAGTCCCCTACCGGTGTTTACACCGGAGGGGACTATAGGTTTGCCCTCCGTCTGTCCGTCCGTCTGTCCGTCTGTCCGTCCGTCCGTCCGTCTGTCCGCTCAAATCTGGATCCCGCGATAACTTAATAACTAAGCAAGCTAACTTGATGAAACTTGGTATATGACTAGATGGCAATGTGAAGATTATGCACGTCATTTTATTTTTGTTCTTCGACTAAAATTGTGGTTGCTATGGTAACGGAAATAGTGAAAATATGGCAAAAATGGGATCCCGCGATAACAAAGCAAGCTAACTTGATGAAACTTGGTATATGACTAGATGGCAATGTGTAGATTATGCACGTCATTTTATTTTTGTTCTTCGACTAAAATTGTGGCTGCTATGGTAACGGAAATAGTGAAAATATGGCAAAAAATGGGATTGATTACCATATTGAGTCAAGGTGGAGCCGGTAGGGGACTTTATGTGTTGCATACAACACCAGTTACTTGTTTTTAATGTGATTAATATCAAAACACATAATAACAAAGCATAATTAATACATTTTTTTATGAGTCCTCATTAGGAAAAAAATCAGTTTTTCATTACACGTGCTTAGGTTGTTTTTGACGGAGACAACAGAGTCCGTAACATTTCTAGAGGACCCGCAATTTAGTTTGTCCCCATTTCCTGTTTCCCGTTTTGTTTATTTCCGCTGTCTATTTCAGATGAAAACACGGCTTGTGATAAATATTGTTAAAAGCTTAGTTGATATTTCATATTTTTGAACTTATTGTAAAATCTAGTTGTATACAGTTGTAAAAAATGCCATTTATACCGTGCTTATCCTGTATCGTATATCGCAGATCGTAATTCGTATATCGTATGGTATCAGATTATAAACGCATCGCATCGCATCGTAACGAATCGTAAAGGTAAATCAGACCTGCTATCGCACATCGCAGATCGTATATCGCATATCGTATATCGTCCGTATTTCTATCGTATTCCAATCGTATTTTTTGACAACTGATACGTTAGCACCACTGTATGAACATAGCTGCGTACTTTAAAACAGACATATGAACGTACGCTGAGTACGTATCTTCATTCATTCATAAATATTGCTATCGTATGAACCTATATATCTGTATATGCGCACGTGGGAACAAACATATATACGTGAGAACGTAAGTACTTAGAAACATACATACATTTGCCTACATATAATATACATGCGTACATACGAACATACAAACATACATATGCATATAAAACACATAAACAATGTTAATTCATAAGCACGTCAAGACAAGACAAATTTAATCAGAACGTAATAAGATTTTTACTGATGTTTTGTCGTTACAATATCAAGGGTGAGGGACGACTAGACTTATCGGGGTGTAGGAGATTAATACGGCTGCAAAAACGGTTGGAGAAGGTGACGGAAACGTGACATTTGAGTCAAGTAAAATCTCCCAGACAGTGATGAATTATTAATTTCGTAATTTGTTTGTTTGCAAGTGAGCATGTTTGCATATCTCCTGGCTAAAAGTTATTCATGGTATGCTACAGAGTTTCTGTTCCACACACTGTTTATAAACTAAAAGGGCGACGATCAACACTTAGCATTTTTTTCTACTTAAGACGATTATACTGCCGCCACACTCCAGCATCACGCCGAAGACATGTGGCATGATACTACACGCAGTCGCATTATCCTGACACAGGGCAAGCCAGTTCCAGAACTACACTGTTATGACGCTGAGCTAACAGTTCTATTTTTAAAGACGTAGGAATGTCGCAGTCGAGGCGCTTAATGTATATCTCAGGAGGTCGCGGGTTCGATCCCTAGCCACGACAAGTCTTAAAAAAGTGTACTTATATAGCATCATCGCTAAGCGCCCACCTTATAAGGGTTATTTGAGGAGTGTTTTGCCAGAATAATGTAACTGAGAACTGCAGTATGGCAGCGTTATATCAGTTTTAAGTACATGTATCGCTGAACCTTTCGGTGGGTGCTTATGTGTATTAGTGTCAAGTATTCATTATAATTGTTAATGATATGTTTCGTGGCCTCTCTACTTATTTTTTAAAGATATCAACCAACCAATATCGCTGACATATATCACGTGATTACAAGTGTGGATGTGAACATGAACACACCGGCTTGGCAGTT
>CM037777.1:33236147-33268753 GCA_021229015.1 Solen grandis | reverse complement strand
GGATTCGCCATAGAACCTTTGACTTTATGAATTTGGAAAAACGGACACCTGGCTGTGTAACTAGAATTTAGCATACACATTCTGCGAAATTTTGATGAAAATCCGTCCAAAAATAATGGCTGTAGACCACATACAAACTTTTGTAGACAACGTCAAGTTTGACATCATATGATGGCACAGGCATAAGAAAATCAATGAAATGAAATATTCAGTATCTTAAATACAGTCCATTCGCGATTGTACGAAGTAGCCCCGGGAAACGCATTTATTTCGTTTCATCGCGTATTTCGTTCCATCGCATCTTTCATATTGACGATTGAGAATCCCTTTATGTATGTGCTCACTCGTTTGTTTATGTCGTGTTTTAGTATGTATTGCCGAAAACCATGTACTGTCGTAAAGATTTAGTGTCGTTTTATGTTTAGTGTGATGTTGTTTCATTATTTGATTAATCTTTGTAACAAACAAACAAACTCGCTTGTAAGCTTCGTGCCAGTTTGCAACAATCAACGTCACGGATGGCGTGCTAATAGGCTGATGACAGACAATATAATGGCGGACGCGTGTTAGCGACAGGTGTATGAATGATGGGTCACACTCCGGGGTCCGCCCACAAAGCCGAACAGGCAGATGGACCCTAATTAAACAACGTTATCATTATCAAGCGACAGGTGTCACTCGGGTAGGTGTGAAAACTGACCGACACTTCGTTCGAACGCGTCATTAATCAGTTGTTAATTAGCAAATCGGACCACATACATACTTCGCTCCAGTGCATCTTTCGTTCCATCCTATTCGTTCCATCGCATCTTTTTTACATTGAATAAAGAACAGGATAGAAAATGTCATCTTTGTGATACAAACAGTGTTGGTGATGAAAATCATTACTTGCTATTCTGTAACTATTTCCAAGAACAGCGAAAAAGATACATTGGACAACTCTTATCGCCAACCACAGTTTCTTTATCATCTCTCCTTAATTGCAGAAATCCCATCCATTTAAGGCAATTATCTTTGTTTACTCAATTAATAATGAATATTGTTAGTCCCCCCCCCCCCCCTGACTTAACTGATTTGTCAGATGATCACACACAAATTACATGTATGCCACTACCATTATTAATTGATTTATAGAATAAAAAAAAATACCAATGCCTCCGGACTGAACTGTTACCCTATTACTAGTCGCATTATTGCTGTCTGTAAGTAACCACACTGTATTACAAAATGTTCAATGATATTCTTTCCATTTCATGAAGCTAAAACAACCGGTTATATGTTAATACATTATTTTCAAAAAACCTATAAATTGGCACGATAATTGTAAATAACTCACCACCTCGTCTTCATTCTGTCGACATCGGCCGGCGAATCACGATTATCCCAAAACCCACGTGCATCCCATGTACAATTAGTGTACTGTGCTAGTTTTATGACCGCTGTATATCGCTTACCCTGTTATTATTTATTTTTTTAGGCGTGTAGCCTTTACCCTTAGTAACGCGTCTCTCTGTTTGATCTGTAGATTATGTAGCAAAACGGGTAGATAAACATTTAAGGTAAGGGGCAAATACCATTCAACATTTGTGATATTTTATATAATCATAGAAATGTTTCCCTCTTGTGAAACTAATTAATATATTATTATTTTTTACCTCCAGACACTATGGATCATACATCGAACGACTTACTGATGTACACCGTTGACTAAAATAACATGACTACTTCCTCTTTTGCTATTTTCTCACCATTTACATCCCTCCCTCTACATTTTCCCTAGTATTTCTTCTCTCTATTTTGTCGAATGTCACGTTTCGACACTGCCTAACACACTCACTGAAATACATTTGTTTGTGTATTTTTTGCAAATCTCCATGCTGTATACCTTGTATACCTGGATGAAAATAAAGAAATGTTCTGTTCTGTTCTGTTCTGAATAAAGAACAAATATTGCCGAGACCTGGCAATTACTTCGCATTATACCGTCATTTCGCTCCATCGCATTTCATTACATCGTGAATAGACTGTATATGTCATTAAGTTTTCATGCCCCTGGGACCTTGCAACATATAGAAATTAACGGGTAGATATAAGAAATTCTTTTTGACCTTTTGACGTCATATGCCGTCAAATGATGTTCGTCCTCACAGAATAAAAAGAAGTCTTAGAGACTAATATTCAGTACAGATATCAGTTTTCTAACTCGTCTAGAAGTGATTTTATACATATTTGAATTTTGACACCAATGGTTCGAAGCTTGGATTGCCTTTTTGAATTTAAAAGAACAGACACCGGGATGCATAACTAGAGCGTAACATATTCATTTTGTGAAATTTTGATGAAAATCGGTCCAGAAATAATGGCTGTAGACCGCATACAATCTTTTTGTCCTGACGTCAAATATGACGTTATATGACGTCACATGAATATGAAATTCATTGCATTCAAAAGCTCCTGATTTGATGTACATTGTATACGCCATTAAACTTCCATGGTCCTGGGAACTTGACAACAAATAAATTTACGCACAGATATCAGAAATTCTTTTTAACCTTATGATGTCAAATGACATCCAGCTTTACAGAATGTAAACACACTTGAAAACTTATAATCTGTCCAAATATCAGCTTTCTATAGCTCATCTGGAAGCAATTTTATACGTATATGAAATTTGACGCCAATGGTTTGAACCTTGGATTCGCCATAGAACCTTTGCCTTTTCGAATTTGAAAAAATGGACAGAGGGATGCATAACTATAGCATAACATAAACATTCTGTGAAATTTTGATGAAAATTGGTCCAGAAATAATGGCTGTAGACCACGTACAAACTTTTTTAGAAAACGTCAAGATACGTCTTAGGTTTGACGTCAAGACACATCATAGGCAAATGAAAATCAGAACCAGTAGGCAGAAAGTCCTATATTTGTCATATCTTAAGAGATATCGAGAAAACATGAAATAATTGACATTGAATCAAGATGATTGAAATGTTTTATAAATATAGTGAACTTTAGTTTCAAGTTATTTTAATGTATTTTAATGACTTCAAGAGATATGCATACAGTCCAAGCTGCCTTAAACAAACCCTGGCATATGCTGTAACACTGGCATAAGCAGTCATTCTAGGCCCCTCTCCCACCCTAAAATTTATCCTTGCTGTAAAAGCTGTTCAACTGCTGTATGCGGCCTATAAATACCTTTCTTACATTTATGCATTTTATACTTTACATTTCTAACAACTCCGGTTACCTTGACCTTTCCAGCATGCATATGGTTGATGTGCACGATGCATTTTTGTATTATGACAAACACTTCTATTAAGTTTTATGAAAATCCATCTATAAATCTGGAAATTATAGAGCAGACACGAAAATGTAGACTATAAATACCAAAGACAATTTCTAACAACTCCTGTGACCTTGACCTTTCAAGGGCACACATGATTGATGCACACCCTTGTGTTATGAGAAACCCTTTTGTAAAGTTTAAATACATCCATAGGTGTCAAAGTTATGGAGCGGACAATAAAGAATGGCGGACAGATGAAATGATGGACGTTCTGACAGACGCCAGACGGAAGGCCGCACGCACGTCCCCAACCGGTTTCAGCAGACTCAGTATTTGCGGCTAGCCCAGTCAAAGCTCAATTAACTGGTCAATATGTCAACCCTGATTTACAGTTCATACCTTTGCAAATGGGAATATTCACTTTGTTTATGGTAAAACTGGGATTTTTTTAAGTTGTATATACTATAAATAACAGTTGAACATTTATTTGTCTAAACATTATACAATAATACACCAAACTTGATAACTTAATAAGCCAAGAGAGTCAAGTCTCTGTTGTTATTGTTTTTTTTCATGTGTTTGAAGTGATTTTTTTTTCTTCAGAATCTCAGATTGGGATTTCTTTTCTCAGAAATTTGGGGGGGGAAGAGAAACGTTTTGGCTTTGGGGACATAGCCCAATAATGGCCAAAATGGTGGTACAATGACTAATTGGGAACACTGAAATTAGTATTGTTTATTCACCACAAAACATTTCTACCTTTAAAAATGTGTCCAGATATGCACAAAAATGCAGAGAATTGCATGATTTTTTTTGTTTACAGGGAAGCATACCCTGGACCCCAAAGCAGTACTGTTACAATGCAAAATTGAAATGCTCAAGTTCAACTGAAAAAAAACACAAGAGCTGTCAGAGGACAGCACGCTCGACTATTCAAAATGCTTGTTGGTAAATCAAATGAAATCTATTTAAATTCTTCATATACCCTGTACATAATAATAGTCAAAGATGATATACTTTGATAGTCTGATACCCCTTGATATTTTTATGAAGTCTAAAATCAATCCCATGCCTAGTTACTGAGACATAAGCATAATAACACTGTGCATGCAAAACTTTACCAAAAATCCAAGTTAGAAAAGGGCTATAATTTGCATACAATTCAGTCCAAAAGTTGCCCTCCTTGGTTTTCTGATGCCCGTGAAGACACTCCTCAATTTTCTAGTCAAATCACAAGCACTTTCTAAGATATAAGCTGGAAAGTAGCTTGGATGCAAAAATTTAACCAAAATTCTAAGTTAAAAGGGGGCCAAAATTTTTAATATATTCCATCAAGAGTTATCTACCATTAAAGTATGATACCCCTAAAGATATCAAAGATGTTTCAATCAATTGCATGCCTGGATACTGAGATATAAGCATTAGAGTATCTTGCATGCAAAACTTTAACCAAAATTTCTAAGTTAAAAAGGGGCCATAATTTGTAATATATCCCATCAAGAGTTATCTACCGTGGTTGTCTGATGCCCCTAAACATATTCATAAACTTTCAAGTCAATGTCATGAATGGTTATTGAGATATAAACTGGATAGTAGCTTGCACGCAAAACTTTAACCAAATTTTCTATTGCATGCAAAACTTTAACCAAAATTTCTAAGTTTAAAAGGGGCCATAATTTATATTAAATTCAGTTAAGAGTTATCTACCTTGGTTGTCTGATGCTCTGATAAGGTTGTTAGTAACTTGCATGCAAAACTTTAACCAAAGCTGCAACGCCAACGCCGACGCCAGGGCGACTACAATAGCTCTCATATTCTTCGAATAGTCGAGCTAAAAATGAGAACCCTGGATTAATTTGGCCAAAATAATACAATACCCACCAGTACTTCTTCCCTTTGAATGAAAATTCAAAGATATAAGTATCATCCCCTTCTGATTCTGTATCTGCCAATACTCCTTCATATATCATACAAATGCTTCCTTTTTCTATTTTCTTGTTGGTATGGACACATATCCCTGGAATTTTTTTCATAACAATTTAAATTATTTTCAATACATGGCAAGACAAGATAACACCAGTCAAATGCCAGTGCTGTCCTGTAGATAATGAAATTTATCCTATGGAAAGGTAATCTTGATATTTGAGGTCACCATTTATGTCATATTGAAGTTTCACTTCTAAAATTATCATTTTCTCAGAGTAACAGTTAACGCATAAAAAAATTATAAATCATTTTTTTTAAAAATAATTTGAAATTTAAAAAGGATATAATAATAATCCTGTGATCCTAATAGCTCAACTAGAACATGTTGCAGGGATGGCGAAAGCCATTGTCCGAGTTGTCCTAGTCATATATTTGCTGGCACAGACAAGTAAATTTTCACTGTTGACTTGTCGGTGGACAACCAAAAATCCGAAACCGTAGCAAAAATTTAAATTCAAAACTCTTAACTGCAGCATTTCAACTGTAAAGATATCCCAGACGTGCATCTGTCAAATAAAGTTTATTTTTCAGCATCTTACAAGATGATCCCATATCAAACCATTCCGTTTTGACTGATTTTGTTTCTAAAATGTTAAGATATGAAAAATTAAAGGTCAAAGTCAGCACTTTAACGCACAGTCTATATTCGGTAAGTTCCTTGTCAAATGGATCGATTCCTTATTAAAAATTGTCCAAATCAAGAAAAGGGAAAAATATCCCAATCAAACCCCCAAGAAAACAATAAAAGACAAAGATTAAAAGTACGATAAAACAAAGCGTTAAAGATCATTTTAAGAATCATGCCTTAAAGACTTCCCATGGCTTAAAGTCAATGATCAGGGCTCAGCGAAATGTTGAATTTGACGACAATAACAGATGCATAAGACAATTCTGATGTGTTAAACAGTTTGATTGTTAAATCAGTCAGTAAAAAATGTTTCAAGTTTCAGTTTTAAGGCAGTTAATATAATGTTTTTTGTTTTGTTTTTTTTTACATATCTAAATAAATTTATTAAGAGCAGTAATAAAATTTCAATTATTTCCTGATTTTATACAAATAGTTTTTTCAAAAAACGAACAAGTAGTGTTTTGCTACGGACAAGTGAAATTTTAATTTTGGTTGTCCGTGGACAAGTAAAATAAAATGAGATTTCGCCACCTCTGTGTTGTGTGCTCTGTTAAGCTAAAACAAGAGGGCCATGGTGGCCCTAGATCGCTCACCAGAGTACTATCAGCCCTGTGGGCCTCATATTTCAAAGGATCAACTTTATTTTAGCAATTATGGTAGAGGGATATAAGGTGACCATTTGTGCAAAATCAAATTAAAGTTTAACTATTGTTTTTATAGAAGAATAATTCTGAAGTTTTCTGCATAGAGTATATAGAAAAACAATAGAGTATATAGGAAAACAATCAGACCCCCTAGGTGCCTCATTTTTTAAGGGATCAACTTTATTTTAGCATTTATGGTTGAGGGTTATGAGGTGACCATTTGTGCTAAAGGAAACAAAATTCTGACCACTTGTTTCATAAGAGAATTTTGAAATTTTCTAAATAAAGTATATAAGGAAATTAGCCGACCCTCGGGGGGGGGGGGTTCATTTTTTTTAAGTGACCAACATTATTTTAGCAATTATTGTAATGGGCTATGAGCTGACCATTTGTGCTAAATGAAATTAAATTTTGACCATTGGTTTCATAGAGGAGGAATTTTGAAGTTTTCTATATTATGGAGTATATAAGGAATCTAGTCAACCCCCTGGGGGTGTCATTTTTCAAGGATCAATTTTATTTTAGCAATTATGGTAGAGGGTCATGATGTGACCATTTGTGCCAAATGAAATTGGTTTCAGAAGATGATTTTTTTAAGTTTTCAAAATAAATTCTGTTGGTTGCCATGGCAATCAGTGTTCTGTATGGATGAAGTTTATTTTAGCAAGTTTTGTGAAGGGCCACCTAAGCATCATGTATGCCAAATTTCATCAAATTCTACCCAGTGGTTTCGGAGTAGTTATCTTTTAAAGCAAATTGTTGACGACAGACAACAATGGACGAGGGTGATCTCAATAGCTCACCCAGCACTTTGTGCTCTGGTAAGCTAAAAACTGAGCACTGTGTTATTTTTTTTGTTGTTGTTGTTTTGGTGTTTGTTTTTTCAGATACTGAAATGGCATTTGTTACATTTATTTGTGTTTTAATTAATTTAGCATCCTCTTTCACATTTTTCTTTAAAATAAGGCAGTTTCCCACAGTATAGACATTACATTAGGATTTTTGTTCCCCCTAGGCTATGAATTTAACCTTTTTCCCCAAAAAAGCCCTGGTAATGATACATGTGCGAGGGTGAATTTTTAAGTTCCTAAAGCTAGGTGATTTATTCAATACCAGGGTTACAGATAAGGTGCGTATTTGCATAATTACGCAAATAAATTAGATAAAAACCCAATTCTTTTAAATTTCTAGCGTATCAAAAAGCAATTAAAAATTAGGTTACTCAAATATCCAAAAAATTAAAGTGTATTGGTACGCAACATTATGAAACCGAGCGATGTTTACAAATACTTGTATATGTTTAACTGGTTACTTGCGAATCCGCAAAATAGACTGCAAACGATTAGCGGTAATTTCCAACTTAGGGTTTCATTCAAATAAAACATAAATCCAGTCTGTCTTATTTGTTCATCTGACCCTTTCTGTTCGTTTGCTTCAAATATGATTACACAAGGCAGGGGAAAAAGGGGTTAACATGAAAAAAACAACACTTTGAGCAGATACCTAACACTGCATGCGAACCAGAGGTCAGGCATTTGTCGCACAATACTTGATGATCTGGAAGTTGAGATCGTCTGTAGCGGCACTGACGTTGTCAGAGGTATTTTAGCCGAAGCTTTGGACCGTGTTTATACAAACCAAATAAGCACGACAGCGGTAGAGTCGATAGCATCCCATTCCATTTTAACTGAACATGTCAACCAGTAAATAGTTTGTGTTTAAATTTAATAGTTAAAAGTGCTAAATCTTTGAATCAGGAAGATCAAAAATGATTGAATGTTTTTGATTTTAATTGTTGCGGAGCAAATGACAAATCCTGCATATGATAATTGTTAAATGGACATTGTTGCATACAAGAACAGCAGGCACATATACCAGTAAGTACATGTACTGTTATTTCAATTCCAAAATTAAGGTGAGGAAAAAAAGCAATTGACTTAATTTTGATGGAGTAACCATATTTTAATTACTCATTTAAAATTGTGAAAACCCAATTCCTTGAAAAGTTGATGAGTAAATACCCAATTGACCTTAAACCTTATCTGTAGCCCTGCAATACTGCTTGTAATTTTCAAATTTAATTCATTTGAGTCCTTTTGAGTATGTCCCATCTACCTTCACACACATTTTGCATTAACCATTACAAAACTTTAACTTAAATTTAATTCGAAATTAAAGATTTGACAGTGGCTGTAAAATTAATGTTTTCCTTGAAATTTTTCACCCTTAAAAACTGGGGGTACTGACGACCAATTTGGGAGTAAAATACCCCCATAAGGGGGTGGGGGTATTTAAGAACACTGAAAATTGACAAAGTTTGCAATAAATTTGGCCAAGAGTTAACTGACTTGTATGTTTAATGTCCCTGTGAATACCATGATACTGAAGTATTAAATCAATAAGATGATTACAAAGTGTATGCATGATAGTATATTCTAAGTTGCATGCAAAACTTTAAACAAAGCATTACTGCGATGCCGAAGTTGTTACCTTTTTGCTTGGACACTTTTAAGTAGAAGTTTGAAGAAGAGACTGTTTGTAGGTCTGTCTTCTCTCTTCTTCCTCTTCTTTTTCTTCTATGAAGACCCATTGTTGAGATGCTGTGAAATTGTAAATATATGCATTACAATACTTATTAGTACAATCTCTTTTTATTTCATCTGATCAATGACACTTCATAACTAGAGATTTTTTTTTCGTAGAAAACTGATGTCTCCCCCACCCCCTTCCCCTAACACACACATATACACTAAGGCACACAGTGACATATATATGCAAATAGTTAAAGGGTGACTAGATATTGATAAAGCTCCACACAGAGTTATGGAACTTGTATGTGACACTTCCTCAATCTCATCAATTTCTTTCCATAACTGAAATTTTGTTTCAATAGCATTAGTAGAACAAGAGTTATCTTGCGGTCAAGAAATTATAAAAACGGGTGAATAACTCCAAAAATACTGAGACCAGAGTTATGAATATGATCCTTGTGCATGACACTTTCTCTCATCAATTTCTTTCCATAAATGAAATTTAATTTTAATAGCATGGGTCATACAGGAGTTATCTTAAGGGAATGAAATAGTATAAAACTCCAAGAAACATTGGAAATGGATTATGCTCTAGTGTATTGCAATACTTCAAGGTTATATGTCTCATAGTGCATGAGTTATTTATCATTACTGTTCTTGTATGAATGTTTTTTGCTCCATCTAATTTCAATACATAATTATGTTGCTTTTGTTTAAAAAAAAAAATCTTTTATGTAATACATACCGAGGGGTGGAAGCGAATCTAGGCTAAGTGCATATAAGTATACATGTATAAGCACTTAGCCTAATTTCGCTCTCCCCCCTCGTTACCATATATATTATATATTTGGGTCCAGACAGTAACTTTTAAGATTTCCTGGATACCAGGATCATGATTGGATCTTTCCCTCATAGAGAACACCATGAAAAGACCTATGCGAACAGCATAAAACCAGATCAGCTTGCAAGTAACTCGCAGGTTTTATGCTGTTCGCTGCTCCTCAGTGGTCTGGAAATGAGGATTTTGTAATTAAATTTGGTAAGGTTTAACCGTGGTTTTCTGCAGATCAGGCTTTATGTGATACCTATTGAGGGCGTCAAAATGAGTATATAATTATGAGGGTGGTGGTGAACAAAAAAAACAATTCAGATGATATAAAAGTTATTTCAAAAACATTATTTTATATATCAACATTTATATATGTATCCAATGGCTTCCTTGGCCTGGAATATGTATAGACACCAAAGTTTTGAGTCTGCTACATATTGTTATAAAGTTACAAAGATAAAAGCATTTGAAGAAATCATTAGCCACTTTGAAAAATGGCCACCACGGTCACAAGGGGGCACTGCTGACTTGGATCTATACCTAAAAATAATCAGAAGGAGATGTTCTATTTGTGTGCCCAGTTTCATGCTTTTAACCAAAGTGCACGATTCCACCAAAATATGGCCCTGAACAGCTTCACTAGTAGATATGGAATATATACCTCAAAATTACATAATTTCACTTGTGAAATACTTAAATCACTTTTTGGTAAGATATACTCCATATCTACTCAAAACATTGTCTATATCTCAAAGCGACACAGTAAAGACTGGTACCCGGTTCATCTTGGTAAACTCTAGCACACTGTTTCAGGATACGTTGGGAGCTTAAATCTAGATCAGTAATACTACAAAAGAGTGTTTTAAAGAAGTGCGACATTTAAGGCTGATGTTGTGACATATAGCAGCAGTACAATTTTTTGCGACATTTGGCGTTATAGATGCGACATTTGACGTCAGGAGGTCTTGCAACATTAAGCATTGATTGCGACATTAAGTGTTGCTACAGGGTATATAAAAACCCCATAGCAATACAAGCTGTGTATGCTTTGATCAGGATTTATATCATGTACTATATAAATAATGGATTTAGCATGCTCCATATCCAACAAGATCGAAACGAAAATTTTGTTTGTCAATAATAACTCAAGCCTCTCTGTCTTGGCCCAACATTCATGAATAACGGGGTATATAAAAACCCCATAGTTATACAACAAGCTGTGTATACATTTTGGTCAGTATATATATATCATATGACATTGTGCTCAAACAGCTGTTTCCAGTTACAGGTTTTTTTCAGGCATACCAAGGGGCTGAATATCAGCCCCATTCCCAATGCTATCTAGGTACATTTTTTCCCAATAAAGAAAAAAAAATCCCAAAGCCAAGAAATATATATTTTTTTTTATAAATATTTCCCAAATAAATTGGTTTTGTTTACATTAACAATTCTTGTAGGTAAAATTATTGCACGCAATGCCTGAGGTCAAGGTATAGTATAGTTTAGGTTCTTGATGAAAAAGTTTGTTTTTATGATATATATAAAGTGAACTATTGTATGTATTTCAATGGGTCAAATTTCCATATTTTATCGATTTGACAATTATTTTTTCCCCAATTTTCCAATTTTACTGATAAAAAAATTCCCAAATTTGGCAGGGGTCTTTTTCCCAAAAAGCCTGAAAAAAGGCCATGGGTTACGTATAGCCATTTTCTTATATTTAACACGTTACATATAACTTTTATGCTGAATTACATCACTCCGCATCATGTGCGTGTACTCTAAATGAATGCATAGTGTGTTGAACTCCCAACCAGTGGATTAAATATGTTTGATTCATTCTTCATATGATGTTGAAAATGTATGAGAAATACACACATTAAATCTTTATTTTCAGATATAATTTGAAACTATTTTTTTGGTGTTAGATTACAAAATTCGTTCACAGTCCATTCATTCACTTGTTTTTTTTTTTGTTTTTATAATCATGATTTACTGTCACTATAGGTCATATGATAAAAAGAATCTGACATGAATTGTCATTTTAGATCAAATTTTACTAAATTTGTTCATGAAAATGTTATTAAGCTCACCAGAGGCTCACTTATTAACATTTTCATGAACACGTTTAGTAAAATTTGATCTGAAATAAAAATTCATGTCAGATCCTATATATATATATATACACACACAAATGTATATATATAAATAATGGGTTTTTTGCATACCCCATAATCTGATACAAGATGGAAAGGGAAATTTGGTTTGTCAACTCTGACGCAGACACCAGTATTATTTTGTAGTTCAGTCACAGATAAAAAACCTCAACAATACAACAGCTTATATACCCATGATATTTTGAGCGCTTTTACACAGGTCATTCAGACCGGTGTTGACACACTGCTACCACCTGAGCTACCAGACCAGTTATACAAAGTCCACAAAAGTATGGGTTACTAACAGACTGTTACAAAAAGACATGTGATGTGATGTAAGAAATAGTATGTTTAAGGTTAAAAAAACTGATAAATCTTAAATATCTTAATAACTCTAGAACTGTTTTTTTAACCAAATTTCGCACTTTTCTAAATGTTATCTGCCCAATTTTGGTGTGCATTAACCCCCCACCCCCCCCAAAAAAAAAAACCGGTCATATACAGAAAAAAAAAACAAGTTATTTCTAAGGAGCATGTGCTGTTTATGCTCACTTTCACTTATGCTTGTTCCAGGACAGCTAATAAAACTAGTGTATACATGTATATGAAACCCAATGGTAGACTTTGGCCCGTTTATCCTGTAAATAAAAGAGGTCTCTCAGACTCTGAATGCAGAAATGGGGGAAGAACAACAGATGACTGAAAGGTCAGCTTTAATTTTGATGGGAAGAAAAGACTTAGTGTACAAAACAGTCCAAAGAGAGACAAGGGTCCAGTACACTTCAGTAGCCCTCCTGATGCCACTACACCCTTAAGACCAGTTTTCTTACTCCACTCTCTCCAAGGCACCAAGTCAGGCCAGTATAGATGAAATAGCTAGGTCATCTATTTATAAAACTTACATAGATAAAGGTTTGAAGAAGATTGGATTAAAAAAGATATTAATGAGACTGAGAGACATTTTGTATAGATCTCTGAGTAGAGCATGCAAGGCTGTCCTTGGAACAAACCCAGTTGGATGTGTCCACTAAAAAATCTGTAAGCAGGGTAAGTCCTTGTCTTATTTTGCTTGGGTTCCTTGCAGTTAGATGCACATAATTATATGCCATTATCAAGGTGGCGTCTTCTGTATAACTATGGTAACCATATAACATATAAATAATGGGAGTTTTTCATGCCCAATAACGTTCAAAACAGAAAGAAAATTGTGTGAATATAACAATAAAGGGGTATATAAAAACCCTATAGCAATACAAGCTAGCAATACAACAAGCATGTATACATTTGATCAGTATATATGTATCATATAATATAAAATGTTTTTTATTTTGCATGCCAAATAACCTACAAGACAGAAAAGAAATTTTGTGAATATTACAACAAAGGGGTATATAAAAACCCCATAGCAAAACAACAAATTTGTGTGTATATCATAATTATGATATATAAACTAACAGGGTTTTTGCATGCCCCATAACCTATAAGACAGAAATAAAGGGGTATATAAAAAACCCACAGCAATACAACAAGCTGTGTGTACTTTGATCAGTATATATACCATACTATATATAAATAATGGGGTTTTTGCATACCCTATAACAGAACAAGACGGAGGGTAAAATTTGGTTTGTCAAATAGATTATAATGCCTCCCAGTGAGTCCAAGCCCAACACTCAGTAATGAGCATGTGATCTTCTAAATATACCAGAACACCTTAAAGCACTGCAATCAGCTTGATTTTCAAAATGGCTTCATTTCATTATCTTAAGGACTTGTTTTAAAAAAAAAAAAAAGTAATAGTTTGGCTCAATTACTTTTGAAATTTGAAGAAATACCACTTATTGAAGATCAGTATTCCACTTCAAAAATAAAACATTCCATCTCCTGTAAATTGTATATACTAATATACCAATAGCAACACGTGCCAGTAATATAAAGATTAAGATAAAAAGATGCACAATCTGAAATGTGGAGAAGGCCATGCTTCAATTCAAAATGGCTGACAAAAAACTTCCTGTTTATATACTAAGACCCCATAAGCAACCTAATATATATATATATATATATATATATATATATATATATATATATATATATATATATATTATTGTGTCGCCTGCATAGCATGGCAGACACATAGGGATCACTTTGTCCGTCGTCGTCGTCGTCGTCGTCGGTGTCGTCGGCGTCGTCGGCGTCGTCGGCGTCACACTTTCTTGTCCGGAGCATAACTCGAAAAGTATTTGAGGTATCACCTTGAAACTTAAAACATGGATAGATCACATTGAGGTGGAGTGCAGTGCACAAGAATGATAACTCTGACTTTCGTATTTTCTGAGTTATTACCCTTTGTTGATTCTGAGATTTTATTTTTGTCCGGACCATAACTCGAAAAGTATTTGAGGTATCACCTTGAAACTTAAAACATGGATAGATCACATTGAGGTGGAGTGCAGTGCACAAGAATGATAACTCTGACTTCCGTATTTTCTGAGTTATTACCCTTTGTTGATTCTGAGATTTTATTTTTGTCCGGACCATAACTCAAAAAGTATTTGAGGTATCACCTTGAAACTTAAAACATGGATAGATCACATTGAGGCAGAGTGCAGTGCACAAGAATGATAACCATGACTTTCATATTTTCTGAGTTATTGCCCTTTGTTGATTTTCAGTCTTAATTTTTGTCCAGGGAATAGATAGATCTCATTGAAGAGGAGTGCAGTTCACATAAATGATAACTCTCACTTTCTTTTCTCCTGAGTTATTGTCCTTTGTTGATTCTCAGTCTTTATTTTTGTCAGGAGCATAACATAAAAAGTATTTGAGATATTGCTTTGAAACTTGATGGAAAGATGGTTTGTTTTTGTCTGGGGCATAACTCGAAACGTATTTGGGTGTTGACTTGAAACTTAAGATCTCATTGGTCTAAGTGCAGTACACAAGAATGATAACTCAATAATGATAATGATGACTACAAACTTGCAACATATATATAATTAACGTCATAAGTGCTTAATGACGTCATAATTTTTCTTACAGTTAATGTTTTGAATTCATAGTCATTCTGACACTCCTCTGATGAAGACTGTATAGTCGAAAGTGCTCGGGAAAATTATTACATTTTGCCCTGTTTTATTTTTTTATTCCCCCCCCCCCCCCCAAAAAAAAAAAAATATATATATATATATATATATGTGTGTGATTTGGTGTTATTTTGTACCTCACAAAATAGATTATGCTTTATCAATAATTTGTCAAAAGATCGATTTTCTAGTCAATTCTTTCATCAAACATGCTTAAATGCAGGCGACACAAGTGTTCCGAGGAACACCCACATCTAGTTGTTATATAAAGCTGAAATACATACAGTTCAGGTTTATAAGACTATCATCAGTGCCAATTTATTTCTGGAAATCCCAGTGATAAACTTTGAAATGCATTTAAATTTTTGAATTTTGTGGCTTTGTATTTTCATTGCAAAAGCATGATTTTTTAAGTAATGCAAATATGTTTAGTGGCTGTTTTATAATTGAATCATTTTAAACCCAATCTCCATAGGTAGACTAGTTTATGTTTTCTCTACACAAAATGATGATATCTGCAGGAATCATTAAAACCCATTCTGCATCATGCTGACATGATTATAAAGTGACCTATAGTCTGCAAGTCACAATGTCAATGCATATTTTAAATTTTCATTGAAAAGTGACAAGCACAAAGTCAATAAAATGCCCAGTATTACATATCACAAACAAGTGATGTAAACATATTCATAGTAAACTGTAATGTAAAACAACAACAAAGTTGAACATCAAAATGCTACAAGCAACAAAACATTTTCACCGCCTTTAAGTCTAAAAAGAAATTGTAAAATCTGGTTTGTCACATACAACCCATTAACATTGTCTTGGCCCAACACTCATGAATAACAGAGTATATAAAAACCCCATAGCAATACAACAAGCTGTGTATACTTTGATCAGTTTTTATATCAAATACAATATAAATAATGGGGTTTTAGCATGCCCCATATCCTACAAGATCAAAAGAAAAATTTGGTTTGTCAATAATAACTCATGCCTCTCTGTCTTGGCCCAACATTCATGACTAACGGGGTATATAAAAACCCCATAGCAATACAACAAGCTGTGTATACTTTGATCAGTTTCTATATCATATACAAATATAAATACAGTCCATTTACGATAATTAGAACGGTCTGCGGACTGACTGAAAAAAATCTTGTCAGTCGAATTGCTGTGTTTACCTATCGGTGGACATTTTGTGTATTTGTAAGAAATACATGTCGTGATAATCAGTTGGCATATTATATGCATGTTTATAAAATATGGAACACACTTATGTCTTATGTTTTATTTAATTCTGCATAAAAATCATAAATCACATATTTAAGCACAACATAGTCAACAATAAACAATTATTTACAAGCCTTATTTTTAACCTGGGCCCTTCAATGAATTACTTGCAAATTGAAAATTACCTATCTCTATTCAGCTAACCTCCCAGCTGACCTGGGCCCTTCACTGAAGAACTCGCAATTAAAAATAGTAACAAATACATCTGTATTCTACGAATCTTTGTTATTGATATTGTGATATTATTATTGCAGAGCATACGACAAAAGTAAAGTGAGGTTCGAACACTCAATTATATTTATAGTTAAATAAAAATTCACTCAGTTTGTTAACACTCTTGACAATCAAGTGACACGCGTCACACATGATGCTTAACGGTTTGCATAATTTTAATTGAAATGACCGCCAATCAACATAGGTGTGAAAAATACGCACGTGTTTAAATTACGGTGACACAGCGTTCGAACTACTGTGTCATTGATCAAGAATTTGATTGCTTGTTGGGTGTGTAATAAAGTTCGAAATGCAACATTTATCCGGGTAATTGTTAAACGAATGATTGCATTTATTTTAAATGAGATATATAGGAAAACTTGACACGACCGTTACATTTATTTGTATAATGCCGTCAAAATGAAAAATCACATTCCGAATTATCGTAAATGGACTGTAATGGGGTTTTAGCATGTCCCATATCCTACCAGATCAAAAGAAAAATTTGGTTTGTCAAAAATAACTTAAGCCTCTCTGTCTTGGCCCAACATTCATGACTAACGGGGTATATAAAAACCCCATAGCAATACAACAAGCTGTGTATATTTTGATCAGGTTTTAGACCAAATACAATATAAATAATGAGGTTTTAGCATACCCCATATCCTACAAGATCAAAAGAAAAATTTGGTTTGTTAAATAATAACTCAAACCTCTCTGTCTTGGCCGAACATTCGTGACTAACGGGGTATATAAAAACCCCATTGTTATACATCAAGCTCTGTATACGCTTTGATCAGTATATATATCAAATAATATACAAATAATGGAGTTTTTGCATGTCCCATAATCAGATTCAAGATGGAAAGAAAAATTTGGTTTGTCAATTATGAATAGGTAAGGCCTCTCTATCTTGGCCCAACATTCATGACTAACGGGGTATATAAAAACCCCATTGTTATACAACAAGCTCTGTATACTTTGATCAGTATATATCAAATAATATACAAATAATGGGGTTTTTGCATGCCCCATAATCAGATACAAGATGGAAAGGAAAGTTTGGTTTGTCAATTATGAATAAGTAAGGCCTCTCTGTCTTGGCCCAACACTCATGAATAACAGGGTATATAAAAACCCACAGCAATACAACAAGCTGTGTATACTTTGATCAGTTCTATATCATATACAATATAAATACAGTCCATTTACGATAATTAGAACGGTCTGCGGACTGACTGAAATGTTCGAAAAATCTTGTCATTCGAATTACCGTGTTAACCTTTTGGTGGACATTTTGTGTATTTGTAAGAAATACACGTCGTGATAATCAGTTGGCATATTATATGCATGTTTATAAAATATAGAACACAGTTATGTCTTATGTTTTATTTTATTCTGCATAAAGATATTAAATCACATATTTAAGCACAACAAAGTCAACAATAAACAATTATTTACAAGCCTTATTTTTAACCTTGGCCCTTCATTGAATTACTTGCAAATTGAAAATTACCTTTCTCTATTCAGCTATCCTCCCAGCTGACTTGGGTCCTTCACTGAAGTACTCGGAATAATAAATAGTAACTAACAAATACATCTGTATTCTATTTGTTACGACCAATTTGATGAAATGGCGCAACAAAGAAAAGCCAGCAACAAACTAGTTAACTAAATATATTTTAATTATAAACAAGTAACAAATATCAATATGAATATCACAACATACAGTGTCTTAAAATTATAATAACAAATTAGTTTGATCCTTGTCTGATTGATAAAATTTAAATATAACCTGAGTAATCCAACAGATATGTCCTTTTATCCAAATGTATGTCCGAAATTAATTCCAAACTGTTGAATGACCCACACTTGATGAATTGCTGCCAAAAACAAGTCTTCTAAAACAAGTCTCTTCCACAAGTCTGCTCTCCGTCTCCTCTCCCTAAAACCCCATTCCTTATATATACTTGAGCAAAATATTCTAGAAACAACCATACTATTCTTCAAAAAAGAATGTTCTAAAGTGTAAACAGGTTACATAAGACTTCTAGAATTTTCTGTAGAAAGAAAGTTCCAGTAAACAAATATACCAGTAAACAAGTTATTTTTAGAACAAGGATCGCCTAAAAGATCACTCAAGAAGAAAACTAGTAAACAAGTTATTTTTAGAATAGGGAGTTCCCTCTACAGTGTTGTGTATACATAACTAGGTTAGGTGTAATATGTAACACCTCCCCTCCTAAAGAAAAAAGATTTATGTAATAAATCTTTTTAGGTTATTATGATTACAATATAAAATACAATAAACACAAATTAAATTACAGTATGCAGTAAAGATATCATTTCAAACATAATTTCAATGCACATTACACACGTGACAAAGCATCTGGAATGATATTGTCCTTTCCTTTCATATGTTTAACATCAAGGTCAAATTCTTGCATTATTAAACTCAACCTTAACAATCTTTGATTTTTGTTCTTTAACTTGTGCAAGAAACTTAAAGGATTGTGATCACTAAAGACAACAATGGGTTTTTGTGATGAAGTCAAATAAACTTCAAAATGTTGAACAGCAAGTACAAGAGCAAAACACTCTTTTTCTATTGTAGAGTAATTTCTTTGATGTTTGTCAAATTTCTTTGAAAAATAACAAACAGGGTGGTCAACTCCATTATTGTCTTCTTGTAACAGAACAGCACCAGCACCAACATCACTAGCATCCACAGCTAGCTTGAAACATTTATTAAAATCTGGTGCTAATAGAACTGGTGCGCTCTTGAGTATGGCTTTTAATTTTTCAAATGCTATTTGACAGTCATGATTCCAAACAAAGGTTTTACCTTTTTTAAGCAGATTTGTCAAAGGCTCAGAAATTTCTGAAAAGTTCTTACAGAATTTTCTGTAATATCCAGCCATTTTTATTGGAAATTAAATTTCAACTTTTGCATTCACAGGTTTAACTTGACCCGTCCCACAACATGTCCTAAAATATTAATGATCATGACAAAATTCACTTTTAGCCAGGTTATGGTCAACTTTGCATCACTTAATCTGTTGAAGAAATCTCTGATGATCCTCAGATGTTCCTCAAATGGGAAATGATGACATCATCGATAAGCATCACAACCGTCAAGGCAGGATATAACACTATTTATGAGCCGTTGAAAGGTGGCCGGTGAATTTTTCATACCAAAAGGCATTACTTTGTACTGATACAGACCATCTGGTGTAACAAATGCTGACAGTTCTTTGGCACGATCTGTAAGTGGGACCTGCCAGAATCCTTTCAATAAGTCAAGCTTTGTGACATATCTGGCAAAAAACCCCAAACACTCATCATACTACAAAAATAACCAAAAAACATAATACACACACCACAAACACCCCAAACCCCCACAACCACCACTACCACTAACAATTAACCCACCACCCCCAAAAATCCCCTCCACACCCACTCCCATCCACCTCCACCCCACAACCCTCCAACCACCCCCCAACCACAAAACCCCCACCAAAATTAAACCTCCCTACAACAACCTACATACCATACTAAAAACTTCCATCACACCCAAACTTTTTTACCCCCCCCACCCAACCACACCCAAAAACCAACAATAATTTTCCCACCCCCCCCCCCCCTATACCCCCCCCCCATAACCAAACCCCCCCCATAACACCCCCCCAATCCCCCCCCCCTAATATAACCATACAATCACCCCCTTCTCAACCAAACAATAACCCCCCCATAAACCACACCCCCCTCTCCCCCTCTAACAAACCAATCCTCTTCCCCTTCACCCCCCCAACCACCCCATCTACCCACATTAACAACCATTAACCCATTTTCCCTTAAACCACCAATCCCCTTAACCCCCCCCAAAAAATAACAAACCACACCCATACAAAAAAACCCCACAATCCCCATTCCCAAATAAATATAAAACTTCCCACCCTTCTACCTTCACCCACCAAACCCTTCCTCCCCCCCATCAAAACAATACCAAAATCAATTTTCACCCCAAACAAGTCAATACCATTAAATCATCAAATTTCCCCCCCCTTCCCTCACACCATCACCCCATCTTAAATCAAAAAACCTGTATTGATATATAATAAACCAAATAACTGCTTACCATAAACAACCTTCTCTATATGAATCAACTAAATATCCCCCATTGCACACAGCTTCTTCTGACACTCCCTACTCACCGACCCACACGTCCAGCCCAATAATACTGTACTAACATCCCCCCCCCACAAGATGATGACGAATATCATCGCCGACCCAGAACATATGCCCTTTACAGCCAATATAAAAATGGCCCACGCCCTACAGCTTGGAACCCCCCCCACCCAAGTTCCAAATGGCACACTAAAGGCCCCCTAGTGCCTCTTGAACGACTCTCTAACAGCAAAACAGAGAGCAAAGGTGATACCTTTCATCCAGTTCTCTCTGTGTCAAAAACAGTATGTCCTTTCAGTTTTTCAATGTCTGCTGAAATCTTTTCTAAAGCACCTTGACTTTAGGGTTGATAAGCAGAAGACATATATTGTTGGGATTACCTAATTCATGCATTTGACTTGTTGAACATTATGCCCTGACATGAAATTTGAAGCCTTGATTCAGGGGACTGACGTTTTGGAAAGGACCAACAAAAAAAAAGTAAAAAAACTTTCTCAAGGGCTTTAAACATATGGTCTTGGGGACTTTATATTTCGCAAGGAACTGGCTTCAGGGGAGAAACGTGTTCGAAGCACACATGTTATGGTCAAAAGATACTCATTCACTGATATTGTTTTGGGCGAGGTTCCAACACAGTCAATGTGGAACTCTACTTAAACGGTTCCTCAAATGCAGGAATAGGATGTAACTCTTGCTTTGGGAATTGTTTTGATTTGGTTTACCCACCATTTGGACATGTATTAACAAAGAGTTACGGTAATGAGGGGACACATTTTGATTAAAACCAGGCCAGAAGAAGTGATTTCAAAATTTTGTTATAAGTTTTGTTTTTCCTAAAGTGGACCTGACAGGGTGTTTCATGAAGGACCACGACTAAGTATTTCCTCGCGTAATTGCTTTGGAAACTACAATAATCTGTGGTTAAACCATCCTTTTCATCATCGGCTGAAAACAGTAGGTGGTTCCATTTCATAAGGACACGTCCTTTCATATGTTCCAACTGGAACACTTGAAATCTCGTTCTCAGGTTAAAAAACCTTTTCGGAACCAGCAAGAAATAATCTGGGTTCATTATTTTTGATCCTGAAAAAGTTTGTGGACCTTTGACCGTAAGTCACGACTTTGCAAATTTGAAGCATGTTCATCTTAAGGACACTGTTGGGGACTCATTAGGAATGCGATGTATCACATGATTCAACCCATTTCAAAAATCACAAACAAAAAATCCAAATCCCCATACTCACCCACACCCCACCTACCTATACCAAACTACCCAAAATCCTTCAAACAACCCCTAATACACAACATTCTAAACAATCCAACTCACTCTCCATCCTCATTCAACAATAACCTTAAAATACATCTACAAACTTAACCTTACACATACAATCAATTATATATACTAACCCCTATTCAACACCACAACTCCCCTTCACATACCATTGCCAATCAACAAAAATCCCCCAAACCCATTACATACTCCCCCCACACCTCCCCCCCCCCCATCCCCCATCCCCCTACCCCCTTCTTCATAACCAACCCAAAATTATTCTTTACAATAACACACAACCTCCACCACCCCCCATAACCCACTTCCCCAAACCCTAATAATACAACACCTCCACCACCTTCTTCCAACAAAAAAAAATTTATTTAAATATACATCTCCATATACCCACACCCTACTTAGAAAGTTTTAGTTTTGCATAAATCACAATCAATTTACACAAAAACCCTCAGAAATGAATGGTCTCATAAACCTCCATACATAATACGAACTAGTTTCTTAACCAAAACAATCTTACTATTCACAAAATCCATCCCAAATTACCCATTAATCCCAACCTACACACCAACTATAACCAAATACCCCCCACATTTTCCAATATTAAAATTTTAAATACCTTATTTTAAACCCACCAACACCATTACATCATCGTTTAAATTTAAAAACATTCTGAAAAAAGCATATATGACGTCTTTTTGCCAATAATAGCAAACAAGCTAGCTAAGGGTATAATTTTCAGAAGTGGATTTGGGGCTTGTGAAATTGAACTGACTTGCAACCGCCAGTAGAATTGCCCGTTCTTCGAGAATTAAATTCAAATCATCTATAATTCTGGTAAATTGATAGGAACTCTAGTTTTCTAGTATTACTCAGTGTGAGAGTGGGCCTAGTTTTGTTTTCATAAATGAGAACTTTATGAGTCAGAGAAATAGTCATCAGCAAATCGGGCAGCTTCTTCTAAAGTTTTCCGACTGTTTTTTCATCGAGAAGAAAGGATTAACATCAGCAGGTTTGCCCAATACAAGTTTTAAACTCTTCAACGAGCATGACTGACGTAATTTATCATGACTTTGTTCTATTTTCTTAAGATAAACACCAGCGATCAAATAATTGTTCTTTTGTTCGAGCTATCAACATGTGTTTGACTTGTTTCCTTATTTTTTACAATTTCTAAATTTCTGTCTGTATGCTTCAGGAACAAGCTCATAACTTTTTAGAATTAGCTCTTTAACTTTGTCATAATCAGAACACTGTTCAATACTTAATTGTGTGTAAATTTCACGAGCCTTTCCTGTCAGTACACTTTGTAAAAGTTAAGTCCAATGTTCTTTTGGCCACTTTAAATTTTCTGCAACTTTTTCAAAATGTAAGAAATATTTGTCAACATCTTTTTCTTGAAATGGAGGAACAAGTCTTATATATTTAGTCACATCAAAAGGTTTGTTTGTGAAAATTGTAGTCTGATTTGCCTGTTCAAATTCTTTCATTCTTAATTTAAATTCTCTTTCTTCTCTTCTTTCCTCTAGATCTAATCTCAATTTTTCATGTTCTCTTTCTTCTAATCTCATTTTCGCTTCTCTTTCTTCTAATCTCATTTTCGCTTCTCTTCTTTTTCTAATCTCATTTTCGCTTCTCTTTCTTCTTTTTCTAATCTAATTTTCGCTTCTCTTTCTTCTTTTTCTAAACTCATTTCTAACCTCATTTTCTCTAACTGAATTTTTAATTCCAAATCTGATGTACTTTCTTTTACTAAAGATAAAAAATCTTAAGACAAAGTGTCTTCATCAACTAATGTTTGAATTAAAATGTTAAAAATTTTCATGTTTGCACATAGCCGATTTTATACCAGACACTTTGTAATGATCAACAATATCAAGCAAATCAGACTTTTTTGCCAAAAGAATTTCCTCCTGGGTAGGCGAAGCAATGAATTTCTCCAAATTGAATGCCATGATAGTTTGCTGCCGGTTTTTACACAAGAAAACAAATGCAAAGTTCAATTTCAAATATTGGGTTAAAATATAAGTATGTCCCTTTTATTAAATACTCCGAAAAATAGGTATGTCCCTTTAAAAATATACCAAAAAATTTCTAGACAAAAATGTTTTTTTATCCCGGACGAGCCCCCAATTTGTTACGACCAATTTGATGAAATGGCGCAACAAAGAAAAGCCAGCAACAAACTAGTTAACTAAATATATTTTAATTATAAACAAGTAACAAATATCAATATGAATATCACAACACTATGAATCTTTGTTATTGATAGCGTGATATCACTCTTGCAAATACGACAAAAGTAAAGTGAGAAAACAGTTACACTTGAATTAAATTTACATAATTTTAATTGAAATGACCGCCAATCAAAATAGGTGTAAAAAATACACACGCGTGTAAATTACAGTGGCACAGCGTCCGAACTATTGTGTCACTGATCAAGAACTTGATTGCTTGTTGGGTGTGTAATAAAGTTCGAATTGCTGCATTTATCCGGGTAATTGTAAAATGAATTAGTATTTATTTTAAATGTGATATACAGGAAAACTTGACACGACCGTAAAATTTATTCGAATAATCTCGTCAAAACGAAAAATTGCATTCCCAATTATCGTAAATGGACTGCAATGGGGTTTTTGCATGCCCCATAATCAGATACAAGATGGAAAGGAAAATTTGGTTTGTCAATTATGAATAAGTAAGGCCTCTCTGTCTTGGCCCAATACTCATGAATAATGGGGTATATAAAACCCCCATTGTTTTACAACAAGCTCTGTATACACTTTGATCAGTTTATATCAAATAATAAACAAATAATGGGTTTTTTGCATGCCCCATAATCAGATACAAGATGGAAAGGAAAATTTGGTTTGTCAATTATGAATAAGTAAGGCCTCTCTGTTTTGGCCCAATACTCATGAATAACGGGGTATATAAAAACCCCATAGCAATACAACAAGCTGTGTATACACTTTGATCAGTATATATCAAATAATATACAAATAATGGGGTTTTTGCATGCCCCATAATCAGATACAAGATGGAAAGGAAAATTTGGTTTGTCAATTATGAAAAAGTAAGGCCTCTCTGTCTTGGCCCAACACTCATGAATAACAGGGTATATAAAAACCCCATAGCAATACAACAAGCTGTGTATACACTTTTTGATCAGTATATATCAAATAATATACAAATAATGGGGTTTTTGCATGACCCATAATCAGATACAAGATGGAAAGGAAAATTTGGTTTGTCAATTAATTATGAATAAGTAAGGCCTCTCTGTCTTGGCTCAACACTCATGAATTACGGGGTATATAAAAACCCCATTGTTATACAAGCTGTGTATACACTTTGATCCGTATATATCAAATTATGTACAAATTATGGGTTTTTTGCATGCCCCATAATAGAGATTCAACAATCATTGATTATACTCATGACTGATCGATTACTGTCTAGGTTAGCGATCATCGATTGTGTTCTTCATAATCGATTCCTCTAATTTCTCTCCTTGTTGGTAAATTTAGAGTATGTGTACCAAGAAATAAAAGGAAAAAAAGAAAAAGAAACAATATTAACCCTAAATCTATTCCGTTTCTAAACTCTATTTCTGAATTCTTTTGAAATTTTTCCTCATATTTTTCCAATTATTTTTCAATCTTGTATAAATAGCCTGCTAGTTCTTGTCTCTTGTAATAAAATATCTTTGATAGTATCTTAGTCTATTAAATTATGATATTTTTTGGCTTTCAAAGTCAAATTCTACATGTAAAACAATCAATTACATAATCGATGATTGATCGAAATGTCTTGTCCGATTATTTCCTATCATTAATTATGACTTTTAGCCGAATTTGAAACTCTACCCCATAATCAGATACAAGACGGAAAGGTAAATTTGGTTTGTCAAATCTGACGCAGACACCAGTATTTATTTAGATCTTCTAGGTCAATCACAAAAACCTGCTGATTCATGTGAGCAGTAGCTGGACTTAATTAATGAAGAAGAACTAGAGCCTCACAAAAACTTACTTGGTATATGCTTCGAGCAAGCAATGACATCAGTGCATTTTCCATCAAATATTTTTCATCCAATGTACAGGGGGAAAAAACTGCACCAAAGCATATCAGCAAGGCAAAAGACATTTTACTGGAATGGTGATGTGAGTTTAGATCATTGAGGTCACCCCTATAAGTTTATATATTAACAGTGCGCTTGCATTTATGAGGAAAGTTACACGTTGCATGTTACAGTGTTTTCCCAGAGTTTCTGCGATTTTTTTATTTAAATAAAGTGTTTTTGAAATGGAATTTTAAGTATTTCCCACTTAAGTGAAATTCAGGAGTATTTCCCGGTATGGAAAATACCGTTAAATACCGCACCTGGAAATACCATGCCAACCCTGATTTCTTAGGGATATAAAACATAATATTTAAGTACATTTTCTAATGAGAAAATCGTTTTTGAATCTTTTAATAAATTTATTAACCAATTCAACAATGGCTACATTTTTTTCAAAATTAAGGTATTCCCTTCCAAATAATAAACTAGCCTCGTTTAGAGGAAGATATCAGGAGCCATGGTAAAAGTGGGCTGGAATTGGAAATGTGTAAAAAAAAATTTATTCATGATATTGAATTTAAAACTGGCTAAAGACAGGGCTTCTTTAAAATCTACTTCTAAATTGTTCCAAAGATTTATAGACGAAGGAATACAGGATTTATGGAAAACCATAGGAGGCAATTTCGGCTGTTCTATAAACTATGTACTGCTAAATCGTTCCGTGCACATGGAAAATAGCAAAGATATATGGCTTTGGTAAATTTGTCCACTGTAAAAACATATTCCAGAGTGATAGTAGGCGAGGCCTGTCAATATGTCTATTTTATAAAATTCCTTTTCATGCTTTTTAACTTTAATTGTTTAAATTCCCAAGGAAGACCCTCAGGGGCTTCATGCAGAAAGTGCAGTAAATTCGGTGTACTGGCTGTTGTGTTTATTGCTTTACCGAATACATATTCCATCATAATTTATTCACTATAATTATTAACATAGAGATCATATTATAAAACTTTCTAATTAAGCATCCAAAAATTCCAAAATTTAGGACTAGAGTTGGTATAAAATTTAGAAATTAAGAAAGTGTATGAAATATTTGGTAAAATAAATTGACTTTGCATTAAATGAGTTACAGTGGGTTTTTTGGGCCATTTTATAGCCATTATTGGGCTATGTTCCCAATGCCAAAAACTTAAAGTATATTTTTTTCCCAGTTTCTGAATAAAAATTCTAAATTTGAGATTCCCAAGAAAAAGATCACTTCAAAGACATGAAGAAATTAGAGACATGGCTCTATTGGCTTTCTAAATTATCAAGAGTGATGTATTATTATGTAATGTTCAGACAAACAGATGTTCAAACTGTTATTCTGAGTATATACAACTTAAATTCCCAATTTTTACCATAAACAACTTCAAAGGTATGGGTCATATTCCCAAAATACTGAAAAAAACAAGCATTCTGAAAGTATTGCTTAGGCAATACAAGTCACCTACCGGCAAATATAAAACTAAGAAACCCCTGCCCCTCTTCACACTGCAACTTGAACTTGATCTGTAACTCATGGTAGTAGACTCACATACCAAAAATTAGATCAATATCTGCAAGCGTTTACAAAAAAAGTCCGGAAAACATGTGTGTTACTGACTGACGGACGGACATAGTGCAAACCTATAGACCCCTTCGGCGATGCCGGTAGGGGACTAATAAGATAAGATTTATCAGAATTTTGTAACCTCAAACAGCCTATAATAAATCTGTTAGTGGTTCTGTCTGTGTAAGTCCTTAAATTTAATTCAGTTTATCTTCTTTTTTTTATTTTAAATTAAACAAAGCACATTAATCGTCATTCTTTAATCTGTAGAGCATAAACATTTCACCCAATTATTTGCGGCTTTAGATCCCTTATATGTCCTATTATGTGAGTGCAGAGTGTTCAGTAGACTCTGAGCTTCAAGGGTCAATGACTCTTCAGCCAAAATTTTCAAGGGTCAAATTCATATTTTGAAGAGTCAAGTCATGAAGTTATGTCAAGAAGTTGTTTTGCATGATTACCCACATCACAAAAGAGGGTCGAGATATTTTGATTTCTCTTTTATTTGAAAAGTATTAATGCATAATTATGGTTTTTGTACTTGCTGCAATAAAAATAAAGAAAACTTGTTGAAAGCATTTTCTTTCAACTGTAGGTCTTACTATTATTCAATATCATTATATGCTGCAATAAAAAATAAAGCAGACTCCTTGCACGCATTTTTTTTTTATTTATAAATAAAGTTAATGAATCAAGCAGAACAAAAAAACACATTTTTTCTCTCTTTTTGATAATTATTTACTTTTATTTTATTTAAATCTATTTGAGTTTTTAAATGGAATATTCAGTCATTTTGTGGCATTCATCAAATTACAAGTGACTTTTTTAATGAAAATATTTAATCATGTTATTACTGTTGATTCAAAACATTTTTCATGAATTTAAAAAATTCCCAAATGCGAACATATTTAGACATGATAAATCAAGTAACGGAAAATTTGAAGTACTGTTTGCATTTTTTATGAAAAAATTATTGCAATCATGTCCGGTGATCTTGCGCGGCCGGTGATCTTGCGCACTCCGCACTGGAAGTGTATTTTCTGTCGTTTGTTTACGCTATCGTAAGATATTTTCAAGCAAAATTTTTGATTTGGACTTACTCTGAACCAAAGCAAGGTAAGAAAGTTAAAATATTATCTGTTAAACATGTTTGTTTACATTATTTCGTCATCCTAATTATTTATTCATAAACACGCCCACTGACCTATTTTCCCATTATTCCTGTCTATTCAACCAGAGTTTACGTCCTGCACGAAAGAAAGATAAATATTACACATATTAAAACTTTTTTCCTCTACTAAAACGTTGTAAAATTCCGTTTTTTCCCCCGTTGAAATGATAGATGTGAAATAAAGTTGTATCCAGTTGCTATCGCCTGCACATGCGCAAGATCACGGACAATTGAATGTTGGAAGTAATCATGGTGGTGAGTGTTTCATTGTTGCACACATATAGTTCAATGAGTTATTTCCAAATAATATCTGTATCATTGTATGTCTTGAAAAATTTTGCAAATAGGAAAAATGATTATGGTTACTCGGTATTAATTTGATTCGTAGTAAATTTGCCGATAAGTGCTTAGGTGCGCAAGATTACCGGACAACATCGTAGTGTTTTAATGTTGTGGGGGAAGGGAAATAAGAAAGTAAATAAATTGATTAATTTCTTTGTGTCCTCGTTACTTTTCGAATCCAACATGTCTTTTCTCATTTATTTTACGTTTGCTCATTAGGGTCCCATTCATTTTCGTAATTTCCCAACCTGTTCTTAAATCTTACCGATTAAAGATTTCAGTTGTCTCACAATCATAGATTTCTTTCCAAGACTAATGGCTGAATTAGTAATTTACTAACTTGAAAGAATTTGTGCATGTTCACCAAGTTTGTCACATGGTGACAGGTGGAAGCTGTCATATAAATCGAGCATGCAATTGGCTGAAAATATAGAATCTGTCAATCAACTGCACGTGACTGTAACAGTCTGGTTCCCGACTTCCAGTGATAGTATGTATGTAAGTATTATGCAATAGGGGTAAACTGATCAGGCATGTTGGCAAAATAAAAAGCATGTTGCATACGTAGGTTGAGTGTTATTGGCTATTGATTCGTGTGGTGTTTGACATGCGACAATATCACTACACGTAACCGGAAATGCCCACGGGTCAAACTGATTCTTCAGACTTTATTTCTGTGGGTCAATTACAGGCATATTTTTATTTTCACAGGTCAAAACCCGAGAGCTCGGGACAAACAGAACAGAACAGAACAGAACATAGATTTTATTGACGTATACTTGTACAGTACATAGTCAAATAACATACATTATAATATACAGTTTTTAAGACACACACATACATTCAATACATTACAATTCAAATGCAGTTATGTAAATATAGTTTGTAAATTGAGAATGCAAAATTAACTTATGAAGTGTATTTAACTTATAAACAAAAGTAATATATTACTATTGAGGATGAACTGAATGCAATTCTTCCTAACGAACAATTAATGAGTTCCTATGGCAAAACGCTTCTTTTAGAAATCTTGAAAGATTGAACAATACATTTTTATTATTATTTTGTAAGAGATTTATAAATTTAAATACTTGATTCTTATATTTCTATAGCAGGGACAAATCATAACAAAATGGAATTCATCTTCTAGATCATTTTGAATTACAAAAGACGACAATACCTTTCATTTCTTGGTAAATCAATTGGTCATACCTACCAGTGTGTATTTTAATGAGTGACTGAAATTCGTAGCCATTGTAACATAAAATCTTAGATCAAATGGTAGTATATCTAATATTCTTCAATATGTATGTTAACTTTTAAAGACCTATACAAATTTAAAACTTGATTATTTTCTATGTCATTTAACCAATTTTGTTTAAAATTATCTATAAGAGTATTTTTAATAGACATAATTACTGATTTCATATCCTGGATCACACCCTGGAGTGTGAGCGTCAGACAATATGACACTAAGAAGAACATGCGCCCTGCATGATACTGTTGCGATAGATATCTGTGTCTACCCAGTTAGTCATTATGCAATAAACTTTCCTTTTATGTCAAATCAGTATAGTCGGTGTACGATTAATTAAGTGAAAATGGTTAACCCCAATCAACAAAAAACTTGCAAAGTCTTGAAAACTTAACAGGAGAAGCGATTTCTCCCTAAAATTTCAGACTAGCTTGATCCCTGAGAGAATATTTCTAATTAAATTATTAAAGTTTATGTGTCCTCTTATCTGACCAAGACAGACCATTCAGTCAGAATATTTGAATTTTGAAAATAAGAAAAAAAAAGTCAATACTACAGAAACATAGAGACCTAATAATACATTATTTATAGATCTCTGAATACTTTGAGTAGATCTAGAGGACCATGTTCCTGATGAAAACAATTTGTTACCATAAAAGCTACGAAAACGTGCATATTTTGATATGAATGCTGCTGAATAGGTCTTTACAAGAAAACAAGGTTAAAGATTTTTTACAGCAAGCAAAGCTTGCCCTTGGCAATGAATTATACATGTACCTTGTGATGAATGTAAATCTTAATAGTCCCTATACTGACTGTCTAACACTGTTCGCTTAATAACATGCTGACAATTTTAAAATTGAACTAAATATTCCAACTGATAACATAAACAAGAGTGTTCTCAGGAACATGTGTGTTACCTGCCATTGTTTTTTTTTGTTTTTTTTTGTCAAAATATTTTAAATATAGGAGGCATTCTCCCCTGCCTGGAATATATATTTTTCCCCCATTTTTTTTTCAGTTCCCCAACCCTCCTCCACGAATATTATAATCTCTACTGAGATCCGCTCAGGTTATTTTTTTCGTATTGGCCTCCGCTGGGAAGAGATCCAGCAGAGCGGATCTCAGAAGAGATTATGATTATGATAGTTTACATACGATATTTTGTGCATGGATTCACTGTTGCAGTGTCATTTTTTAATGTTATATTCTTAATAATACTGTTCAAACATGAACTATTATTGTTCTTATTATTCATTTATGCAATAAAACATCATTAAATTAAAGTAAAGTACAATAAAACACCTACATTATACATAGAAGATACATTCACCTCTCGTTCGCGCTCTTTTTTCCCAGCCGCCCTGGACCCCTTTCCCCCCAAATTGAAAAAAAAACTGCCTGCTGAAGCGTTTAGGAAAAAGGTGACGAACAGACGACGGAAAAGTGATTTCTATGTGTCACCTCTGCTAACAGTAGGGTGACAAAGAAAGTGAAAACAAAAACAAAACAAAAAAAACCGCTCAACTTACCTTGGGTATGGAATCCGCAATCGCAACGCTCGGTCATTTCTCGCGAAACAATAAGAGTGGTTGATGACCGAATATTTCCGATATAGTTGTAGCAACGGTTTATTTGTGGTATCCGTCTGTATGCAAATATGTGAGTCAGACGGACACAAGAATACCAAGTCAAATTAATCTAAGGGAGGTAAACTTAGTTTGAATGTCTTTATCAGACATGAATACGCACATTCATACGGGAGAAATAAAAATGCAAGTAGGACATTTTCAGCAAGAAAAAAATTTACGGGGCATTGTGTATACCCCGAAATTTTTGGATACCCCACAAAAAGGGTCTCATTAATTACATAGACCCCGTTGCCGACAGTTATCTTAGTTATATATATATATATATATATATATATATATATACGTGCAGACATCGGAAAAATTCATAAATACGTACGAACATCGGAACATATATAGATACTTGCGTGCATCGAAACAAAGATACCTATTTACGTACGTGCATACTTTTGACTATACAAA
>CM037777.1:33189603-33236047 GCA_021229015.1 Solen grandis | reverse complement strand
AAGAGCCATTTTTAATGGACCGATTTTCATCAAATGTTCACAGAATGTGTATATTAAGTTCTAATTGTGTATACCGGTGTCTGTTTTTCAAAATTCGAAAGTCCAAGGTTTTATAGCGAATTAAAGATTCGAACCAAGGTCGTACATTTTTAAATGCTTATAAAATCGGTCCTTTTTGAGATAGAACAGAGCTATTTGGTCAGTATATAGATCTCTGAGAGTCTTAAACTTTTGTGAAAAAAACGTCATATGACGTCACGTGACGTCATTTATTATTATTTTTATTCTTTCTTCTTCCTGACTAAACGCTTATTTTAATATGTGCAATAGTCCTAGGACGATGAAATGTTTATGGGTTATTAGGCACGTGAGGAAATTTTGTTTTCACCCCTACTGCATAATGTAGCCATATCTCAATAAATATCGATTTTTGTAAGTATATTTTATGAATAAGAATTATAGCTGAATAATTGACGTTTCCAAAAATATTTAGTTTATTAAAATTGGTTTACGCAATACAAAGTTATAAGCAAAAAAACTAAATGAAATGAAGCTAATTTTGCTGATAATATGCTGTTTTCTTGAGGTTTAACAGTCAATATCTCAGAAACGACTGAAGATAAGTTTATACATTAGGGGTATAAAATGTAGCATGTTTTAAGAGCTTTCTAACGGTTTATTGAAATTGGACTTCATATAAGAAAGTTACATGGAAAATAAGATATTTCATAATCATGCATCATAAAACTATGGAAAAGGTCACGCGCAGGGGTCACCAAGCTTAAATACTTGCGCAACGACTTAAAAAAATAAATATATATATATATATATATATATATATATATATATATATATATATATATATATATGTATCAAAATGCAATTGATGTGCTACATCTTGATTTTTTTTTTTTGTCGAATGTTGACTGTTTCCAAAATAAGCATTGAAGTTAATACATGTACCAACGGCACAAGACAAAAATCCGTATTTGCAACACTATGTAGTTAGCGAGCAGTTTGCAAACCTTGAAAAATTCACACGCAGCCCCACATTTTAGACCATCTAAAAACTGCATTGTTATGCTAACGATATTCATATTGCATCAGTTGTAGGCTGGGATGTTACCTTTCAAAATATCACCATAGTTCGAAATTCCAGGAATTAATGGCAAAACTACGGAAGCCCAAACACGCCAAAATCGCTAAATACGTTTAACTACGTTACAGGTGTCGAAAGGATATAGCACTATACAAATATTCAATACTTCTTCCTACTGAGGCTAAAATTAAACAAGGTTACAACTGAGCTGGAGTGATGAAATTCTATGTGTGATGAATGTTAGAAACTTACATTTGAACACAGTTTCATTTTTCTTTCATGTCATATGACATAGTAAATTTTTATGTAAACAACATTGCAAGATTGGCGGATTTTTTTAATTTTCACGAATTTTTCTTTTTGGGGCTTTTTTATAAAAAATAAAAAGGGATAAAAATTCAATTTGGAAAATTTATTATTTGTCATTTCATATATACTATATAAAGCAGATTGCAGAAAGCCCTAATCGTTAAACGAAGAATTATTATTGGACTTTCTCCCTACGGGCAAGTCATATTGGGTTTGTATTTTTTTATTATTCTTTTCTTCTTCTTCTTATTTTTCTTTTTTTCTTCCTCTTTATTTTTTTTAATTTCGGGGTGTTGCCTTTGACTAGAAAAATGAAAATTTTATGGCTAATTTCAAACCTTTGGGCTTTCGGATGCCATAAATTTTCATATTCATATGACGTCATATGACGTCAGATTTGACGTCGGGTGAAAAAGATTGTACCGGTCTACAGCCATTATTTCTGGACCGATTTTCATCTAAATTGCACCAGAATGTGTATGTTAGGCCCTAGTTGTTGCATCCCGGTGTCCGTTTTTTTCCAAATTCGAAAGGCAAATGTTTTTATGGCGAATCCAAGATTCGAACTAATGACGTCAATTTCAATAAAATCCTTCCAGAAAGAGAAGAAAGCTGATATTTGGACTGAATATTAATCTCTAGGGTTCGTGATATTCTGAAAAGATGAACACCAAATGACTTCACATGACGTCATAATGCATTAAAACTTTCGTTTTAAAAAACTTAACGGTTTTAAAGCCCTGTAGGCTTCATTTTTTGTAGATTTGCTTGAAATTTTGTCTGAAGATGCAATATTAGATTCTAGGGAGCCATGTCATTTCGTTTCTGGTAAATCCCAAATGCCCAACGTCATATATAAATTTAAATCGGGTTTTTCTTCGCCCTTAAATATCTCAAAAACGATAAATATTCTATCGAGACACTAGCGAATAATTTAAAGGCTTTAGAAAGACCTTTCAGATGATATTAAGTTTTTGATGATCGGGGTTAAATTTGGTTGAGTTATGGCGGAAAAATGAAAATTTGGTAACCCAGTGTTTAACAGTTTTATACCTTGAAAACCTTTGATTTTCAAAATATAATGATGAATATTATTTGTAGAGCAATGTTTGGCCGTTCTTTTCATGCCTAAAAATTAAATGATGGCCAAAGATTGATGGAGGAATGGGAAAAAACCGAAATTCGTGTATGTAGCTTTGGTGAATTTTTAGCTCACCAGAGCACGAAGTGCTCAGGGTGAGCTATTGGATCACCCTTCGTCCGCGTCGTCCGTCTCCGTCGTCCGTCGTCGTCGTCCGTCGTCCGTCGTCAACAATTTGCTTTAATAGACATCTCCTCTGAAACCGCTGGACAGAATTGATAAAACTTGGCATGTATGATCCTTGGGTGGGCCTCTACAAAAATTGCTCAAATAAAGTTGATCCATGAAGAACTCTGGTTGCCTGGCAACAAATAGAAAAAATAATTTAAAACTTTGAAAAACATCTCCTCTGAAACCGCTGGACAGAATTTGATTAAAAATTGGCATGTATGAACCTTGGGTGGGCCTCTACAAAAATTGCTCAATAAAGTTATCCATGAAGAACTCTGGTTGCCATGGCAACAAATAGAAAAAACTAATTGAAAACTTTGAAATCATCTCCTCTGAACCGCTGGACAGAATTTGATAAAACTTGGCATGTATGATCCGGGGTGGGCCTCTACAAAAATTGCTCAAATACAGTTGATCCATGAAGAACTCTGGTTGCCATGGCAACAAAAAAAAAATAATAAAAAATTTTGGGAAAACCCATCTCCTCTGAAAAAAATGGTCAGAATTTATTTTCCTTTGGCACAATGAATGTCTACCATAATTGCAAAATGAAAGTTGATCTCTGGTTTGTCTTTTGTTTTCCCTTAAAAAAAAAAAACATCTTGAAATGCGGGATTTAAATGGTGGCGTTTGGGGCCCCTTGGCCCTTTTGTTCATTTTTCGGGTGGTTTAAGAGCTTTTTATCTCAAAAAGTATTAAAAAATTTTCCCTAAACATAAAAAAAGTGAAATGTAGAAAATTTTTTCAGACAATTTTTTTTGGTCCCCTTAATTTTTGAAATTAAACCCAAAGTATAAGGAAGTTACATCAAAAATGGGAAATTTAAACTTTAGAATCTCAGCGTTTCTGCCGTGTTGTCAAAGTTTTTCGGCTAATATCTCAAAGTAAATTTAAAAATAAGTCCACCCCCTTAAGCAAGTGAGATGTAGAAAAATTTTAAGACGATTATTTTGGTACCTTTTTTTTTTAAAATTTTAAATTAAAGTATAAGGAAGTTACACCCCAAAAATACAAATAAAAACCCCAAAGGTAAGAATTTTGGGAAAAATATCCTACTTTCGCTTTAACTTTAAATTTGAAGATTCTCGGAAAATTTTAATTTTTACAGCTTGTATTAGTCATATAAATTGCAAAAAACTTTTTAAACTTATATCATATTGATTTTACAAGCTGAACAACGTCCCCTTTTCCGGTGGCCGAGTGGTTAGAGCGTCCGCCTCGGGAGGGGAAAGGTCGGGGGGTTCGACCCCCGACCCACAATAAAAAGTTTTAAAAAAATGGTACTGTTAAAACCCCCCCCTTGTTGGCGCTCAGCATATAAGGGTATTTGCGGGAAACGGGTTAGCGCGGTATCAGGATGATGTGACTGGGGTGGTATCATCCCACAGGTCTACGGCGTGTTTACTGCAGTGTGGTAGCCTATACCCGAATGAAGTAGGAAACGTGACTGGCGGGAATTATGTCGGGGGGACTTTTAAAACCCAAAAACAAACTGATTCATATATAGCGTGTTTACTCCCCCCGATCCCTACACACGAGGTGTGCACACAGGCGCAGGGTTGACGCCCTTTTGTAAACATTTTTTAAAAAGTTGCTTAAATAATCATGTTTATAGAAAAAACATTTACTTTGAATGAGGAGTTTCGGAAATATTTTTTGCAAAGGGACTCCTAAGGAAAGAAAAAAATTTCAAAATTTAAAAAAATAAAATACAAGTATAATTTTTAAAAGGGGTTTTAAAGTCCTTTGGAGACAATGTTTTTACTTGAGACAAATGTATGTTGTCCCCCCTGCACAGAATCACGTCGTAGAAAATTGGCATGGGTACCAACCCATCACATTATCCGGGGCAAACCCGGGGCCCTAGTCTTGGGAAATACCCTTTTTAAACTGAGCGCCAAAAAGGGGGGCTATACCCGTACCTTTTTTTTTCGATTTGGTAAAAACAAGAATTGAAATTTAAATTTATTTTAAATTTTTTTTAAAAAACTTACAGATCATTTTGTTATTCGTTTGATTTTTGGGTTTTTCCCCGGGGGATTCCTAGCCTTTAATCTTCCGTGACACCGACTTTTTTTAAAAAGATTATTTTTTGCATATTTCGTTTTTTTTTTCCTTAATTTGTTTCCAATTCAAAAAAATTTTTGTTTTATTTTCTTGGGGAAAATTTTTTTTTCAACTTTTTTTAATTTTAAAAAAAGATAAATAAATTTTAAAAAAAAAAAGCCACCCCCAAAAAAATTGATTAAATCTGAAAAAAAAAATGAGGGCCACGGTAAAAAAATGCGCGAAAAATTTTTTGTGTTACCCCCATATTTGGAAAACACGTGCAAGTGGGGTGAATACTTTTAAAAACACGCTGAGTTTCCTTATATGGCGCCTTTTTCTAATATAGCGTAGAACGTAGTTAAAAGGGCGGGGCAAAAATCTAAGTTAGCCCCGTTTTAAAAATTTAAATATAGGTTAGGGGTTTTTTTAGTAAGCATTAATGAAATTAAAACGGTGTGGCCCCCGGGCCCAAACCGCGCGACCGTTTTAAAAACGATTAAGGGTTTCAAAAAAACACTAACTTACTTAAATGTTTGGAAAATTTTGTTTTGAAATTTAACGGGAGTCGCACATTCCAAAAAATAGTATTTATTTTTTTTGACTCCCCCCTATCAACCTGTTCCCGGCGTTAATTACATCACGTGACATGTAAAATGTTATGTCAAAGGTCAATGCGTCGCTAAGCTGGTATATCTTTTAGATCTACGCTCCAAATGGCATTGAACCGGAAAAACCGATGTTGATCTCTTCGGGAAAAAAGTGGGGGATTGAAATTTGATAAAAGTTTTTTTTTAAAAAGGTTAAAATTTCTGAACCTATATAGTTGTGTTTTTGGGCCCTTATTTTTTTTTTCATTTAAGTAAAACCCCTTTTTTGTTAGTTTTTTTTTTTTTTTCTTCTCTTGAAAATTTTTTATATACCCTTTTTCAATTTGAAATTTTTTTAATGGGATTTTTTTTAAATTAATTGCTTTGTTTAGAATTAGGTTTTAAAATTTCCCATTTTTGTGTTTAAAATGTATACTTTTTTTTTTAAATCTTAATGTTGTATCATCATTTCTTAGGAAATTTTAAAACATGTTTTAAAATTTAAAATAAGGGGGAAAAGGGGAGAGTTCTTATGTTATTTTGGATTAATTTTGGGTTTTCTGGTGAGTAAATGTTTGTTCTCTATGGTTGCTGTGTTTATTTTTGCGATGTTCATGCGTTACATCAAAAAAACCCTGTAACACGTTACCATGCGTGATAGGACAAGACCACAATTTAAATTTACTTATGTTTATATAAGCATATAACACTGAAAATTTCTGTAAGGAAATTGCCATCCAAACTTCCCTTTAGATAGATCTTTAAAGAGAAAAATTCGTGCATTTTAAACATGGGGACCCGAAACTATTTGATTTTAAAAACCCAAAAAAATGGTATGAATTTAGTGCCCCGGTCGGCCTTTTGCACCAATTTTCTAAAAAATTCCCCTCTCATATGCTAAATATTAGATTGTTGTCCCAAAAAAAAGGGCCCTCCAAATTGGGCTTTTAGACTATTTAACTGGTTCTATAAAATTTTAATTTTATTGCATGTCTTTCGTAAAAAAAACTCCTTTAATTCGCATTAAATGGGTCACTTTTTTCTGTGTAGGCATCCATGCAAGTAATTGTGGTCTTAGCCCCATATTGGGAACCAAAAAGCTCCGTTCCCGACACAATCGACGCACATGCCAGTAAAGGGTGCTTAAGCAGGTTTTAAATTGACAGCTGATTTAGCGGAAAGTTTTTTAGTGACAAGTTGATGCCGATTAAATGAAAAAATGGAGAAAAAAAATAAAAAATGGAATGATTTCTTTGAACAAAATTAATTTCAAAACTAAGAGAGAATTTAACAGTTAAGAAGCCCCACTCGCTACGCTCTTTCTCGCTTTTAACTGTTAAATTCTCTCTTAAAACACTAACTATAACGTCTACGTCGTCTCCATGTATGTACAAGAATTATTTAAATTTTAAATCACGAGGCTACATGCGACAAATCTTTTGCATGGTGCTTTTACGGTTTTATACGGTTTTATTTCATGTGGGGAAAGTTTCCCAAAACTGGTTGCGGTAGTTAGGTGGTTCTATAAAGGGTCCTTGTGTATCGGGGTTTTTCCTCCCCTGTAATTAGTGGACTCTCTTTATGATTGAAATACTATCACGCGCGTTAAACCCGAAAACAACAACAACAAAAACAAAAAAATTTGTCAAATTATAAAAAAGCGTATCAAAATAAGATTTATTTTTTTTTGACATATGGCTTACTTCACAAAATTTAAGAAGAAGTCCATACGAAAAAAAAAGAGTAAAAGGGAGGAAATTAAATTTTTTCTTTCTAACGGTATTAATCCTTTCTTTCAAAATTTGCAGAAAGTCCTTTTCGTATCAACGAATGAAATCTAGTTTTTTTATAATCATCTTTAAATTTTTTTAACAAAGGTTTATTACCTAAAATCTTGGGCAAGTTCGATTAGGTGATATTAATTTTTTGGCGGGGTTTGCCCCTTTTAATATGAAAAAAAGCTGATTTAATTGTCATTGTCACTTTGCACTCTAGCATTTATTTTTTAAGCAAACATCTTCAAAAAAATTTTTGACAATGTTTATTACCATCATCTCACGACCAACTTCGATTATGGCTGAATTAACTTCTTGGGCAGGGTTAGCCCCTTTTATATTAAAAAATGACAATTTTCAGTTTTTTGCCTTCTTCTTCATTTTTTAAACAATCATCTTCAAAATTTTTGACAAAGTTTTTTACATAAAAACTCGGGCAATTTCGATTATGGCTGTATCGGCCCATAAGGTTTTTGAGTAGCTCCTTTAAATATTAAAAAAAACAATTTTTGTTTTTTTGCACTTACATTTCTTTTTATACAATTTATTAGCCATTTTTTTGGGCAAATTCGATTTGGCTGATATCTGTCAATTTGGTCAGGAGTTATGCCCCTTTTGATACATAAAAATGTCATTTTCCTTTATTTCACTCTAGAATATTATTTCTGAAGTAATCTCTTCAATCTTTGAAAATGTTTATAGCCGTTTTTTCTGCCCAAATTCGATAAGGCTGACATCTGCCAATTGGTCAGGAGTTATGCCCCCTTTTGGGTTTAAATTTTTGTTTTTAAACCATATTTTTCCAGTAATTTACTTCAAATTTCGACAACAGGCTCTCTTTAGTTCGTGGGAAATTTTATAAATAATTGATGGATTATGTCTTCAGTACAACTATGCTATAATTTAGAAACTTGTACAGGCAATGAAAGCAGTTTTTCTCAGGTAGAGTCTTTAGGGCCACCTTGGGCCCCTCTTGTTGAAAATATCATAAAGAAAAAATATTTTTTACATGATGCAATGCGGTTCTAATGCTATGCAGATCTTAATGTTCAATCTATTAATTTTTAAAGTTATTTGTCGAATGGTAGTAGTTGAATGAATATTTTTTTGCCGATTTTTGCCTTTTTGGGGCGAGGAATAACTTTATATATCGCAAAAATAGATAGGTTTAAAATAAGGTAGTTCATGTTTGAATTCAGAAGACCTTTCTAACGTTACCTGGGTTTTTTAAATCGGACATATTATAAGGAAAGTTGCATGAAAGTAAGAATTTCTGGATAAAAAAGACAACTTTTTTTCCTTGTGCTTCTGCAGTTGATCCTACAATTTATTCTAAATTTTATTTCTGCTACATTAAAGGTAAAACTGTGAAACAGTAATTTATTTTAATGCTCTGTGTCCCCTTCAATTGAACAAGAAACTTCAATGAAGATATGAGAAATGAATATTTCGTAGAAAAGGAATCTTGTATACCTTTTTAGCATGTTAAGAGGACTAGTGATACTCCATTCCCTTGCAGAACACGAAGATTGAGTATTATTGTAGTTATCTTAAAGATGGTTCTGAAAAAAATTAGCATTATGAAATTATAACTGGAAACAAGGCCACATATTCCCTTTTCAATGCAATGATTTAAAATTTAAATTATGTTATATGACATCACATACTTCTCTGCTATTTATTTAAGTTTTCACTCTACAGCTGTCAATTTGGGACGGATTTTCTTCAATTTTTGAAGATGGTGTATTTCAGAAAAGTAAATAAGTATGATCAGGTTTGACATGGTTTACAGTGCAGAAAGCCCTTTCTTTTGTCCAGAACAAAAGAAGTCTAGTTATTATTATTATTATTTTTTATTTTTCCTCTTTTTGAGGTTCAAATTAAAATAGGTTGACAATAAGCCAGCAGCTTTGAAATTTTAACAGTGATCAGAGTGACTTTGGCCCTTTTGAATGCACCAATATTCATCTTCATATGATGTCATGTGACGTCACAGTTGAAAAATGCTACCAAATTTGGTTCGCGCTCTGCAGCCGTCAGTATTAGTCCAGACGGCCTAATATTTTCACAGAAAGTGTAAATTAGGATGTAGATGTGCATACTTACTGAACTTTTCAAAATTCAAAAGTTCGAGATTTTATGTCAAATCGATATTCGAACTTTGGTCATAAAAACATAATTTCGTATTACAAAGGCTCCTGATGAGCTAGAAACATGACAATTGGACAGCATATGTGTCTTGGGATCTTCTTTGTCTTCCATGAGAACTGACGTCGTATGACGTCATTTAACGTCAGAACGTAATAAGCTATTTTGCATTTAAAATAATCGTTTTTTAGGCCCTGCAGGCTTTATTTTTTTAGCGATTTACATGTAACCTTCATTTAATGTGCAACTTAGTGTCTCGTTGAACATGGTGACATCCGTTTCCGGAAAATCACAAAGGTCCCCCCCTATAATTGAACAAGAAACTTCAATGAAGATATTAAAAAATGAAAATTTCGTAGAAAAGGAATCGTGAATACCTTTTTAGCATGTTAAGAGCACTAGTGATACTTCATTCCCTTGCAGAACACGAAGATTGAGTATTATTGTAGTTATCTTAAAGATGGTTCTGGAAAAATTAGCATTATGAAATTATAACTGAAAACAAAGCTACATACAGTAGAACATCGCCAAACCGAACATCGTTAAACCGAATTCCTCGCCATTTCGAAGTTTATTTTCGATCCCGATTTCTTCCTTTCTTATTTTAACTAAAAATAAAATGTTTAATCCGAATTTCTCTATTTCGATTTTTTCGCTATTTCGAAGTAAAATTCCGGTCCCGAGGTCGCAATTAATGTACATTTTTCAATTTTTATTTCGAAGTCAAATTTCATAAATTTTCGTGAACTAATTATCGTCCTTATTATCATTCGTATCCGGGTCAGTTACCCAGATTATTTTGCGGAGGCACCTGGAGTGATGGCTCGAGCAATTTTTTCACACCTTTTTTCGAGACTGGGTTAGGCAACGTGTTTCCCACCGGAAATGTTGATTATTGCTAATCGATGTCTGACAGGTTGCATAATAGGCACGTGCCAGAAGATAAACCCAGATGTCAGATCTTTAGTACATTCCATATCATAGCTTTCGTCACCGGCATGCGACGCTACCTGAAGCAGCAGAGCGACGGTAAAATATTGTATCATTGTTTGACATGGTAGAATGGTTATGTTCATCAGAAGCATCTAAGTAGATCATGATATATTTTCATTACTTTTCATAGCTTGCAAACAGTATATACGTAAACCTAATAGGTGGTTTTCACGGCATAACGATTTCCACAATATTCACGGTCATGAAAACGCAGACATGCACGCTCACAAACTGAACTTTCAATCGGATTTTTAATCCGAATAATCGTTATTTCGAAGTTTTCAGCTTGGTCCCAAGGACTTCGATTTAACGAAGTTCTACTGTATTCCCTTTTGAATGCAATGACTTTAAATTTGAATTATGTTATATGACATCACAGATTTCCTCTGCTATTTATTTATGTTTGCACTCTACAGCTGTCATTCGGGACGGATTTTCTTCAATTTTTGAAGATGGTGTATGTCAGAAAAAAAGTAAATTAGTATGATCAGGTTTGACATGGTTTGCAGTGCAGAAAGCCCTTTCTTTTGTTCAGAACAAAAGGAGTCTAGTTCTTATTCTTCTTTTATTTTCTTTTTTTCTTCCTCTTGTATTTGTGTTAATTTCGATGTGTTGCCATTGGCCCAGAACAATGAAATTTTATGGCATATATTTCAAACCATGTGCTTTCGAAGGCAATGAATTTCATATTCATATGACGTCATATTACGTCAGATTTGACGTCAGGTTGAAAAAGTTTGTACGCGGTCTACAGCCTTTATTTCTGGACCGATTTTCACAAAATGTGTCTGTTACGCTCTACTTCTGCATCCCGGTGTCCAATTTTCAAAATTCGAAAAGGTAATGGTTCTTTGGCGAATCCAAGATTCGAACCATTGACGTCAAATTTCAAAATGCGTATAAAATCGCTTGCAGATGGGATAGAAAGCTGGTATTTAGACAGAATATAAGTCTCTACGTCTTCTTCATATTCTGAGAAGATAAACTTCATATGACGTCATATGACGTCATGAGGTGAAAAGAAATGTATAATTTTTACGTGTTAAATTATTCATGTCACAAACTTGCGAGCACAATGAAAATTTAATATCGTATGTTTTACATTTAACATTTTGCGTTTCAGTGATTTTCATTTGCTTATGACGTGTTTTGACGTTAAACTTGACGTCGTCTTAATATGTTTGTACGCGATCTACAGCCATTATTTCTGGACCGATTTTCATCAAAACTTTACAGAATGTGTATGTTGCGCTCTAGTTGTGCATCTCGGTGTCCGTTTGTCCAAATTCGCAAAGGCAAAGACTTCATGGCAAATCCAAGATTCGAACCATTGACGTCAAATTTCAAATGAGTATAAAATCGCTTCCTGGTGAGCTAGAAAACTGATATTTGCACAGATTATAAGTCTCCAAGTGTCTTTTACATTTTGATGAACGTCATTTGACGTCATATGACGTCTTAAGACCAAAAAGAATTTCTTAGATCAATGCCTAAATTTATATTTGTTGTAAAGTTTCCAGGACCATGGAAATGCAATAGCATATGCGTCATACCATTTGCTTTGGAATGCCTTGAATTTCATATTCATGTGACGTTATATTACGCCAGATTTGACGTCAGGCCAGAAAGATTTTACGCGGTCTACGGCAATTATTTTTTGCCCGATTTTCATCAATATTTCACAGAATGTACATGTTACGCTTTAGTTGTGCATTCCGGTGTTCGTTTGTCCAATTCATAACATCGCTTCCAGATGTATTATAAAGCTGATATTTGAACTGAAAATTAATCTTAATGACTTCTTTTTATTCTGTGAGGCAGACATCATATGACGTCATAAGGTAAAAAAGAATTTCTAATATCTACGCTTTTTATTTCTATATGTTGCAAAAGTCCTAGGGGCATGAAATATGAATGGCGTTTTTTTCAGATACTGAATATTTCATTTCATTGATTGTCTTATGCCTATAGCGTCATATGACGTCAAACATGACGATTGTCTATGAAAGATTTTTCGTGGTCTAAAGACATTATTTCGGACCGTTTTTTTATTCAATTTTCACAGAATGTGTAAGTTTTGTTATGATTGTGCAGCCAGGTATCCGTCTATCCCTATTCTTAAAGGCAAAGGTTATATGGTAAAGCCAATATTCGAACCATTGACGTTAAATTTCAAATACGCATAACATCGCTTCCAGATGAGTTAGGAAGCTGAAATTTTGACTAAATATAAGTCTTTACGTATGTTTTACCTTATAAGAAGATGAGCGTCATATGACGTCATGTGTCGTTACAAGTCCTAAACACTTTTTATTTTTACTGAAATTAAACGGTTTTACGACCTACAGTTCTGATTTCTTTTTTTTTTTAATTTGCATGACATTTTTTCCTGAAGTTGCAGCATTAGATGCTATGGCAAAATGCTACTTCCGTTCCAAAGAAAGCAACGGTCAAGGTCATCTTTCAATTATCGATATTTTTCTTTGGCCTTAAATGTCTCTAAAACAATAAATATTCTATATATACACTATGCATATAATTTGAAGTGCTTTGAAAGACCTTTCAGCTTTCAATGATCGGGTTTGAATCAGTTGAATTATGGCTGAAATATGACAATTCAGTTAGCATCAATGCGTTTAACAGTTTTTACCTAAATCATTTTGATTTTCGGAAATATGAATAATATTTGTAGAGCAATGTTGGGTCGTTCTTTTGATGCTTTAAGTTTAACGATTGACCCAAAAATCATGGAGTTATGCAAATAACAAAATTCGTTTATGCTATTTAATGATAGACCCAAATATATTGCAATCAAATTGAATGGATTTTAAAGACATTTCTTTTTGTAACTAGATTACTGAAATAAGTCAACTTGTAAGAAAGTGGTGCCAAAATAAGAATTGATGTTTAGTTAATTTTGCGATGCAATATAAAGCTCTTACGTTTGACAAATTTAGCAGAAAGTCCTATCATTCGTATCAACGAATGAAATCTAGTTATTCTTTTTTTTCTTCTTTTCTACGCCTTAATTTCTATATGTTGCAAGGGTCCCAGGACCATGAAAATTTAACGGCGTATGCTTCATATGCTGAAATTTCGATTTCAATGATTTTCATATGCCTAAGACCTCATATGACGTCAAACTTCACGTTGTCTACAAACGTTTGTACGCCTTCTACAGCCATTATTTAATTTCACAGAATGTGTATGTTACGTTCCAGTTGTGCATCCCAGTATCTGTTTTTCCAAATTCGAAAAGGCAACGGTTTTATGGTGAATCCAAAATTTGAACCTTAGACGTCAAATTTCAAATGCCTAAAAAATCGCTTCCAGATGAGATAAGGAGCTGATCTTTTGACAGAATATAAACCTCCAAGAGTTTTTTATTCTGTGAAGATGTACGTCATTTGAAGTCATATGAAGTCATAAGTGCAAAAGCCGAGCACCTTGAAAATTTTATAGTTTATGCTACACATTTAACGTTTTGCACCTATATGATTTTTATTTGCATATGACGTGTTTTGAGGTCAAACTTGATGTCGTCTAAAAATGGTTGTACGCGGTCTACAGCCGTTATTTCCGGACCGAGGTTCATCAAAATTTCACAGAATGTGTATGTTACGCTCTAGTTGTGTATCCCGGTGTCCATTTTTCCAAATATAAAAAGGCAAAGGTTTTATGGCGGATCCAAGATTCGAACCATTGACGTCATATTTCAAATACGTATAAAATCAGTTCCAAATGAGCTTGAAAGCTGATATTTAGAGAGATTATAAGTCTCCAAGTGTGTTCTACAATCTGTGAAGATGAACGTCATTTGACGTCCTATGACGTCATAAAGTAAAAAGTATTTCCTGATATCTACACGTTACATGTGTTACCCAGGTATTATTTGATTCATTAACAGAAATTCATGTTTCATGTGATATTGTGCATTGATGTTTATGTTGTGCATGTCACTTGTCATGTTTTGCCAATTAATTTTGCCAGTGGATGGAAGGAACATTCTCTAAACGGACCAAAAGTACTGTAATATTTCTTTCTTTCTTTTGAATTTATCTTATTTTTTTTGTTATATTTTGTGTGAAATACTTATTCAAATTTAATATACATACTTAGGTTCATTATTTGTGTCATTGTCGTTTGTTTGTGTTTTTGGAAATCCCATTTTTGGCTATTTTTAGGTGTTTTACAGTGGCGAAACCTATGTCGTCCTTCACCTTTGGGTAGGGGAAACAACTACTTTTTACTGTTGTACTCGTTAATTTTTCTGTCATTCTCATAATTTATGGTCTCCCTGCAGGTCTGTCTATTTTTTTTCTTTGCTCAGATTTCATATTATTTTGTATTATTTGTTTAGTAATGTGTATGTGACCCATTGTTGTATTTATTGTCAGTTTGTAAACCAGGCGGTTTTTTTTTAGTTAGGTTTAACATAGATTTTTTCTTTACTCATTTTGAAATTAGAGTTGAACTTTTTTTTATCTTTAGTTGTTTAATTTGGAGTCTTTTCTACACTCTTTTTTTGATCCTGTTTTCTTTTCTTTTGTCTGATATGTGTATGTGATTGCATAGTGTTTGTAGAGGAATGAGAGTGAATTTGTTGGAGGATATATATGTACGAGCTATGATTTTGTGTATTTTGTAAACTGTGATTCTGTCAGTCTTTTTATAATTGTGAATATGATTGTACAGTAATCTGTTTTGTATTTTCAGCATTGATATTTCAAACTCTTTATTCATTATTACTGAATCAAAACCGGTACATTCGACACTTTTGTCGAAGCTTGCTGACAAAAATTAAGTAGGTCGACACCGAAGGGACGCGGCATGACACGCCTTTTCCATAATGACCAGCACAATGATGAGTCAAGGGTATTCAATGTAACTCCCTGCATTCCAAAATCGCTTTTTCAGGTGATGATCCTGTTCCTAAAGGTGAATGTTCATATGCTGAATGGCGTTATGAAGTCAAATGTTGTTTAAGTAACCCTGATCAAACTGAACACAGTGTTTTACAGGCTATTCACAGGTCCACTCGTGGTACTGCTAGGAAGTTGATAATTCCTCTAGGTGACAGAGCTGAGACGGATGACGTCTTGCAAAAGCTTGATGCCATGTTTGGTGACGTTTCAACCCATGGAATGATCATGCAAGAATTCTTTAATGCCAAGCAGTCTAATGGTGAGTCAGTAACCACTTATGTTTGCAGGCTTGAAAGTTTGTTACAAACTGCCATTGATAAGAATCATATTACCCCAGAGTCTAAAAATGATCTGTTGAGACACAAATTTTGGACATCACTGTCAAATGATAAATTGAAGTCCTAGACACGCTACAAATATGACACCATTTCAGATTTTAATGCTCCTTTGCGAGAAATTCGATAAGGAAATCTCCTTAAATACGTTGGTTAGTTCTATCTGAAAAAGGTTCATGCTACACCAGTTGGTGCACAAATGAGTCTAGAAGATAGACTTGAAAAGATGGAAAAATCCCTTAAGACAGAGATATCTCATGTTGAATCTCGTTTTGAAGCAAAGTATGAGAGTAAGTTGGATAAAATATTGAGACGGTTAGATTCAGCTACACCACAGACCGGCCAGTATTACTCAGCTTATCCTCGCAGTGTTGGTAAGCCAAACCATTCATATTATAATGGTACTAGGGGTAGTTGGCAGGGTAATACTAGAGGAATGCAGTCTGGTCGAGGTCGTGGTTCTTCCTCTTTTAGGCCTACCTATACTCAGCCAAAAGAGTAACCGCCTGAGTAGAGGGCCAGACTGAGGCTGGTGACATTGATGGTCCATCCAAAGATTTACTCTCTAGATTGGTTGGGGAATCGAACCAAGCTACTGTCCTTTTAAATGGTAAAGAGTTTGTCTGTCTTATAGATACTGGGTCAATGATAACTGTTGTAAATGAAAGCTCTGTGAAGACTTTACCGGAAATACCTACCATTTTGCCTTTACAAAATTTAGGCCTTGATATTTCATTAGCAGATGGTGCAAAACTTCAGTATCTTGGTTATATCGAGTATACTATGTCAGTCCAATTTTCAGATTTTAAGGGTTGACGTTCCAGTTTAGGTGACTCCTGATAATGAGTTTTCACAGTCATGTCCTATTATTGAAGGAACTAATGTTATTAGGCTTTTCAGGGATCACTCAGAATCCTTTCATTTGCCAGCTGAATGGGAAACTGCTGTCAACGGTTTGACATGTCAGTCTTTTTATGCTAGGTTGTATGGCAAAAAGTCTTTCAAACTAGCTCCTAATCAGACATCAACTCTGACATGTGTTGTCAGGAATGTTGACCATAGCATCTCACAGGTGGTTACAGTAAATCCTGATATTGGGAATTCTGGATATTTGGTCTGCCCACGGCTTGTTAAACTGAAGCAATCTGGATCTTTTGCCAGAATTGCTGTAAGGGTCTGCAATATGACTGCAAAGCCTATAACAATTTGGCCAAAGTCAACTGTTTGCCAGCTCACCCAGGTTGATGTTGTGGACAGTTTAGCTTTTGAATTGCCTACATGCAAGAATGAAGATACTGCGTGCGATGACTTGGGTGTTTATATCAATAAGGACAACCTCACTCCTGAGCAGGTCCTTAGGGTTCACCAGGTTTTAGGCAACTGGAAACATGTGTTTTCCACTGGATTTACAGATATTGGTTGTACTGATATTCTTCAACACAAGATTTTGTTAGAGGATGACAGGCCTTTTAAACAACCATACAGAAAGATACCACCTGCTATGTATGAAGAGGTCCGCCAGCACATCAAACAAATGATTGATGCTGGTGTGATTAGAGAGTCAGATAGTCCTTTCTCCAGTAATGTTGAGCTTGTCAGAAAGAAAGACGGAAGTCTTCGTTTCTGAATTGACTGGAGACTCTTGAACTCCCGAACTAGGAAGGATGCATATATGCTACCTCGCTTCGAGGACATTGTTGACTCTCTAGTTGGCTCAACCATGTTCTCTAAGCTTGACCTTAGATCAGGGTATTGGAATGTAAAAATGGAAGAGAGCAGCATTCCTTACACGGCGTTCTCAGTTGGAAACTGTGGTTTCTATGAGTGGACACTATTGGGCTTTGGACTGACAAATGCCTGTGCTACGTTCCAGCGACTAGCTGAACGTACTATGGGAGAGCTCTACTTACGAGAGTGTTTCGTCTTTATTGACGATATCCTGATATTTTCAAAAAAACTTTGAAGAACATGTCAGACGTTTGGAAGCTGTATTTTCCAAACTAGCTGAACATAGTCTCAAGCTGAAACCTCCGAAATGTGAGCTGTTCTTCTTCTGTTTCATACTAAGGACATACTATTTCAGCTTCTGGTATACATACAGATCCTGAAAAGACCTCTGCTATTAAGAAGTGGCCAGTTCCTAAAAATGTAAAGGAACTGCGGCAATTCCTGGGCTTTGCTGGCTATTACCGCCGCTTTTTTGAGAATTATGCTTCTTTAGCTAATCCTCTTAATGCCTTGCTTCAGGGACACTGTCTTAATGGTCAGAGAGGCTCTAGGAAAAAGAGAAAGAACAGCCCTGTCAAGTGGTCGTGGGGTGAGGAGCAGCAAGCTGCTTTTCATACCCTCATTGAGAAGCTTTCAACTGCCCCAGTTTTAGCTTTTGCTGATTACACAAAACCCTTCATCCTACACACTGACAGCTCAAGCACAGGTCTTGGTGCAGTCCTATACCAGAAGGATGATGCTGGTACAGAGAGGGTAAGCGCATATGCTAGTCGAAGTTTGAAACCCAGTTAAAAGAGATATCCTGCTCACAAGCTGGAGTTTCTTGCACTCAAGTGGGCCATTACTGAAAAATTCAATGACTACCTCTGGGGTAACACTTTTGAGGTAGTTACTACGACAACCACTGACTTACGTGCTTACTAGTGCCAAGTTGGATGCAACTAGCCATCGTTGGGTCGCAGCTTGGCTAATTTCAACTTTTCCATCCAGTATAGGGCTGGCAGGTTGAATGCAGATGCTGATGGGCTCTCACGCATTCATGTTGTGTTTCCAGAAGCAGTACAAGCGGTCTGCACAGCCGTAACTACTAGCACACCTTTAGCCATGTGTGTGTCTGCTGGTTGTTTGCCTACTTCGGCCGAGGAGGTTGAGAACCGGTTTGAGAGTTTCCAGAAGGTGGACTGGAAAGTTGAACAGGCACAAGACAAGGTTTTGTCCAGGGTCTTAAGCCTTCTTCATAGTGGTCTCCGCCCCAGGGAGGAGGCACTCAGGCGTGAGTCTTGGCAAGTACAGCGATTTCTAAGGGAATGGAACTGTCTCGACATTGAAGACAGTTGGTTTGCCAATTTCATACAGAAAACTGGCCTTAAAGGGCATACATGAGGAATGGGGCATCCCGGCAAAGAGAAAACTTTGTGGCTTGCAAGGCAGCGATTCTACAGGCCTGGACTAGAGAAAGAGGTCTATGCCAAAGTTGAATCTTGTGAGCGCTGCATTTGTCGGAAAGCTCCCCTCAGACGCAGAATTGGTCAATATAAAGACACCTCGGCCTATGGAGCTGGTTTGTACAGACTTTCTCACTTTAGAAATGTCGAAGGGGGGATATGAAAACATCCTGGTGATTACAGATAGCTTAACCAGGTATGCCCAAGCTGTCCCCTGCAGAAATCAGACTGCACAAACCACTTGCTAGGGCACTTTATGACCATTTCTTTAGGTACTATTCCTTCCCAGAAAAATTGCACAGTGACCAGGGCAGAAACTTTGAAAGTAGGGTTAACTCAGAGCTTTGCAAAATAGCCGGCATTGCAAAGACTCGAACCACACCCTACCATGCCCAGTCAACCCCTCTGAACGTTTCAACCAGACGCTCTTGAAGATGCTTGGCACGTTAGGGGCTGAAAAGAAGCTGGATTGGAAATCCTATATTGCACCCCTTGTCCAGGCATATAACGCTACAAGGAGCGATGCTGTGGGATTTTCTCCTCATTATCTGATAGTTGGCTGGCACCCCAGGGTTGCAGTGGACGCATACTTGGGTACCAGTTCTAGACTTCGTCGCCAGGATCGCCAGTCTTATGCTGAAAAGCTTAAGGGTAGATTACAGTATGCTTACAAGTTGTCTGCTGCTGAGTCTGCAAAGCAGCTAGCAAAGGGGAAGCAGTATTATGATAAGCATGCCAAGGCGTCCAAGTTGGAAGTAGGTGATCGTGGTTTAGTGCTCTCGGTTGGGCACAAAGGTAAATACAAGTTAGCAGACAGGTGGGAAGAGCACCGTTATCTCATTGTGTCAATACCCAATCCGGACATTCCAGTGTTTGATGTTAAAAGGGAGAATGAACAGGGTAAGGTTCGAACCTTACATCGTAACATGCTGTTACAGTTCAATGCCCTACCTCCAGAACCAGTACCTGTTGTGACTCCTAAACCAGTCAAACGACAAAGCAGGCAAGTGGAACAATAAGGGATGGAATCAGACTCAGATACTGATTCCAGTTGTAGTTCCAGTCCTGGGGTTTATATAATTCCCCAGACCCAGAGGAGGTCGCGTAACCTCAACCAAGACAGTAGTTCTAACTGTACACAAACAACTAGTGACGCTGTCCGTAGTAGACAGTCAGATTCTCCTGTAATAAAACAGGCATCACAGGCTTCTGAGCATGGGACGCTACCTGCTCATGAGTCATTACCTGCTTCTGACACTCTGTCTATCCCTGAGCGTTGTATTCCACCTCCTGACCCTGACACCCCAGAACCTGAGGTCCAAGAGTCTCTCATACGCCGCTCGACTAGGATCAGAAAGCCTCCTGATAGGTTAGGCCAGTGGGTTTTCAAGCTCACAACCACCCAAAAGCCAGTTCATGAGAATACCATTACAGAGTATTTTGTTTGATTTTGTCTAACTTACCTCTTCTATTTGTTCTGCATCAATTTCAGATGACATTAATTCCCAGCTCAAAGCTGATGCATGTAATTTATTTGTGAAATCCAGATGTTATATTTTATTTTTCAGCTTAAGCTTCTATTTAAATTTCCAAAGACAAACAGGGAATAGTTATCTTGTGAATGATATTTGATATTTATTATGATGCAAATACATGTGTGATTGTATTTTTGTCCAGTATTGTTTACTTCCTGGAAGCTAAGAAAGTACTTCCTGGTTGTTTGTTTTACTTGCAGGACAGTGATCAAGGTGATATTGACCCATTTGGTCAAAGGATAAGAATGCTTGTGAACACACAGACCATTGCTGTTCTTTGATTGCTACCTCTCTGTTTTAGTTTAGTTACTTTGTATTGGTAGCTGGACCTGAAAAGTAATGTTGTCTGCTAGTAAAAATAATTGCAGATTTCTTCTTAGGATTTTTTTTATATGTAATTTTCTTGTTTCAGACAACGATATATTATCTGCATTAAATTTACTAGAAAATGTGTATATATTTTTAATTAGTAAGTTTTATAGAATACCAGGAGTCATTTTTTATTCTGCGGAGGGAGTATGTTACCCAGGTATTATTTGATGTCATTAACAGAAATTCATGTTTCATGTGATATTGTGCATTGTTGTTTACTTGTCATGTTTTGTGTATTTAGTACATGTCAGTAGTGAGTGTGTTTTTGGGTAAGTCAGTCATGGTATCGTTTCTTTTTTTTCTCTGCTCTACTCATTTTCTCATTCTGGGTTTTGTCCTCGGACAGTAAAGATAACAGGAGGATATATATATTGAATCTTTTTAACAGCCTTTATTGTTTGCCACCGCCCGGTGAGTTATTTGTTTTATTCAAATACATTCAAGAACCTGCAACCGGACTCCTTATTTATGTAACCCCGGTAACACATGTTTTAAAGTGTCAAGGACCATGGAAATTAATGGCATATACTTTAAACCATGTGCTTTTGACTGCAATGTATTTCATATTCATTTGACGTCATATAACGACAGATTTGACTTCAGGACAAAAAGGTTTCACGCGAACTATAGCCTTTATTTTTGGACCGATATTCATCAAATTATATAGATTGTATATGTAACACTGTAGTTCTTTACATTCTATGAAGATGAACGTCATTTGACGTCATATGACGTCATACGGTCAAAAATAATTTCTGATATATACGCGTTAATTAAAATATGTTGTTAACTTCCCAGGACCATGGAAGTCTAATGGTATATACATCAATCCATGCGCTTTACAATGCAATGTAATTCATATTAATGTGACGTTATATCACGTCAGATTTGACGTCAGGACAAAAAGGTTTTACGCGGTGTACAGCCATTATTTTTGGACCGATTTTCATAAAAATTTCACAGAATGTATATGTAACGCACTAGTTTTGTATCCCGGGCCCCGTTTTACAAACTCGAAAAGGCAATGGTTCTATGGCGAATCCAAGTTTCGAACCATTGACGTCAAATTTCAAATAAAGTCGACTCTTGAAAGTTAGAATCAGGATTTTTGGAACACCACATGTTTTTCGAACACGTTTCTTGGTCCCGGCAGAATTCCTATATAAATTCATATGTTCGGGTACTGATAATCAGAACCGTGATAATTGGAACTTTCGAACAAGATCTGAGGTCCCAGTACAGTTAAATCAACGTAATTTATACCTGTTAATTCGAATTCCTAATCGCACCCCGAATTAACACCTCCGACGAATGTGTGAATAGTAAACAAAGACATATGTGTAAGTGTGTTTGTTGCGACGCGTGTTAATTGATTGACAACTGGCTCATCTTAGTTCCGCGTTCTAAATGTACTGTATTTCTACATTATAATTTTTGTTGTCTTAACTGTCTCGTGAAATAAATTAATGAATCAAGATTTTATGGGTTTTTTTATTAATGCCTGTTAAGGCACAACCCTTCCCTGTCGTTCTAGTAGTTCCGCATTTTACCCATTATAGAGACGATAACAATATTGATTCATTATGTGTTCGTCATTGGTGTATCCTATCCCACGCAATCGGCATGCATATTGTGTATACACAAGACGTACATGGAACATACAGATACATAATTTAAACACGTAAAATTTCATTTTTTATTTTCATTTTTTTAGCAATATAATTGCAGATATATTTCACAAGTACATGTTAGTACGTGTGGCCAGTTTGTTTTTAAATGCATATACAAACGAAATTGCCAACAAACCGGCGATAAATGTTATGGTGCATGTCAAACATTCTTGTTTCTGTTTACTTTGGAAAATTCGCACTACCGCACTAACAATTTTTTGGTCCCCGAGGGTGTTCGAACTTTCGAGAGCCGACTGTACATATAAAATAGCTTCCAGATGATTTAGAAAGTTGATATTTGGACTGAATATTAGTCTTTAAGACTTATTTATATTCTGTAAGGATTTTACGTCATTTGACGTCATAAGGTCAAAAAGAATGTTAATATATATACGCGTTAATTTCCATATGTTGCAAAGTTGCAAGGAGCATGAAAAAATTACTTGATATATTTAAGATACTTAATATTTCATTTCATTGATTTTTTTATGCCTATGACGTCATATGAAATCAAACTTGACGTTGTCTACACAAGATTGTACTCGGTCTACAGCCATTATTACAGGATGGAATTCGAATTGAAAGCATTTTAAATAAATTTGACTTGTAACATAAATTATAAAAATAGTCCAAGTTAAATAAATCGATATAAAAAAAATGATTTTCAGTTACTTTTGCCATATCCTCCAAGTTAAATGGTTTATTTGTCGAAGTTTATTTAAGTTATGGCCATACAAAAGCAAGTAAAAGGCTGGAATTTCATATCCTTTTACTTTTTTTGCTTTTAAGTGTATGAAAAATGTAGCAGAAAGTCCTATCATTCATATCAGCGAATGAAATCTAGTTATTCTTATTATTGGGTTTGTCCTATTGGGTTTGTACTGTTTTTTTATTAGGACTTTCTGCCCTTTCGGCATGCAGAAAGACCTATTGTTTTTGTACTGTTTTTTATTACGGCTTTCCGCAAACCTGCGGATTTTTTTTTTTTTTTGCTCCCAGTAGAGTTTTTTTATTTTTATTCTTCGTATTATTATTTTTTTCTTCCTAACTAAACGCTTATTTTTCTATGTTGCAATACTCCTAGGACGATGCATTTTTTATAACTTATTAGTCACGTGAGGAAATTTTGATTTCTATGATTTCCATATGCCTATGACGTCATCACAGGGGTTTGGCACGAAAGGGGGGGGCATAAAATCACTATATAATTATAATACAAGGGATACAACTTCCGATTGATCTAAACCCATACCTTCATCAGGAAAAAGCCAACAACTCAGCCATTTATGAAGGTATCTTTGAATACTTTGCACCTATCGCAAACATATACATTTATGTAACCAAAAGTCACCACTTTTTTACCCTTGTATCCCTTGTATTATATATAGTGATTTTATGCCCCCCCCCCACCTTTCGTGCCAAACCCCTGTGGACGTCATATGACGTCACATTTGAAATATGCTACAAAAGTTAAAGGCAAGTTAAAGGCAGCAATTTCATATCCTCTTACTTTTTTTGCTTTTGAGTATTTGAATAATGTAGCAGAAAGTCCTATCATTCGTATCAACGAATGAAATCTAGTTATTATTATTATTATTCTTTTTTTCTTCTTTTCTACGCTTTAATTTCTATATGATGCAATGGTCCTAGGGCGATGAAAATTTAATGGCATATACCTCAGATGCTGAAATTTTGATTTCAATGATTTTCATATGTCTATGACGTCATATGACGTCACACTTGAAGTTGTCTACAAAAGAGTGTACGCGGTCTACAGCCATAATGTCAGGGCCGATTGTCATCAAAATTTCACAGATTATGTATGTTAGTTGTGCCTTTCGGTGTCCGTTTTTCAAAATTCGAAAAGATAATGGTTCTATGGCGAATCCAAGATTCGAACCATTGACGTCAAATTTCAAATGCGTATAAAATCGCTTTCAGATGAGATAGAAAGCTGATTTTTGGTTAGAATATAAGTCTCTACGTCTTTTCAATATTCTAAGAAGATATTCGTCATACGACGTCATATGACGTCATGAGGTTAAAAGAAATGTCTAATGTTTATGTGTTAAATTCTACATGTTATAAACGTACGAGCACCATAAAAATTTAACAGACTATGTTTCACAGAGAACATTTTGCATTTCAATGTTGTTTTTTTCATTTCCTTATGACGTGTTATGACGTCAAACTTGACGTCGTTTAAAAATATTTGTACGCGATCTACAGCCATTTTTTCTGGACCGATTTTCATCAAAATTTCACAGAATGTGTATATTACGCTGTAGTTGTGCATCCCTGTATCCCTTTTTTCCAAATTGCAAATGCAAATATTTTATGGCGAATCCAAGATTCGAACCATTGACGTCAAATTTCAAATACGTATAAAATCGCTTCCTTGAGCTAGAAAGCTGATATTTGGACAGATTATGAAACTCTAAGTTTGTTTTATATATAAAGTTCCCAAGACCATTGAAATTTAATAGCATATGCGTCAAATCATGTTCTTTAGAATGCATTTGATTTCATATTCATGTGACGTCAAATAACGTCAGATTTGACGTCAGGACACAAAGATTGTACGCGGTCTACAGCCATTATTTCTTGACCGATTTTCATCAAATTTTCACAAAATGTATATGTTACGCATAAGTTTTGCATCCCGTTGTCCGTATATCCAAATTCGAAAAGGCAAAGGTTCTATGGCGAATCCAAGATTCGAACCATTGACGTCAAATTTTAAATACGCATAACATTGCTTCCAGATGTGTAAGAAAGCTGATTTATTGACTGAATATAAGTCTTTACGACTACTTTTTATTTTATGAGAAAGAACCTCATTTGACGTCATATGACGTCATAAGGTCTAATGAACATTTTTTATTTACACGTTAATTTCTATATGTTGCAAAGGTCTCAGGGGCATGAAAATTCAATAGCCAATATTTCAGATACTGCATATTTCATTTAATTGATTGTTTTATGCCTATGATGTCATATGCTGTCAAACATGACGTTGTCTACAAAATATTTTTTCGCGATCTACAGGCATTATTTTTCTACCGATTTTCATCCAATTTTCACAGATTGTTAACGTTTCGTTTTAGTTATGCATCCGTTTGTCCATGTGTCCGTTTTTTCCAAGTTTATAAAGTCAAAGGTTCTATGGCGAATCCCATATTTGGACCATAGACGTTAAATTTTGAATACGCATAACATTGCTTCAAGATGAGTTAGAAAGCTGATATATGGTCTGAATATACGTCTCTCCTTGTTTTTACATTATAAGAAGATGAACGTTTTATGACGTCATGAGTCGTTAAAAATACTATACACTTTTTTTTACTGAAATTAAATGTTGTTGTTTTTTTTCGAAAATGTGAATATGAATATTCCTTGTATAGCAATGTTTGGTGGTTCTTTTGTTGTTTTAACAAAAACTCATGGAGTAATGCAAATAACAAAATTCGTTTATGTTATTTTATAATAGACCCAAATATATTGCAGTGGGATTGAATAAATTTCAAAGACATTTGTTTTGGTAACTAGGTTACAGAAATTGGTCAACTTGTAAGAAAGTGATGTCAAAATAACAATTGATATTAAGTTAATTTTGCCATACGATATAAAACTCTTAAGTTTGCCAAATTTAGCAGAAAGTCTTATCATTCGTATCAACAAATGAAATCTAGTTATTCTTATTATTCTTTTTTTCTTCCTCTTATATTTGTGTTAATTTCGAGTTGTTACCAATGACTCAGAACAATGAAAATTTTATGGTTTATATTTTAAACCATGAGGTTTCGGATGCAATGAATTTCATATTCATATAACGTCATATAACGTCAGATTTGACGTCAGGGGAAAAAGTTTGTACGCGGTCTACAACCATTATTTCTGGACCGATGTTCATCAAATTTTTACAGAATGTGTATGTTAGGCTCTAGTTGTGCATCCCGGTGTCCGTTTTTCATATTTCGAAAAGGCAAAGGATGTATTGCGAATCCAAGATTCGAACCATTGACGTCAAATTTCAAATGCGTATAAAATCGCTTACAGATGATATAGAAAGATGATATTTAGACAGAATATAAGTCTCTAAGTTTTCTTTAAATTTCTAGAAGAGGAATGTCGTATGACGTCATAAGTTGAAAAGTAATTTTTAAAATTTACATGTAACTTTTTATATGCTGAAAACATTCGAGCACCTTGGAAATTTAATAGCGTATGCTTCAGATAGAACATTTTGAATTTCCATAATTGTCATTTGACTATGACGTGTTTTGACGTCAAACTTGACGTCGTCTAAAAAAATGTTTGTATGCGGTCTGCAGCCATAATTTCTGGGCCGATTTTCATCAAAATTTCACAAAATATGTATGTTACATTCTAGTTGTGCATCCCGGTGTCCGTTTTTCAATATTTGAAAATGCAAAGGTTTTATGGCGAATCCAAGATTCGAAACATTGACGTCAAATTTCAAATGCGTATAAAATCGCTTACAGATGTGCTAGAAAGATGATTTTTGGACAAAATATAAGTCTCTATGTTTTCTTTATATTTTCAGAGGATGAATGTCGTATGACATCATATGACGTCATGAGTTGAAATGTAATTTCTAAATTTTACGTGTTAATTTTTATATGTTGAAAACGTCCGAGCAGTCTAAAAATGTTTGTACGCAGTCTACAGCCATTATTTCTGGACCGAATTCTATCAAATTTTCACAGAATGTGTATGTTACACCCTAGTTGTGCATCCCAGTGTCCGTTTTTCAAAATTCGAAAAGGCAAAGGTTTTATGGCGAATCCAATATTCGAACCATTGACGTCAAATTTCAAATGCGTATAAAACACTTCAAAGTGATATAGAAAGCTGATATTGTGACTGAATATTAGTCTCTAAGACCACTTTCTATTTGTGAAGACGAGCGGCATTTGACGTCATATGACGTTTGAAGGTCTAAATGAATTTAAAAAAGTTGATAATTTGTTTTGGTTTTAATACCTTTAGCGACGTCACGGTCACGTGGTATTGCTACACTGTAAATTAAGCATTTTCGGAAAATACACTACTTTCACTTTTACATAATTTTTAACATTTTCGGAAAATGTAATTGGCAAAGGCCAAGAACAATGAAAATTTATGGCAAATATTTTCGAATGCAATGATTTTCAAATTCATAGACGTCATATGATGCTAGATTTGACGTCAGTTAAAACGTTCGTACACGCTCTGCAGAATTTATTTTTGAATCGAAAGTTTAAGTTAGGCTTTTCTTGTGCATCCTAATTTCGTTTTCAAAATATGACCTCGAAATTATGTTTAGTATTTCCGAGACCCATATGAGGTAAAAAGCTGTAATTCAAAACGTTTTCTTTAGATTTCCATAGGCCAGACGTTATTTGACGTAATGGGATTATAATTGGTGCAGCAATAAATTCAATGTGATCCCAATGGTCCAGAATTACAAAAAAATATGGCACATGTTAAATATGCTGAATTTTCATATGCAATAATATTCTTATTCATATGACATCAGAATAGATGTCAGATCAAAAAGTTTGTAAGCGCTCTGCAGGCATTATGAATTGGTGAATTCTTGTAAGTTTTTCAAAGAATGTATTCTGCGTATTCCGTATCAAAAATTCTCAGTTTGATTGAGTTCTTAACTGTTTGCAGAAAGTCATATCGTTTGCCGTGCAAACGAAATCTAGTTATTCTTCTTATTATTATTCTTTTTTTCTTCCTCTTATATTTGTGTTATTTTCGATGTGTTGCCATTGTCTCAGAACAGAGAAAAATTTACGGCATATATTTCAAATCATGAGCTTTCGGATACAATTAATTTCATATTCATTTGACGTCATATAACGTCAGATTTGACGTCAGGTTAAAAAGTTTGTACGCGGATTACAGCCATTATTTCTGGACCGATTTTCATCAAAATTTCACGGAATTTGTATGTTAGGCTCTAGTTGTGTATCCCCGTGTCCGTTTTTCTAAATTCGAAAAGGCAAAGGTTTTATGGCGAATCCAAGATTCGAACTAATGACGTCAAATTTCAAATGCGTATAAAATCGCTTCCAAAAGAGCTAGAAAACTGATATTTTGACCGTTGCCTTCTTTGGAATCGGAAGTAGCTTTATGCCATAGCATCTAATGCTGCACCTTCAGAAAAAAAAATAATGCAAATTAAAAAAAAATCAGGCCTAAAGGCCTTTAAAACCATTTAATTTCAATAAAAAAAGTGTTAAGGACTTGTAACGACACATGACGTCATATAACGCTCATCTTCTTTAAGGTAAAACATACGTAGAGTTATATTCAGTCAAAATTTCAGCTTTCTAACACATCTAAAAGCGATGTTATACGTATTTGAAATTTAATGTCAATGGTTGGAATATTGGATTCGCCATAAAACCTTTGCCTTAGTGAATATGGAAAGACGGACACCTGGCTACATAATTATAACGATACTTACACATTCTGTGAAACTTGAATAAAAAACGGTCCGAAAATAATGTCTGTAGACCGCGAAAAATCTTTCGTAGACAACGTCATGTTTGAAGTCATATGACGTTATAGGCATAAGACAATCAATGAAATGAAATATACAGTATCTGAAATATACGTCATTAATTTTCCATGCCCCTGGGACTTTTGGAACATATAGAAATAAACGCGTAGATATTAGAAATTCTTTTTCACCTTATGACGTCATATGACCTCAAATGACGTTCTGCCTCACAGAATAAAAAGAAGACATAAAGATTAATTTTCAGTTCAAATATCAGCTTTATAATACATCTGGAAGCGATGTTATGCGTATTTAAAATTTGACGTCAAAGGTTCGAATCTTGGATTTGCCATATAACCTTTGACGTTTCGAATTTTGAAAAACGGAGACAGGGATGCACAACTAAAGCGTAACATGTACATTCTGTGAAATTTTGATGAAAATCGGTCCTGAAATAATGGCTGTAGACCGCGTACAATCTTTCTGTCTTGAAGACAAATTTAACGTAATATAACATCACATGAATATGAAATTCAATGTATTCCAAAGCACATGTTTTGACGCATATGCAGTTACATTTCCATGGTCTTGGAAACTTTACAACATTTATAAATTTAGGCATAGATCTAAGAAATTCTTTTTGACCTTTAGACGTCATATGACGTCAAATAACGTTCATCTTTTCGGAATGTAAAAGACACTTAGAGACTTATAATCTGTGCAAATATCAACTTTCTAACTCATCAGGAAGCCTAACATACACATTCTGTGAAAATTTGATGAAAATCGGTACAGAAATAATGCCTGTAGACCGCGTACAAACATTTTAAGACGACGTCAAGTTTGACGTCAAAACACGTCATAGTGAAATAAAAAATATTGAAATGCAAAATGTTCTATCTGAAGCATATGCTCATAAATTTTCAAGGTGCTCGAATGTTTTCAACATATAAAAATTTACAGGTAAAATTTAGAAATTTTTTTCAACTCATGACGTCATATGACGTCATATAAAATTTATCTTCTGAGAATATAAAGAAAACATAGAGACTTATATTCTGCCCGAATATCTTCTTTCTAGTTCATCTGTAAGCGATTTTATACGCATTTGAAATTTGACGTCAATGGTCAATAAAACCTTTGCCTTTTCGAATTTTGAACAACGGACACTGGGTTGCACAACTAAAACCTACCATACACATTCTGTGAAATTTTGATGAAATCGATACAGAAATAATGCCTGTAGACCGCGTACAAACTTTTTCACCTGACGTCAAATCTGACGTTATATGACGTCATATTGCACCCGAAAGCTCATGGTTTGAAATATATGCCATAAACTTTTCATTGTTCTGTGTCAATGGCAACACCTCGAAATTAACACAAATATTAGAGTAAGAAAAAAAAAGAATAATAAGAAGAATAAGAATAACTAGATTTCATTCGTTGATACGAATGATAGGACTTTCTGCTACATTTGTCAAACAACAAAAGCAGAAACGTAAAAGGATATGAAATTCCTGCCTTTAACTTGCTTTTGTATGGCAATAACTTCAAAAAAATAAACCGTTTAAGATGGAGGAAATGGCAAAAGTAACTGAAATCATTTTTTTTTATATCGATTTCAATTAATTTGGGCTATTTCTTTCCTCTTTGTAACAAAATGCTAACAATTCGATTTTCACATGATTCAGTCTAGCTTAAAGGTTTTCAAGATATAAGTAAGGATTGAACTTAAAAATTTTCGGAAGTGACATTGTTCCATATGATCAAATGATGCACATTCAATAAAAATTTATGCAAATCAAAAAATAAGGCCTACAGGTCTTAAAAATCGTTTAATTTAAACAAAATTAACGTTGACTTTATAAGGTCACATGATGTCATATGACGTTCATCTTCTCAGAATGTAAAGAAGACTTGGAGACTTATATTCAGTCCAAATATTAGCTTTCTATTGTATCTAGAAGTGATTTTATAGGTATCTAAGCTGAAATTTGACGTCAATGCTTCTAATATTGGATTAGCCATAAATTCCTTGCTTTTTTAAATTTGGTAAAACGGAGACCACTTGGCACATCTAGAGCGTAACATATACATTCTGTGAAATTTTGATGAAAACCCGTCCTGAAATAATGGCTGTAGACCGCATACAAACTTGTGTAGACAACGTAAAGTTTGATGTCATATGACGTCATAGGCATGAGAAAATCAATGAAATGAACTATCTAGTATCTTAAATATATCAGGAAAAATTTTCATTCCCCTTGGTATCAAATATTCTTTTTGACATTTATGGCGTCTTATGACGTCAAATGACGGTGATCCTCACAGAATAGAAATAAGTCTTAAAGACTAATATTTAGTTCAAATATCAACTTTCTAAATGATCTGGAAGCGACTTTATACATATGTTAAATTTGACGTCAATGGTTCGAAATTTGGATTCGCCATAGAACCATTACCTTTTCGAATTAGGTAAATCGGACCCGGGATACACAACTAGAACGTTACATATACAATATGTGAAATGTTGATGAAAATCGGTCCAAAATTAATGGCTGTACACCGCGTAAAACCTTTTTGTCCTGACGTCAAATCTGACGTGATATAACGCACATAATATGAAATTCATTGCATTCTAAAGCACATGGATTTTGTATATACCAACAAATATCCATGGTCCTGGGAACTTAACAACATATTTGTTTTAACGCGTGAATATCAGAAATTTCTTTTTGACCTTATGACGTCATATGACGTCAAATAACATTCATCTTCACAGAATATAAAGCCCACATGGAGACTTAAATACTGTCCAAATATCAGCTGACTATCTCATCGGGAAGCGATTTTATACCTATTTGAAATTTTATGTCAATGGTTCGAATCTTGGATTCCCAATAAAACCTTTGCATTTTTGAATTTTGAAAAACGGACACCGGGATGCACAACAAGAGTGTAACATACACATTCTGTGAAATTTTGATGAAAATCGGTCCAGAAATAATGGCTTAGACCGCATACAAACATTTTTAGACGACGTCAAGTTTGACGTCAACATACGTCAAAGTCAATTGAAAATCATTGAAATGCAAAATGTTCTATATGAAGCAAAGGCTATTAAATTTTCATGGTGCTTGGACGTTTTCAACATATAAAAATAGCACGTAAAATTGAGAAATTTCTGTTCATATCATGATGTCATATGACGTCAGATGGCGTTCATCTTCTGAAAATGTAAAGAAAACCTAGAGACTGTCCAAATATATTCTGTCCAAATATCATCTTTCTAGTTCATCTGTAAGCGATTTTATACACATTTGAAATTTGACGTCAATGGTTCGCCATAGAACCATTGCCTATTCGAATTTTGAGAAACGGACACCGGGATGCACAACAAGAGTGTAACACACATTCTGTGAAAATTGGATGAAAATCGGTAGAAAAATAATGCCTGTAGATCGCGAAAAATATTTTGTATACAACGTTATGTTTGACGTCATATGACATCATAGGCATTTAAACAATCAAATAAATGAAATTTGCAGTATCTGAAATATTGGACATTAAATTTTCATGCCCCCTGAGACCTTTGCAACATATAGAAATTAACGTGTAAATATAAAACGTTCTTTAGACCTTATGACGTCATATGACGTCAAATGAGGTTCTTTCTCATAAAATAAAAAGAAGTCGTAAAGACTTATATTCAGTCAATAAATCAGCTTTCTTAACATCTGGAAGCGATGTTATGCGTATTTAAAATTTGACGTCAATTGTTCGAATCTTGGATTCGCCATAGAACCTTTGCCTTTCGAATTTGGACATACGGACAACGGGATGCAAAACTTATGCGTAACATATACATTTTGTGAAAATTTGATGAAAATCGGTCAAGAATAATGGCTGTAGACCGCGTACAATCTTTGTGTCCTGACGTCAAATCTGACGTTTTTTTTGACGTCACATGAATATGAAATTAATGCATTCTAAAGAACATGATTTGACGCATATGCTATTAAATTTCAATGGTCTTGGGAACTTTACAACATATATAAATATATTCATAGATATCAGATTTTTTTTTACCTTTTGACGTTATATGACGTCAAATGACGTTCATCTTCTTAGAATGTAATCGAATTAGGAGTCTTATAATCTGTCCAATATCAGCTTTCTAACTCATCAGGAAGCGATCTTATACGTATTTGAAATTTGACGTCAATGGTTCGAATCTTGGATTCGCCATAAAATATTTGCATTTGCAAATTTTGAAAAACGGACACAGGGATGCACAACTAGAGCGTAATATACACATTTTTGTGAAATTTTGTTGAAAATCGGTCCAGAAATAATGGCTGTAGACCGCGTACAAATATTTTTAGACGACGTCAAGTTTGACGTCAAGACACGTCATAAGGAAATGAAAATCATTGAAATGCAAAATGTTCTATGTGGAACATAGGCTGTTAAATTTTTATGTTGCTCGTACGTTTATAACATGTAGGAATTAAACACGTAAATATTAGACATTTCTTAACCTCATGACTTCGTTTGACGTCGTATGACGTATATCTTCTCAGAGTATAGAAAAGACGTAGAGACTTATATTCTGTCCAAATATCAGCTTTCTATCTCATCTCAAAGCGATTTTATACGCATTTGAAATTTGACGTCAATGGTTCGAATCTTGGATTCGCCATAGAACCATTACCTTTTCGAATTTTAAAAATCGGACACCGAAAGGCACAACAACATACATAATCTGTTGAAATTTTGATGACAATCGGCCCTGACATAATGGCTGTAGACCGCATACACACTTTTTTGTAGACAATGTCAAGTGTGACCGTCATATGACGTCATAGGCATATGAAAATCATTGAAATCAAAATTTCAGATCTGATGTATAGCCATTACATTTTCATCGCCCTTGGAAGCCATTGCCATCTATAGAATTAAAGCGTTAGAAAGAATAAAAAAATAATAATAATAATAACTAGATTTCGTTGCACGGCAAACGATAGGACTTTCTGTAACCGTTAAAAACTCTAGGTCTTCTTTACATTTTAAAAAGATAAACGCCATATGACGTCATTATGCTTATAAAACTTTCGTATTAAAACTTAAACGGTTTTTAAGCCTGTAGGCTTTATTTCTTGTATGATTTGCTTGAAATTTTGTCTGAAGATGCAGTATTAGATTCTATGGAGCCAAAATGTCAAGGTCTTTATCAATTATCGGGTTTTTCTTCGACCTTAAATATCTCAAAAACGGTTAATATTCTATGGAGACACTGCGTATTATTATATGTTTTAGAACGACCTTTCAGATGATATTTAGTTTTTGAAATCGGGGGTTGAATCGGTGGAGTTATGGCGGAAAAACGAAAATTTGGTAACCCTCAGTGTGTTTAACAGTTTATATCTCGAAACCTTTGATTTTTGAAAATATGATGATGAATATTATTTGTAGAGCTATGTTTGACCGTTCTTTTGATGCTTAAGTTTAATGATTTGCCAAAAATTCATGGAGTTATGGGTGATTTTTTCATTCTTCAGGAGGTTTAAAAGTTCTATCTCAAAAAGCATTAAAATATTCTTAAACATAAAGCGTGTGAAATGAGAAAATTTTCAGACGATTATTTTGGTACCTTAAGTTTTGAAATTGATCAAAGTATAAGGAAATTACATCAAAAATAAGAATTTAAACATGTAGAATTTCAGCGATTTTGCGGTATGTAAAAGTTAGGTTCTATATTTAGGAACATTGGAAATAAGGCAAACTTTGCAAGTGAGATGTAGAGAATTTTAACGATTAATTTGGTAATATTTTTTGAAATTATAAAGTTAAGGAAGTTCGTCAAATTACGAAATTTAATCCCAATTGTAAGAATTTTCAAAATTATTACTTTCGCTTTCACCTACTGAAGCATTTTCGGAAAATGTAAGTTTAAGATATGTATTACATAAAATTGCAAATAAACTTTTTACTAATATCAATTGTATTACTAGCTAAAAAGGTTGCAATAATTTAATGGGTTCAATTCTATTTTATCAATGAGTAAGTACAAGTAGAGTCCCCCCAAAGCAACAACCGGAAGTAAAGAAATAAAAAGGTCGCCCTCGTGTAAAAAGTGGTTTTGCAAATTAAAATTTTTTAAAAATAAATGTTTTACCAATAGAAAACGGATTTACTTGGCATAAACTTTAATTATAACTTGTAAAAGTGGATCAAGCGGAAATGACATCTAAACCACACTGAATATCTAAATACAGATGAGTGACACGGCGGTTTTTTAGAAATTCCTGGCGTAATGCATAAATTTTTGGGCTAGTTGAGAAGTCAAATAAGTCGCAACTGTCAAAATTTATGTGTTTGTCAAGAAAGCTGCAATCAAGAGCCAAGACAAATAAAGGATAAGTAAAATTGTAATGCCTTGGCATTACTTATTTCCTTTTTAAAAAAAACTGAATGCACTTTTTTCTTATTGCCTGTGGTAAAATTTTTTTTTTAAAATTTTTATTTATTTTTGTTAATCAAAAAATGGAAAAAAGAAATGGAGCGGATGTTAATTTTATTGTTTATTGCTCTTTCTTTTTTACTTTGTGGTTTTGATTTTGAAAATTTTCTGCGTAATGCGACAACCATCAAATTAAGGTATCTTTACTTAACAAATGTCCAAATACTGCTAGTTAATTGGTTTTTAAAATTTTACATGGAATAAAGTTTTTACTTCCAAAATGTAACGAAACAGTCAAATCTCTATTGAAAACAGTCCGTTAAGATTAAAATAGCAAAGGATTCAATCTTGTCTTGGAGAATTATACACACCTGTGGTTTTCAGTGCATGTAAACATGGTCCCAGTGGGATTAGATATGTTGGCAAATAAAAGGCATTTGCACATCAACAGGTAGTGCAAGGCAGGGAAAACCCCATTATGAAACCATTATGAATTGAACTGAGTAAACGGGTGAAGACAAATCTTAACCATGATAATTTGAGTTTCAAGATAACTATTAATGCGTCGAGGAGGCCATAATTTTAATTTTTAAAGTGTTGCGTCCTCGAAGCGATCGATTTACATTAACCAGTGTTTTATATATTTACGCAACATGTCTTGAATTACGTTTTCATTATGGCAAAATATGTATTTAATTTTGCAAAAGAAATTTAAAAAAAAACAAAAAAAAAACAAAAACAATTAGCTGAAAAAGACAAAAGAAAAAAAAACGACTGGGACCAAACCTACAATTTATTAATGTCGGCTATTTCCATCAGTTATGGTTCGAATATCTAAGCAGAAATTTGGGGGAATTTGCCTTTTGATAATTATTATCTGTTTTCATTACAGTTAATTAAATACAAATCTCCAGCATCTATTTTCAATACATTTTTATTAGTTTTAATTCTATCGAAAACGTTCTGAGTCTGAAATAAACATGAAAATGACACCATTGAGGTTAAGAGAGAAATAATTTTGGACTTTTTTCTCTGTTTGTAAAAAAGAGGGAAAATCTTAACAAAAATTTCTTAATATGCCCCAAACTGTTGTCAAATCCAAAATGTGTGCTCCTTAAAAACAGTTTTCAAGCAACCCTGTTCTAAAAACCTTAAGATTTTATTTAATTAATATGAACTAGGTTTTTATTGACATTTTTTTTTGAAATGAAACACCCTGTAAACCAGCACGTGGAAGAGAATCGCCTTTGGTCGGTTGGTTGGTCGTTGGTTGGTTTGGTCGTCGGTATGCAGTATTAAGCAAATCTTGTTGGTACTTTCACCTACCATGAACTTGGCATAAATATTTATCAAACGGGTCAATAAGGTTTTAGGTCATTTGGGATTTATCTAAATTTTTCAAGGAAGGGGGTTTCACCAATTTTAATTGAGTAATGAAAATATGGTTATTCCATCAAATTAAGTCAATTGTTTTTTTGTCATCAATTTAATTTTAGAATTAAATAACAGTACATGTTCTTACTGGTAAATGCCCGTGCCTTGTATCAACAATGTCAATTTAACAATTATAATATAAGGATTTATCATTAGCCCTCAACAATAAAAATTTAAAAAAAAAACATTCAAAATATTTGTTTCCTGATCCAAAGATTTTTGCACTTTAAATATTGAATTAAAACAAATTTTTTATGTTTAACATGGATTTTGATGCTATCACTCTATCTCAACTTCCAGATCTCAAAATTTTTTTGACACAAATGCCGATGTGTGGTTTTGCAGTGCAGGTATCTATCAGGTTTTTTTTTAAACGTTTTACCCGTTCTTCCTCCTTATGTAACCATTTTTTGAAGCAAACAAATAAAAAGAGCAAACAAATAGAAAAGCGTAGATGAAACAAATAAGAAGACTGGATTTGTTTTCTTGAATGGAACCCAAAGTAGGAAATTACCAGAAATGTTTGAAGACTTTTTGCGGATCGCAAGTAACCAGTTAAAATAACGAGTATTTGTAACATCACGCGGTTTCAAAATGTTGCTCCAACGCTTTAATATTTTGGATATTGAGTAATCTAATTTTAAATTGCTTTTTGATACGCTAGAATTTTAAAAAATTGGGGTTTTATCTTTTTATTTGTGTAATTTCGCAATATTTCGCAGTTATTTGGCCCCTGACAGAAGAACTAAATTGCAAGACGCAAATTTCCTTCATCCCACAAGGATTACGATGTTATTGCCCCTGAATCAACTTGAAAGCTTGTCCAGTGAATTCCTCTTTCAATTTTTCGATTCACTAATACTTTTGCAAAAATGTTTTTCATTACAGTAAATTACAAGACGCAAAATTCACTTCGTTCCCACGAGGATTACGGAGTTATTGCCCCTATTTGATTTTAAAATTATTTGTGACGCGAACTTCATTTCTTAACCAATCGGTTCAAATGTTGTGTGTGAATGATAACGGGGATTGGTGCATGTTAAATTTCACTTGAGTTTCTCAAGGATCGCAGAATTATTGCCCTGGTTTCATTTTTGTTTTATTCCCTTTGGTTAATTTTGTTTTTTTCTTGTCCGGCATTGCCAAATATTATACAATGTATTGCTTAAAATTTTAAAAAAAATTAACCAGAATCTGATGGCACCTAGGAAAACTGCAATGTCCAAGAACTTTAACTTACCTGGTCCCATTTTAACTCACCCGAGCAAACGTGCTAAGGTGAGCTTTTGTGATGGCCCTTGTCCGTCGCCGTTGTGCGTCGTCAACAATTAGGCTTGTTAACACTCTAGATGCCTTTTTTAGGCCAAATTTAATGAACTTGGTCAAATGTTTTGCCCAAAATAAAATCTTGGACAAGTTTGAAATTGGGTCTGAGGGGTCAAAAAGAAGGTCCGGGTCAATCTTAGAAAAAACGTTGTTTACAGTCTAGAAGCCCATTGGTCGAGCACAACGTGCTCAAGGTGACTTTTGTGATGGCCCTTCGTCCGTCGTCCGTTGTGCGCGTCAACAATTAGGCTTGTTAACACTCAAATCCTTATTTTAGGCCAATCTTAAAAAAACTTGGTCAGAATGTTTGTCGCAATAAAATCTTGGACAAGTTTGAAATTGGGTCATAAGGGGCAAAAAGAAGGTCACGAGGTCAAATCTTTAAAAAAAACGTTGTTTACAGTCAGAAGCCACATTGGTAGATGTTTCACTCATAATATCTTGGAAAATTCGAATTGGGTAAGTGGGGTCAAAAGTGGTCACGAGGTCAAGTCTTATAAAAACCTTTGTTACCTCTAGGGGGCCACATTTTTGGCCAAATCTTATGAAACTTGGTCGAATGTTTGTCCCTACAATCTTGGACAAGTTCGAAATTGGGTCAGTGGGTCAAAAAGTAGGTCACGAGGCAAGTTTTTAAAAAACCTTGTTAACACTATCTGGCCAATTTTTTGGCCAAATTTCATGAAAATTTTCAAAAGTTTGCCTCATTAAAATCTTGCAAGTTTGAATTTGGGTCATGTGGGGTTAAAAAGTAGGTCACGAGGTCAAATCTTGAAAAACCTTGTTTACCAAGAGGCCGCATTTTTGGCCCAACTTATGAAAATTGGTCAGAATGTTTCGCTCCATAATATTTGGAAAAGTTCGAAATTGGGTCATGGGGGTCAAAAAGAGGTACGAGGTAAGTCTTAAAAAACCTTTTAACACTCAGAGGCCACATTTTTGGCCAAATCTTCATGAAACTTGGTCGAATGTTTGTCTCCATACAACTTGGACAAGTTCAAATTGGGTCATTGGGGAAAAAGTAGGTCACGAGGTCAAGTTTTATAAAAACCTTGTTAACACATAGGGCCCACATTTTTTGGCCAAATCTCATGAAACTTTTCAAAATGTTTGTCTCCAAAAAAATCTTGTCATTTGATTTGGGTTCATGTGGGGTCAAAAAGTAGGTCACGAGGTCAAATCTTAGAAAAAACTTTGTTTTCACTCTAGAGGCCGCATTTTAGCCCAATCTTCATGAAATTGGTCAGAATTTCTCTCTTAAAATCTTGGGCAACTTCGAATTTGGGTATGGGGGTCAAAAAAATAGTCAAGAGGTCAAATCTTAGAAAAACCTTATTAACACTCTAAGGCCACATTTTTGGGCAAATCTTTATGAAACTAGGTCAAAATGTTTCTTTCCATAAAATTTGGACAAGTTCGAATTTTGGCCATGGGGGTCAAAAGTAGGTATGAGGTCAAATCTTATAAAAACCTTGTTTTCACTCCTAGGCCACATTTTTGGCCATATCTTCATGAAATTGGTCAAATGTCTTTTCCAAAAAACTTGGACAAGTTCAAAGTGGGTATGTGGGGTCAAAAAGTAGGTCAATTGAAAAATCCAACAATTTTGCTCATTATAATCAGGTGAGCGATTCAGGGCCTATGCCCTCTTGTTTAATTATCTCCCTTTGTTAAATATTTTTTTTTTCTTGTTCGACATTTAACTTGAATATTATAAAGTATTTACTTGAAACATAAAATGTAAACAGATGGCGACTGGAAAGGCAATTCTAAGAACTGTGACTACACTTTTATACTGCTGTGCAAAATAACCAAACTGATTCTCATCCCTTTAAAAAATGACTTTTTTTTTTTACTTTTGATTGCTATCATTATAATAAACTATGTTACAAGTGCTTATCTATGCTTGCCTGGGTCTGCTTCTCTGTTCAAAGCTTTTGTGGGGGTAATTAATCACCACAGTGAGGCATAGGTGCCGATTCGTGCTAAATTGGCCCGATAATTCTGCTGACTGGGTAATTCTGTAGTTAAAGACAACTACATATCATATGACATTATAGACGTAGATTTGAGTCAGTTAAAACGTTTTTGTACCGCTCTGCAGAATTTATTTTTGAATGGATTTTCTAGTAAATTCAAGAAGGAAAGTTGGATTTTGTTTTGTGCTCCTTTACTTTCGTTTCCAAATATTGAAAAACCGAGGTTCTGTGGTGAAACCAAGTTTAAAAAAATGTGAATCGAAATTAAATTTAGTACAATCTGACTAAAGTACCGATCTTCCTACAATCTAGTACGTAGGTTTATTAGGAGATGACTTTAATCAGATTGAGTATCCTATGGAAAAAGCGAAATTCTAATATTGTAATTTTAAAGGCTTTCTTCAGATTTTCAAAGGCCCGGACGTCATTTGACACATGAGGTTTATTATTTGTTTCCATTTTCGTGCAAAAAAATTCAGTGTGATCCCATGATCCAGAACTACAAGAAATTAAGGGCATTATTATTAAATAGCTGATTTCTTGCAATTATATTCACAACCATTGATTAAAAAATAGACGTCGGATCAAAACAGTTTTAACGATCTGAACATTTTATTGATTAATTTTTTGAATATTTTCAAAAATGTATAGGTTACCTCTAGTACCTAATATTTTGCGTATTCCGTATTAATAATTTTCAGTTTGATTGGTTTTAAGCGGTTGGCAGAAATCCTATTGTTTGCCGTGCAAACGAAATCTACTTTTATTATTCTACTTTTTTCTCATTTTGAGGTTCAAATTAAAAACGGTTGCTGATGAGCTAGCCATGAATTGTAACAGTAGGCACAGTGACTTTGGGCTTTTGATCGTCATATTTCTTTTCTTCAAGTGAGCAAGACGTCGGCTGAAAAAAGCACAAAAGCTGTACGCGCTTACGCCGCATGTGGATCGATTTACTTGATTTTTTCACGAATGTATATAAAGTTGTTGTTGGCGGGATTGAAATTTGCAATATTTGAAAAAGATCAAGGATATTGGGAACCAATTTCGAATTTGGACCTAAAATGTATTGAAGTATTCGAAGCACTCGATAAGCTAGAAACTGAATTTTGGACAGAAATGTGTCCTATTGATTTTTTCCGCTCTGAGAAGACTGGCTTTTAAAGTAAAATGACGTCTGAGGGTTTCAATTTTTTACCCCAAAATATAAGTTTTTTAGCACTGGAAGACAAAGTTTTTGACCGATTTGCATAAAATTTTAACTGAAGGTAAAAACATAGCCTCATTGATCAGTCACTTACTCTTCCGGACATAGGTAAGGTCAAGGTCACATGTCAATTATCGGTTTTTTCTCGGCCTTAAAATATCTCAAAAACGAAAAATATTTTATCGAACACTTGGTATAATTTGTAGTGCTTTGAAAGGCCTTTCAGAATGGTATATAGTTATGAAGACGGGGTTGAATCAGTTGAGTTATTGAGAAAAACAAAAGTGTTTAACCCTAAGCGACTTTACAACTTAAAAATCCGATAATTTTGATTTTTTTTAATAAGGTTTGAATATAATTTGTAGATCAAAACCGGCCGTTCTTTTGGTGTTTAAATTTTAAAGATTTGTTTTATATTCTTTTAAGTTTAGGGAAAAAAAACAAAACGATATGAATATATTTACCCGATTTTTGCCGTTGCTCAAGGTTAAAACGTCCGTAGAAAAAAGTGTTTAAAGATACAACAACATGAAGCGAGGGAATGGGGGAAAAATCCAATGCCTTCTTACGGACCTAGCTTTTTAAATTGGACGTAAATAAGGAAATTACATGAAAACTAAAATCAGAAACCCGTTCTTCAGCACTCCGCAGTAATCCGATCTTGATTCCTTTTCAAAGAAAACTAATAATTTCCCTCTTTTTTTAAATAACATAAAAAACCCAATTTTTTTTCATAATTTAATGCGTTTAATGATATGAGATTTTAATGATAAACCCTTTAAATTATAAAGTTATTTGTCGAAAGGCAATATAGACATGACATTTTTTTGCCGTATTTTTTTTTTTTTTTTTTTTTTTTTTTTTTTTTTTTTTTTTTTTTTTTTTTTTTTTTTTTTTTTTTTTTTTTTTTTTTTTTTGCCGTTTCCTTGAAAAAAAAACTTTCTTTATTAAACCGTAAAGAAAAGTTGAAACATGAAACACGTGAAATGTTGGAAATTAAAAGGCCTTTATTATTTTTTAAAAATTGGACATTTATAAGGAAGTTGGGTGGAAATAAAAAATATTTAAACCGTTTTTCTCTTTCTGAGTTAGTCCTTTCATTTGATTGCCTTTTTTTTAAGAAACTATTATTTTTAAATAAACCCGACTATTTTGCGAAGAAGCTTTAAGAACGAATAATGTCCCTTCGTGTCGGGGTTCTGTCCGTTTTCCGTTAATTGCCGTTTCCTTGTACTTCAATTTAAAATTTTGTGAACACTTTTATAAGCATTCTTATTGTTAAGTAATTTTTAATTCAAACCTTTTTATAACACATTTTTTTTTAAAAAATTACTTAAAACATTCGGGTCAAAAGGGTTTCCCGGGTTTGGCCTGTAAATCCCCGGCCATATAGGAAAAAAAACAAGTTAAATGCCCTTTTTAATAATTGAAAAAAAAAGCTAGATTTCACTTGTCATTGTCACTTTGCACTCTAGCACTTAATTTCAAAGCAATCATTTTTAAATTTATGGCAATGTTTATTACCATAATTCACGACCAACTTCGATTAAGGCTAATAAACTTCCTAGGTCCGGAGTTAGCCCCTTTTGATATTAAAATATGCAAATTTTCAGATTGTTTGAACCTACGTCTTCATTTTTAACAATCATCTTCAAACTTTTACAATGTTTATTACCAAAAATTAGGACAATTTTGATTATGGTTGATATCGGCCCATAAGCATGAGTTATGCTCCTTTAAAATATTAAAAAAATGCCAATTTTTATTTGTTTGCACTCTAAATTTCATTTCTTAAGAATCATCTTAAACTCTATGACAATGTTTTTTAGCCATATCTTTTGGCCAATTTGATTATGGTATATCTTTCAATTAGGTCAGGAGTTTGACCTTTTGATATATTAAAATGTAATATTTCACTTTATTTGCACTCAGCATCTTATTTCTTAAGTAATCACTTCAATTTTAGAACAATGTTTATACCAATACTTTCTGCCAATTCGAAATGGGATATCTTTCAATTGGCAGGAGTTATGACCCTTTTGATATATAAAAATGAAATATTTCACTTTATTTGCACTTCATCTTATTTCTTAAGTAATCATCTTAATCTTTAGAACAATTTTTAGCCACATTTCTTTCTGCCAATTCGAAAGGTGACATCTGCCAATTGGTCAGGGTTTAGCCCCTTTTGATGTTTTAATTTGTGTGTTTTGAACCTTAATTTTTCAGTGAAGTTTGACTTCAAATTTCGACAACAGGCTCTTTTTGTTGTGAATTATAAATAATCTGATGGATTATTTTTTTCAGTACAAACTATGTTTTAAAATTTTTGTAACTTTACAGGCAGGAAAGCGTTTTTTCAGGTAAACTTAGGACCACCCTTGTCCCTTGTTGAAAATTCTAAAAGAAACTATCTTTTATCAGATGCAATGCGGTTCTAATGCTAGCAGATCTTAATGATCAATCTATTAAATTAAGTTATTTGTCGAATGGTATAGTTGAAGAATATCTTTTTGCCGAGTTTTGCCTTTTTGGGGGGGAATAACTTTATATATCGCCAAAATGTAGTTTAAACCAAAGGTAAGTCTATTTGAATTCGAAGACCTTTTAACGGTACCGGGTTTTTTAAAATCGGACATCAATAAGGAAGTTGTATGAAAGTAAAATTTCTGAAGAAAAAAAAACTTTTTCCTTGTGCCGCATTAATCCCACATAATTTCGTAGAAAAGGAATCTTGTATACATTTTTAGCATGTCAAGAGACTGGGGTGATATTCATTCCCTTGCAAACTGAAGATTGAGTTTTATTTAGTTATCTTAAAGATGGTTCTGGAAAATTAGCATTATAAATTTTATAACTGAAAAAACAATGACACTTCCCTTTCGAATGCAATGACTTTAAAATTTAAATTATGTTATTGACATCACATATTTCCTTGCTATTTATTTATGTTTTGCGCTCTACAGCTTCAATTCGGGACGGATTTCTTCAATTTTTGAAGATTGTATTTTAGAACACTAAATAGTATGATCGGTTTGACATGGTTTTGCAGTGCAGAAAGCCCTTTCTTTTGTCCAGAAAAAAAAGAAGTCTAGTTATTATTATTATTATTAGGACTTTTGCCCTTTGGCAGAAAGTCCTATTGGGTTTTACTGTTTTTTTATTATTCTTATATTCTTTTTTTCTTCCTTCTTATATTTGTGTTAATTTCGAGGGTGTTGCCATTGACTCAGCACAATGAAAATTGTATGGCATATATTCAGACCATGAGCTTTCGGATGCAATGAATTTCATATTCATATGACTCATATAACGTAGATTTGACGCAGGTTAAAAAGATTGTACGCGGTCTACAGCCATTATTTCTAAACCGATTTTCATCAAAATTTCACAGAATGTGTATGTTAGGTTGTGCCTTTCGGTGTCCGTGTTTTCAAATTCGAAAGGCAAAGGTTTTATGGCGAATCCAAGATTCGAACTAATGACGTCAAATTTCAAATGGTATAAAATCGCTTTCAGAAGAGCTAGAAAGCTGATATTTGAATGATATTAGTCTCTAGGTCTTCGTGATGTTCTGAAAAGATGAACGCCATATGACGTCACATGACGTCATAATGTGATAAAACTTCGTATTAAAACTTAATGGTTTTTTTAGCCCTGTAGGCTTTATTTTTTGTAGATTTGCTTGAATTTTGTCTGAAGATACAATATTAGATTCTATGGGCCATACCACATCCGTTGCCGGAAAATCCCAAAGGTCAAGGTCATATATCAATTATCGGGTTTTTCTTCGGCCTTTAAATATCTCAAAAACGGTAAATATTCTATCGAGACACTATTGCGTTATAATTTGTAGTGCTTAGAAAGACCTTTCAGATGGTGTATAGTTTTTGATGATCGGGGTTGAATCGGTTGAGTTATGGCGGAAAAACGAAAATTTGGTAACCCTCAGTGTGTTTAACTGTTTATATCTCGAAAACCTTTGATTTTTGAAAATATGATGATGAATATTATTTGTTAAGCAAGGTTTGTACGTTCTTTTGATACTTAAAGTTTAATGATTGACCTAAGATTCATGGAGTAATGGGGAAAAAACGAAATTCGTGCATATAGCTTTGGTGATTTTTTCATTTTTCAGGTGGTTTAAGAGCTTGTATCTCAAAAAATATTAAAACTATTCCTATAGATAAAGGGTGTGAAATGTAGGGAATTTTAAGACGATTATTTTGGTACCTAAAGTTTTGAAATTGATCAAAGTATAAGGAAGTTACATCAAAAACAAAATTAAACATGTAGAATTTCAGCGATTTTGCCGTCATGTAAGAGTTTCACGGCTTATATCTTAAAACTCATATGGAATAAGTCAACACATTAAGCAAGTGAGATGTAGAGAATTTTAAGACGATTATTTTGGTACCTAAAGTTTTGAAATTGATCAAAGTATAAGGAAGTTACATCAAAAATACGAATTTAAACAAGTAGAATTCCAGCGATTTTGCCGTCATGTCAGAGTTTTACAGCTGATATCTTAAGAATCATTAGAAAAAAGTTCTTACATTAAGCAAGTGAGATGTAGAGAATTTTAAGACGATTATTTTGGCACCTAGAGTTTTGAAATTTATATTCTGTGAGGATTAACGTCATTTGACCTCATAAGGTCAAAAAGAATGTTAATATATCTACGCGTTAATTTCTATATGTTGCAAAGTTGCAAGGAGCATGAAAAAATTACTTGATATATTTAAGATACTTAATATTTCATTTCATTGATTTTCTTATGCCTATGACGTCATATGACATCAAACTTGACGTTGTCTACACAAGCTTGTACGCGGTCTACAGCCATTATTAATGGATGGAATTCGAATTGTAAGCATTTTAAATAAATTTGATTTGTGACATAGATTATAAAAATAGTCCAAGTTAAATAAATCGATATAAAAAAAAATGATTTTCAGTTACTTTTGCCATATCCTCCAAGTTAAACGGTTTATTTTTCAAAGTTTATTTAAGTTATGGCCAGGAAAAAAGCAAGTTAAAGGCTGGAATTTCGTATCCTTTTACTTTTTTTGCTTTTAAGTGTTTGACAAATGTAGCAGAAAGTCCTATCATTCGTATTAACGAATGAAATCTAGTTATTAGGGTTTTCTGCTTCAAGCAGAAAGACCTATTGGGTTTGTTATGTTTTTTCTTCTTATTATCATTCTACTTTTTTCTTCCTTTTGGTAAA